>JASEVX010000328.1:0-184368 GCA_031761405.1 Serripes groenlandicus | reverse complement strand
TAGTTAAAGGTTGGTACGCTGACTCCTGTTCGTTGTTTGCTGCGAAACAAACATTTGCGAAACAGCCGCAAGGCATTTCCGACCAGTGTTTTCCAAATAAGCCAGCGCATCCGCGTATTCAGATCTGTATCTGAACTGTTCACCAATTAGTCATAGAAGATATCTTTCAGATAATTGTTAGGATTAACAGCCGCCTGACAACTTCCGTAATAGACCAATCTGGATACAACCCCCATATTGTATTATTATATATCTAAAGTTCGGTTGCAATTTGCATTTACATCGATATTAATACTGCGTTCAAAATATTTTAGCAATTCTAATCACCAAGTTGTCAACATTTACAATGAAACAGCCTGAAAAATATGTACACGGAATTAATATTATCCATTTCCTCATGCAAACGCATTCTGACGCCCTTTGATCAGACGATGCTTAAAAACATTGTGACAAAAGCATAAGCAATTTCTCCTTTTGCCACAATGTGTTCAACCCTTTCCAAAAGTTAAAGATTGATTTATAAAGTGTTTTCGTATTTTTATTTAGACGTTTAAAAGTCGCCTGGTTCAGATTGTTGTTCGTGGGAAACCGTTAATGATTTGATATAATACCATACATACACGGTCGTTTGCTAATACAACACATGCAGAACAAAGTGTGTTTGATTAAATGGTAATTTACGCCATTTTAAAACAGCAGTATTTCAAATATATCTTAAACACCAAAGAATAAGCTATGTTTTTCCCGCAACCCTGAGCCCCATGGAGGGAAGCCATTACTATCACTGCTAAATAATTTGATAGCAGAAACTCGTAACACATTACAAAGACAATACATTTGGAAGGCCATTTGATCCAGAATTAGAATACAAATGGGCGACCGAGAAATGAATCATTTTGAACATTTTTACTTTGATCACAAGGTTTTCACTAGCATTCTTCTTTGAAAGCTTTGGCACGGACACAACTCTTTTCCCCAGAAACATTCCTTTTCTCTACACATACATGTATTTCTTTGCAGGCGAACAAACGAAGCAACAGACATTCACATTTCAGAAGGAATAAATTCCTTGACAAAAGATGAGAATGGTTTTGTCAGTTATCACGTTGTGATGTTATCCCATTACAGTTCTGGGCAAATCATGTTAGAAATATGTGCGGCAGGAAGAATGATAATCAGAGGTACCAGCACTCAAGATACCGACTGTGATAAATGTGTACAATGTCCTTATAACCAGGAGGGAGTTCTACAAGGTGAAATACGACAGCTGGCATTCTCCACCTACTGGAACAATGATCAGTTGACATGCACAGCCGCTAGCTGCACATATTGTCCCATTGATAAATGTCATCGACAGCTCAATGGTATGCAGTACAGAGGTGAAGGTAATTGTCGAGGTTATTGGAGCTGTATGAACGGAACGTCTGTCGCCACGTGTTTTCCACAAGGTCAATACTATAACGAAACCTTTGGTGGCATAGACAATGACGACGGTAACAATTGTACGGTCACTTGTTTAAATGATTTCGTTTTTTGTTGTTGCAGAAAATGAAACTGTTATCGGGCCATGTAAAGCAAACATCGTTCCTGGTGAACCAACAAAATACCAACTTGAACATACTGGACATGGACCAATCATGCCATGTCATGCGCTCCAGGTACAATGTTTGACGAAGTAAAATGTTGGTGCATTGGAAATTAAGAATAATAAACTCAAATGTACGCGAGTAGTATGTGATGCTGATGAAAGGGATATGTCAGGCAAGAACAACCACGTCGGCAACCAACATGTGATCATCGAAAACGGTGTTGCTCGATTTAATGGAAAGGACAGTCATTTGATCATTCCAAGATTGATAATATTGAACACGCCAGTACAGTCGTCATCAACGTAAACTACACGTCGGACCACACAACAACCGGAATAGCTTGGGCTATTGTATCCAACAGCGGTAACTGTTCTCCGTTACCACCTGTTCTACTTTCCGTAGACAGCACCAATGTTTATTTCGGTGTTGGTACAACAAATAGTTCCTTTGTATGTTCTCATCTTGCCATGACGACATGATATAAATTGGAATGTACTCACAGAAAAGTGTCTACAAATATAACGGAGTGAACCTGACTGGATGTAATGGAACGGTACAACGGTGGTTCCTGTCTCAGGGTATATACGTAACGTTCACTGTCCTTTCTATGTTGGATTTTGCAAAAGAGATGGCTCCATTTGAGGAAGAAATCGACGCGCTTGAGATTTATTTATGACCCTGACATGCAGTATAGTATAGTACAATAAGTGTGGAACAAAACCGTAGAAGTTGTGCAAAATATGTTTCATTATTTGAACCTGTTCATCGCAAAGGGTACATAATGACTTGTGTGATCAGTGCAGTACCAGATCAGCATTTGTTTCCGCACAGTTTATACACTCAAATACCATTTATGGTAGCTTGTCAGAAGCTTCTGTCAACGTGTGTACATTCTGATAGGACTGAGGAGATATACAGGTTGATATGAACCTACACTGTTCACATAGCCATCTTGTACCTTTTTCCCATATAGACATTTAATTGATACTTATTGGTACATCCCTGCATTATTATAAACATACTGTTTGAAATTAGCACGAACTATCCAAACATATTATTTTCTTTTCCCAGCAATATTTTATGAAATCTCACGATATTTTGTTGTTTACATATTTACATGAACATGTATTTTTTATCGTGTGAAAAAGGAAATAAAACTTTTCTATTTGTCCTAGTTTACTTTTATGTTGTTTTTCTTTCATGATAGATGTTTCAAACTGTTCTCGCATGACAACATACCTATCAAGGTTTTCTAAAATAATTGATTGATTTGAGTTTAACTCCCTTTTCAAAGGCTTTTCAGTAACGTCACGGCGGCCAGTCAGTCAACCACATTTGTAGTTCCGGACATTCTCTTACATTTACGCGACACACCATTCATCATACCGTCTCCGTGTAGTAATACATATGTAGTTCGAGGGACCGCCTCCGGATCGGGAGACCGCCTCCTGATCGGGAGACCGCCTCCGGATCGGGAGACCGCCTCCAGATCGGGAGACCGCCTCCGGATCGGGAGACCGCCTCCGGATCGGGAGACCGCCTCCAGATCGGGAGACCAGGATTCGATCCCGGGTCGATTCAAACAAAAGACTTTAACACGTTCAGCGCCAAAGGCAAGATTGAGCCTTTTGCAAGCAATACAGATTCAGGTGAGTCAGCTCGTAACGAGCTGTCTCACCTGAAATCTGCATTGTTTGGCTGTGATTTATAAAGATATTACAAAAATCCTATAACATTAAAAAAGAGTCGTCCGAGTTTAAATTTGGAAGAGTCTACTTTAAACAATTCGGCGCTGAAAGGGTGAACACGGTAGTAGTGGATGCTTATTTGCGCTCACGGTGACGGGTATAGCATTGCGACTGGTGCGCATGTGTCCGAAATATCCGAAGACTTATTATAGACAGGAGGAGTGCACTTATTCTAAACACATATATTACTATGTACACTCAAAATAAACTTTATGGGATTTTGGAACAGTCCGACACACGAAAAGAGGAAAGACAAAAGGGTATATGCATTGTATCTTTAACCTTTTTAAAATGCTTTAATTCTTTTTATAAATGCACGAAATATACAATATACAAGAATAGAACAATACATCATACAGAAGTACACATATATATTTATATTTACAAAATAATACATTGTTACCAATTTGTGTGTGCATTGGTTGCAATGGATAACGATTCATATATTATCTGTTCAAGTACGAAAGGTGACTGAATCTGTAACTCATCAAGTCGTTTTTGACGACGTTAAATACAGAATATTAGCATTGATTTATTACATTACAGTGGACTCGCGATAACTCGAAATCGAAAGGGACCCCTATGTTACTTCGAGTTATCGGTGTGTTCGAATGATCGATGGATTTATGCAAAATATATATATCTACTTTCATGTTCTTAATTCGATTATAATTATGAGTGTTAACATGAAAAGCAAGCCAGTGATAAAATCAAATAAAATCAGCCTAGCAACAGTTCAGATTTGCTCGTATGAAATGCTGTAGGCCGTCTCGTGAGAAAATCAACATTGTTGACTCTGCGTAAAGTGTCGACCCGGATCAGCCTAAGCATGCCACACAGGCCTACCCGTATAAACACTTCTCGCCTCCTGTGGATTTTCTGTTTCAGGAATCACTACTCTATCTAATTCCCCCCCCCCCCCCCTTTAGACGGAGTGTGTCGGCCGGATCAGTCTGCGCGGATAGCGCAGGCTGAACGGGTCGATACATTACGCAGATGTGTATCTCAGCAGCTGCATTTTGGGGCATTTTTAGAAAAAAAGTGTAGGCACGTGCCTACAGTGCCTAAAGTGAGCTACGCCCCTGCGAGCAACTCGTCATTGTCCTCCGTCTTTCCAACATTTAAACAAAAAGTGTTCAGTACGTGATTATCAATCGATTGTTACCATATAATGTGTATTTGTAAAAGCTCAAAAGAGGATTGGTTAGATAGACATGTATTCAAGGAATTGGATACTTTTAAAGTAGGTCCGACGTGGTCATTTAAGCAAGTATTTCAAATTATAATTTGAAATCCTTTCTAAGCTGAAACAATCATAACTACGGAAGACAACAGTTTGCACAATTTCAATTTATAATACAAAACGTAGTAGAAAAGGATTTAATATTGAGAGCAAGTTTCCTTTATCTTATTACATGTTAAAAAGTCGTTCACATGCGAGGCGTCAACATTTTCCTATATGAAGGAATATGTAAATGTCAAATGTAACGAGGAAGTATATTAAATGTTGTATAATACCGAATTCATCAAAAACTATACAGTTATCCGGGGACGTAGATAAGAGGGACAAGTAACTAAATTATATACTAAAATATCACCCGTGCCAATATTTGTTGCAAGTAAAACTCAAAAACTATTTAAGATATGAAAATAAAACAAATATTTTCTGGAAGTTTAAACATTCTTCTATTGCAGTAGATTAAAACATGTTAATACATTACAGGTTTTGATAATATGTTATCCGTATGAAAAATGTCAGTCTATATCTGTGTCTTTTAAACCAGTAATTGTTCAAAGTACAAAGAAATTCCAGTTATTCATTGTATCTCTAACCTTAGTTGAAATGTTAAGCTTTCAGAATATGAATGTTTTGTTTATGTGCCAATTGTGACTTCAAAGTTTTATTTGCTACAAAATGTGAAAATGTTGACAATTTTATTTCTATGTGTGATATTTTAACCAGATAACAGGTGTACAGGTGGAGTTGCCTATCCCTCTTATCTACGTCCCTGAGTTATCTAAATATATCGATTATCGATTTTACGATATTTAACACTATCAAATAATCCCTTTTTCCGCATCTGAAAACAACCTGACATTGTTTTACCATCTTTATGAATAGTAAGAATAGTTCCCACGTTACATTACAAAGTAACAGTACAACCTCTCCGGAGCAACGTTTAGTGGAGGCAAATTCATATAGTTGTTCTAGAGAGGTGTCGCTCTGGAGAGGTGATTAGTTATCCTTGATAGAAAACAGTTTGTCACTTCTGAAAGCGATGACTATCTTAACTCTTTCAGCGCCAAAGGCAATATTGAGGTTTTTGCAAAAAATACTGATTCAGGCGAGTCAGCTTGTGACGAGCTGTCTCACTTGAAATCAGCATTGTTTGCGTTTTACTCATGAAAATAGTCAAAAACTTTTATTACATGAGAAATGGATACGCCCGATTTTGGACACGGAAGAGTCTACATTAAATAATTCGGCGCTGAAAGAGTTAAACAATATAGGAAAAGGAGACCTTGATCAGAATGAGCATTTTCTCTTTCCCACAATGTTTTACATCTTCATTCCGAATATATAAATTATTTTATCCATTAATTTTTACCATCTTCTTTTCATTAGAAGACGGAACATTTATATTATTGCTCTGGAGACGTTTTTACTCTACAGAGCAAGACGAACGTATGCCTCAATTAAACTTAGGGTTTTATAATAAAGTAGCAAATGTTTATACAAAAGGAGAAATGTGATATTACATGCGAGTTCTCCTCGTCCCATTACGTTAACAATTGCCTGTATGAAGTAATATTTAAATGTCTAACGGAACGAAGAGGTATTATAAATATTGTCACATATTGAATTCTTCGTAGAATATACAATTATGAAAATGTATCGATCAACGATTTTTAGATGTTTAACCCTTTCCCTCATACGACAATTCTGCAGCAGACGACTTTGAACATATTTTTGTAAAAAAATAGAAAATCTCTATAATTTAATGGATAACCTATGACCAAAAGTGGAAAGCATTGTGTCAAAAGGAGAAGTTGCTCGTTTTGAGCAATTTCTTCTTTTGTCACTATGTTTTCAAAAAGCCGTCTGCTGCAGAGGCGTCAGAAAGCGTCTATATGAGGGAAAGGGTTAACAATATCCAGTAGCTACTCCAATTTTTCCGTCTCTGAAAAATCTGATATTTTACTATTGTTTAAATAGCAAGAACAGTTCCACGTAACAGTATATAGAAACAGCGCTTCCTCTCCAGATCAACATATTATGTAGCCTAAGAAATGTATCTGTTATAGAGAGTTAACGCTCTAAAGAGGATAAGAGTTTTCCTTGACGGTTGATTGATTGATTCATTGATTAGGGTTTAACACCGTTTTCAACAATTGTTCCATCATATCACGGCGACCAGTTCGACTACTCATGCCTTTCCTGGTTTTTCTCACACCAGTACACCATACTTTCCAAGCAACTGGCTGCTTTTCCACAAAGACTGTTAAACAGCTCATTGGTGAAAGACGAATGACGCATGTCACAGCGACTTTTGTCAAACGTCGGAAAGAATGTTGGCCGAGCTGGGATTCGAACTCACAACCCCTGGATTGACAGCCCACGTCGCCTCCGACTGAGTTACCGGGGCTTGGCTTCCTTGATAGTGTAAACTATGGAAAATATTGTACTCGGAGCAATTTTTTTCCTTTCCGCATATAAACCTCATTTCGAATATATGAATTCTTTAAGCCATTATAATTATTTAATCTTTCATGACATGTAGGAAAATATATATTGTTGCTCTAGAGTAGTGTTTGCTCTACAGAACAAGACGAAAGTATGCAACCATTGTACTTATGGTTTTATTATAAAGTAGAAGGTTTTAATACAAAAGGAGAAATGTAATATAACATGTGATTTATCTCCATCTCATGTTAACCCTTTCCCTCTTAGGACAATTTTGCAGCAGACGACTATGAACAGAAAATATCTATAATTAAATGAATAACCTATGACTAAAAGTGGAAAACATTGTGGCAAAAGGAGAAATTGCTCGTTTTGAGCAAAAAGCCGTTGGCTGCAGAGGCGTCAAAAAGTGTCTAAATGAGGGAAAGGATTAAGTTAAAAAGTCATTCGCTGGCGAGGCGTTAACGGTTGTCTGTCCGAAGGAATATCTTAATGTCAAATGGAACGAGGAAGTATATTTAATGTTGTAACATATTGAATTCTTCGAAGAATATACATCATGTAGATATATCGATTATCGATTTTACTCTGTTGAACAGTATGAGCTACTCCCTTTTCTCTTCTCTGAAAATAGTCTGATATTTAACCATCTTTTGGATAGTAAGAAAGCAAGCAGTCCTTTCGATGTTGATCTTTTTATAGTGGACTTGTCCATATTTGCATTTCGAAAAGTCCATAACAAATTCCAGAAATATCTAGATATTGAGTTGAGCATCCAGTTGAATGCCCCCAACTGGCCAGGTACTATACCAGTCTGTAGATATTTCACAGAATTCCTGCAGTAAAAGGTTTATTACAGATCTTAAATCATGTGAGATAAGGGTGTTTGATTCGTTACACTTATATATGTGAACGCGATAAACCTTTCCCACATGCAGAAACATCTATCTACACGGGACGATTCTTAAAAAATATTGTGGCAAAAGGAGAATTGTTCACCATGTTTTCATCTGTTTGCAAAAATGATATTTTCATTTAAATAGTTTTCCAAAGATTTTCCAATGTCGTCTGCTGCGGATGAGTTATTTGTTCTATGTGGAAAAGGGTTAACGTTTCCAAAAAGTGATCCATTGCCGGATGTTATATCTTCACGATCAGCCAAATAATTTGTCTCCGAAATAAAATTACGGAAACGTCATAAACGATAAAACAAAGAAGAAAACATATTTTGGTAAAAAAGAGAAGAGAACGCTTCTGCTTTATGAAAATCTTTTGTTTTGACTACAGCCACCCAGGTGAGAGTCGACGTTTGACTGCTGGTAACAGTTGGCTGCTGAATACAAATCAAACAAGGGCACCGCAAAGCGGATGCATCCCTTCGGTATTTAAAGCGGAATATTCAAAGTCCAATGTTGACATTGACCTTTAACGTATGACCTTGGAAATAAAAAGGCTTCTAGACCTTGCCATATACTAACTGTATACCAAGTTTAATTAAGATTGATCAAAGGATGTTCAGTGTAGAGTGGTCACAAGGTTGTTGATATGGGAAAATAGTCAAAGTCGTATTTTGACCTTGACCTTTAACATATGACCTTGAAAATAAACAAGCTTCTAGACCTTGCCATATGCGAACTGTATACCAAGTTTAATTAAGATCGGTGGAAGGATGTTTAGTGTAGAATGGTCACAATGTTGTTACGGACGGACGCGCGGACGAACGAACGAACGAACGAACAAACAAACGGACAGCCCCGTTACTATATCCCCTCGCAAACTTCGTTAGCCGAGGGGATATTAAAGAGGAACATGTTGTTTTAGTTAAACTACAAGTGGCTGCTTAATAAACGTTGGTTGCTTAACAGAGGTGATTACTAACACAACTATGAGAGTATGTTGTAAAAGTTATCATCTTCAAACATATCGTTCAGATAACTATTTAAACTAATAACCAAATTACTCAACCAATAAACAATAATCAATTACCTCTTAATTAACCCTTTCCCTCATATAGACGCTTTCGGACGCCTCTGCAGCAGACGGCTTTTTGAAAACATAGTGACAAAAGAGGAAACTGCTCAAAACGAGCAATTTCTCCTTTTGCCACAATGTTTTCAACTTTTAGTCATATGTCATTCAGTTAAGTATAGAGATTTTCTATTTTCTGACAAAATATGTTCAAAGTCGTCTGCTGCAGAATTGTTGTATGAGGGAAAGGGTTAGAGAAACAAATGAATACTTATAATAGTTACGTTTACTGTGTCAGGCCAATCTGAATATACCCTTAGAAACAAACACAATCAAAAACAAATATATTTACATATTTGACTGATACATTCAGATGTGTATCGCCGCAGCTGAATTTTAGGGCATGTTTAGAACAAATGTGTAGGTACGTGCCTACAGTGCCTAAAGGGAGCTACGCCCCTGACATTTCCGTGGTTCTAGTATCAGTGGTTAAAACGATCTATGTTATTTAAGTAGTTCAAAGTCAATTATACTGGTTATTTATATGAATACTATAACATATTCTATTTAAATAGCCTATGTCCAGCTGATTGGCCAATTGCACTGGTATTTTGTATAACAATAATTAACAACTCTTTCAGTGTCAATGGCAAAATTGAGGTTTATCAAAATATTCCCGAACTCTTATTACATGAACAATGGATTTGCCCGATCTTAAACACGGAATAGTCTACTTTATTAAATTCGGCGCTGGAAGAGTTAACAATAACTAAAGAAAAAAGTCCTGTGTATGTCCAGCTAATTGTTCCACTGTTTACAGAATGACACACGCAGCAGTATTCTGTCTCCTCATCGCCTCTTCCCTCATTCTCTGCTGTTGCGCCATCAAAGTTGTCAATGGAATTTCCCAGTTATTCCTAAACCAGGACATCGTAAATGTCATGATCTTCGTCACTTGTCGGTTCCGGCCGCCGATCGCTATGTTCCCGGCCACCAACAAGTTGTTCCTGACCGTCTCCAAGTCGAAGAACTTGTTCGCCATGTTTCCACATAGAGCGTCGTCTTGGAAGAAGCATTTGTTGAGAAGCTCTTTCGGTGAGAGAAGTACAGCCAGATGAATCAAAAGGTTCGTGTCCGAGTTGTCCAATGTGTAATAATTCTGGTATCTCCTCAATCGATTTATCCCTGCGTCATCATCCAACTTTAAAACAGTGCACACACAATTTAAGTAATACATCAACTTCGCTCTAGGATCATTCGGAACATTAGCTGCTGTACTGGTGTCTTTGAGACCAATTTCCGTCCTATTAAAGAAAGCCATGTTGAAACTGTGTGTTTTACCAGGATGTTATATTCGTTTGGTAGCTCAAGGATTGTCACATTTCATACCGGAAGTTAAAAACCTTGCACTTTGATTGGTTGATCGGCAGCCGTTTGCTGCAGTACAATTACATTTAACTTATGGCTGTTGTAAGAATAAAACAGCCACTCAACGTCACATAAAACGTTTATATTTTTATTTTACCCTTAACCCGCTGATAAATGCTTCTAGTATCATTACTATTGATTTTTACCTTTACCGACTTACTACAAAACTGCAACGAACGACTTTGAAACTATCTAGGCAAAATTAGGGAATAATTTTATTAATTAATGTTTAATTATTGAATAGAGTTGAACACATTGTGGCCAAAGTCGTCTCCTGCAGGTGCGTCAAAATGCATTAGCAGTCGGAAGAGGTTTAATATACTAAGTTCTTGTGAATTTAATGAAGCACATTTTGCTACATGTAGATAAATGAGTATCGTTAACAATGGAGACAAACATCTCATTGTACGAAGTGCAGGCTGATCTTGATCAATATTGTTCCCTGTTCAAAGTTGTGATTTACTGTATGAGTTTATATATTTTCAAGTCGCGCATAGCGAGATTAAGGTATATGACGAAGACCCTGAATGCCTTCCTGGCTGACGACATTTCATTGTTTATATACACGAATTAATCTTAAGCTTATTGAATTACTAAACCGGGGTTGAGTTCCTATTTACTAAACACAGTAGTTGTCCGGTTGGTGTGAGTTCTAACTTCTGTCTGTAGAAAGTGATAAGCTAACTGTTAGTCATTTCCAACATACAACAATAACCGCAGCAGACGGCTTTGGAAACAGCTATGCAAATATATATAGAAAAATCCTTCGCTACAGAACTGTTCATAAGATGGTGGAATATTTATATTATTACACTGGAGAAATTTTTACTCTACAGAGCAAGACGATAGTATGCAACAATTAAACTTATGGTTTTATTGTCCTGGGGTTTTAGTACGGTGGCACAGAGGTGACATGTGTATATTTTATTTATCTCGTGCGCACGACATACTAATTTGTGCGCACGATATACTATGTCGTGCGCATGAGATAATTAAGTCGTGCGCACGAGATAATTAAGTCGTGCGCACGAGTTACTAAGTCGTGCGCACGAGATACTAAGTCGTGCGCACGAGATAATTAAGTCGTGCGCACGAGTTACTAAGTCGTGCGCACGATATACCATGTCGTGCGCACGAGTTATTAAGTCGTGCGCACGAGATAATTAAGTCGTGTGCACGACATAGTTAGCCAATCAGATTACACTTAACATACATGAATACTGTTTGAAAATGGCTGACCTAAGCCATCACAGAGTTGTGTTATTGATTTGATGATTACAATGTAGGAAACTGTTTTGCGCCACCGTATTTCCGCTATCAGCCATTCTCAAACAATATTCATGTATGTAAAGTGTATTCTGATTGGCTAATTATGTCGTGCGCACGACATAGTATCTCGTGCGCACGACTTAAGTATCTCGTGCGCACGACTTAGTATCTCGTGCGCACGACTTAGTAACTCGTGCGCACGACTTACTATGTAGTGCGCATGAGATAAATAAAACATACACATGTCACCTCTGTGCCACCGTACTTTAGCCCATGGTCATAGGAGTAATACCATTTTTCCGAGTTGGCAGCCTGCCAATTGCTGTTATCATCCTATAACGCATTTGAGGGTGAGATTGCGCCAGAAAAATAGTTCATCATGGAAACAATAAAACTGCATTTAAAACGTTAAGATCACCCAAAAAAGATAATTATAATGTTGTTAAAACATCAGTGAAAAACTTAAGGCGTGAGTTCTCCAATATCAGTTTAACAAATGCTGAGAAATTAATGCGCCGAGAGCTCAAATTTGAAAGCTTATGGAAACATAAATTGTTAACAAAGAAGGCGCGTGACAAATGCAGTGGCGGATTTACCGGGAGATCCAAAGGGCCCGTGCGACGATATATCAATGGTAAACAAAGAAGTCGCGTTACAAATGCAGTGGCGGATTTACAGCTGGGCCTGTAGGCTCACATGGCGATGGCGATGCAATTGATTTAATTTAATTTTTTAATATATATAAATTTTAGAAAATTAATACGCTTATTAATCTCGAGTTCGTTTCCAGTCCTGGTCATGTCACCAGAACTGAAACAGCAGGCCTTTGCTGAATCCGTCGGCATAGAACTTCCTATACCGGTTTAAGTAGACGACAGAAACGCCGTAGCAACAACCCCGATGATACTCACGGAGGAATAGTATAAGCCTGTTATAACTATCCCATTCTTGAATCATGTGCTCAAATAATTTCTTAAACGATTTAACTCACTTCACCAGCGGCCTACTACGACATTCTTACTGTTCCCGCCAATTTAGCACTTAACGACGAGTCGGTAAACTTTATCAGGGAATACCTGCTATCGGACGATACACTCCAGGTGTAAATCGAGTGCTGGTGGAATAAATGGTGTGGTGTATCACACTTATCTTACCGACCAGTCAATAATTGACTACTTGATTAAGGAATACGATCCGAATGCCCACACAATTCGTTGGAAAGCGATCACATTTTTGGTGACAAGTTGCGAGTTCGAAGCAAGAATTTCAACTATTGGCCTCGTGAAGTCCGACTGAAGATCATCAATGGCGAAGAAAATGTTTACTGGAATGTGCCTTATGTCTGCACATAGAGATATGGATATCAACCTTTATGTTTTCAAAAGTCTTCTGCTGCATATTTATATTGTTTTCGAAAGCATATTTATCCATTAAAAATGTAGCCCACCTAGTATCACTTAAACCCCAGTCACAACTACCTTGCGATAGATTTGCGAATAGTTTGCAGCGAATTTCTAAGCATTTTCGGCCGGAACCCTTCGCGTGCATCGAGCAACTTTTAAATCGGACTTAAAACCTCATCGCAAAATGATCGCACAATAATCGTCTGATACCTGGCCAATGTCTGGCCGGGCATCACACATATCGGGCGAGCGCCGGGCCAAATGTTGGACTACACAGACAATCTAGACGCCGCTCAGAGCCCGGCCGGAGATCGGGCAGACATTGACCGGGGACAGGCCGACGTCTGGCCGACCACTAACTGTGGCTCGCGGGTTATAAAAGCCGGCTCATCGCATCATTCATCAGATCATCCAGTCGCGCTCTTCACAGACGGTAACAAGTAAACACATGTCAGAGTAACAGTACTACACGATGCCGTAGAACAGATGGGAGGACCGAAGGAGAAGGAGAGTGCAGAACTCACAAGAGAGGGAAAATGGCAGTGAGGTGAATGAGACCATGCCTCTCCTCTTCAGCCACCAATGCACCAAGAATTAAGTTGTAGCGGTAGCGTACAAACAATAACCTCTCCCTCGACCGGGCGACCCGATCGCGCTGTGCGGATGCCAAAAAGCGCTGTGGGTGTATCAACGGCATTCTCGTAAGTATGTTTAAACTGTATCAGAATGTTTGTCTTGATAATATGTAAGCCAAGTTCGAATATTGGTCCTGTTTGTTAAAAAACTTGGTCACTAGACCAACTTGAACGAAAATCTCGTTAACACTGTACAAGCCGCATTTTCTGTTTCAGCAGGTCAGAATTTTGATCTTAATGATATCTAGGCCGGGTTCGAATATGGGTCATGCCGGGTCAAAAATTAGGTCACTAGTCCAAATTGAAGGTAAATCTTGTTAACACTGTAGAGGTCGTATTTCTTGCTTCAGCAGCTTGAAATTGTGTCTGAATTATATTTATGTCAAGATAGACTACAGTGAACTCGACAGCGCCGGATCAGTAAGCAAATTATCGAATATTGTCTCTTTGAAAGGAAAGTTTAGAGAAACAAAACTTCTCAAAATATTCAACAAATGCTTCCTCCCCAGCATGATATAATTCAAAGAACTAAAATATATCACTTGCAATTACCTATTGCATAAAAAACAAAACAGTGATGGGGCCAACTTGGCATTTCAACCAATTCATAAATCATATTTGACAAAAAGTTTAAATTTTATTAACACATTTTTAACATTGATTTATCACCATAAGAATTAAATTATTCTTTAAAAGTTAACAACATAGTTTAATTAATAAATTGATAATTTTGAGAAATTACCTTTGGCTGACCCGAAAGTGTCGTATGGGAACTAGGTCAAATTAACTGCTAGTTCGGCATAAACAACTTTTACAAATCAATCAATATTATAAATCTTGTCCATTGGTAAATAACCTACAGATTTATGTGTAAAACATACCTGTATTACTAAAAAATATGGCTACAATCAGCAATATTCGCTGTGACAGGTAAACAAAAGTATTGAAACTTTGCTTTCGCGGAAATCGATGCAATCAAGCGTTTCGAGATTACAACATCCGTTCTTAAAATGACAACGTCCGAAATCGACGTGAAACTAACCAAGCTAATGCGAAATATGACTTGATAATCAAATTATCAAAATACTGTATCATTCTCGAAAACTAAATATTTTTTTCCAAATGTGACCTGGAATTGTCGATGACTCGGAACTGTCGAGTTCACTGTAGTGGTCATATTGGGTCATAAACAAGGTCACTATGCCAAACTGAAGGGTAATATTATTAGCACACTGGATGCTGCATTTTTAATTTGAGCATGTTGAAACTGTTTCAGAATGTTTCTCTTGATAATATGTAGGCCAAGGTTGAATATTGGTCATGTTTGTTAAAAAACAAGGTCACTAGGCCAAATTGAAGGAAAATCGAAGCCACGTTTTCTTAAAATTTGGTGAGAATGTTTATTTTAAAGACATCTAGGCCAAGTTCGAATATGGATCATGCCGGGTTAAAAACAAGGTCACTAGGACAAATTGAAAGAACATCTTGTTAATACTCTGGAGGTTGCATTTTGAATCTTTGTCAGAATAATTGTCTTGATGAGTTTTGCATTGACCAAACACTTTCTCTCAGTCTAGTACATGGTTTAGAGAATTATTTCTACTTGATGGAAGTTGATTTAACATTGACATATTTCTCAATATAATAATGCAGAAATATTCTGCCGAAACCTGCTGTCAAATTTCCTTTGATTCTTCATGTCTTAATTGTGTATGCACTCAGGTGAGTCATATAGTGCCAACAAGGTCCTCCTGTTTCCAAATTGCAGTTTCATAATATTTACTATTTTTGATATGATCTTTCAACTTCTTAACAATGAATACATAAACATAATATGCAATTGTTATTTCCTTTCACATTTTCCCTACTTCTCCAACATTCCTGCAGCCCCAAGGCCCAAGGCCGGCAGCACTTTCAGTGCTTTGATAATAAAATAGAAAATGTTTATATAAAAGGAGAAATGTGATATTACGTATGTAGGAATATTTAAATGTCTAACGGAACAAAGAGGTATTATAAATAGTGTCACATATTGAATTCTTCGTAGAATATACAATTATGAAAATGTATCGATCAACGAGTTTTAAGATATTTAACAATATCTAGTAGCTAGTCCCATTTTTCCGTCTCTGAACAATCAGATAGTTTACCATCGTTTAAATAGCATGAATAGTTCCAAATTCCACGTTACACTATATAGTTACAGTGATTTCATTTCCAGAACAACTTCTTGTTGAAGCAAAGAAATGTACTTTTTCCAAAGCGGTGTCGCTCTAAAGAGTATAACAGTTTTCCTTGATGGAAAAACAGTTTGTCTCCTCTGAAGGAGATTATTATTATTATTATTATACCACATTTATATAGTACTTTTATCATAAAATACATACGTTTAAAAGTGCTTAACAAACAAATGCATGCATACATACAAATAATCTATAAAAAGCATCAGTAGGTATTAAAAGATTACAAATGATAAAAAGGAACACTACAACTAGGAGGTGACTATCTAAAACCATGTAGGAAAAGGAGACATTGATCAGAATGAGCATTTTTCTTTCCCCACACTGTTTTACACTTTCATTTTGAATATATAAATTATTTTGTCCATTATTACTATCTACTTTTCATAATATGTTAGAACATTTATATTGTTGCTCTAGAGAAGTATTCACTTTACAGAGCAAGACGAGAGTATGCAACAATTAATCTTATAGTCTTATAATAAAGTAGAAGGTTTTAATACAAAGGGAGAAATGTGATATTATATGCGATTCCTCCTCGTCCCATTACGTTAACAATTGTCTGTATGAAGGAATATTTAAATGTCTAACGGAACGAAGAAGTATATTAAACATTGTAACGTATTCAATTCTTCGTAGAATGTACAATTATGTAAATATATCGATTACCGATTTTACGATTTTGAACAGTATAAGGTACTCCTTTTTCCGTCTCTTAAAACAGCCTGGCATTTAATCATCTTCTGGATAGCATGACATGTATAGGTACAGTGCTACCTCTCTAGCCCAGCTGTTCTAGAGAGGTTTCCCTTTATATAGGTTATTCTTTTTCTCTTGATAGAAACACTTTCCGACACCTCCAAAGTAGACTTCTGTTTTTGATCTAAAGAGGGTTTTGATCTTAAGAGGGTTTTGATCTACAGAGGGTTTTGCTCTACAAAGGGTTTTGATCTAAAAGGGTTTTGTCGTAAAAAGAAGGTTTTGCTCTAAAGAGAGTTTGCTCTAAAGAGGGGCTTGCTCTTAAGAGAGTTTGCTCTAAAGAGGGGCTTGCTCTACAGACGGTTTTGCTCTAAAGAGAGTTTTGCTCTACAGAGGGTTTTGATCTAAAGAGGATTTTGTTATAAAAAGAGGGTTTTGCTCTAAAGAGAGTTTGCTCTAAAGAATGTTTGGCTCTAAATAGGGTTTTGCTCTAAAAACGGTTTGATCTAAAGAGGGTTTTGCTCTGAAGAGAGGTTGCTCTAAAGAGGGTTTGCTTTAAAGAGGAGCTTGCTCTAAAGAGGGTTTGCTCTAAAGAGGGTTTTTCTCTAAAGAGGGTTTCGCTCTAAAGAAAGGTTGCTCTAAAGAGGGTTGCTCTAAAGAGGGGCTTGCTCTAAAGAGGGTTTGGCTCTAAAGAGGGTTTTGCTCTAAAGACGGTTTTATTCTTCAGAGGGTTTTGATCTGAAGAGGGTTTTGCTATTAGAAGAGAGTTTTGCTCTAAAGAGGGTTTTGCTCTAAAGAGGGTTTCGCTCTAAAGAAAGGTTGCTCTAAAGAAGGTTGATCAAAAGAGGGGCTTGCTCTAAAGAGGGTTTTGCTCTAAAGAGGGTTTTGCTCTAAAGACGGTTTTGTTCTACAGAGGGTTTTGATCTGAAGAGGGTTTTGCTATTAGAAGAGAGTTTTGCTCTAAAGAGGGTTTTGCTCTAAAGAGGGTTTTGCTCTAAAGAGGGTTTCGCTCTCTAGAAATGTTGCTCTAAAGAGGGTTGATCTTAAGAGGAGCTTGCTCTAAAGAGGGTTTTGCTCTAAAGAGGGTTTTTCTCTAAAGACGGTTTTGTTCTACAGAGGGTTTTGATCTGAAGAGGGTTTTGCTATTAGAAGAGAGTTTTGCTCTAAAGAGCGTTTTACTCTAAAGAGGGTCTTGCTCTAAAGACGGTTTTGTTCTACAGAGGGTTTTGATCTAAAGAGGGTTTTGATCTAAAGAGGTTTTTGCTATTAGAAGAGGGTTTTGCTCTAAAGAGGGTTTGCTCTAAAGAGGATTTGCTCCAAAGAGGGTTTGCTCTAAAGAGGGTTTTGCTTTAAAGAGGGTTTTGCTCTAAAGAGGGTTTTGATCAACAGAGGGTTTTGATCTAAAGACGGTTTTGATCTAAAGAGGTTTTTGATCTAAAGAGGGTTTTGATCTTAAGAGGGTTTTGATCTTAAGAGGGTTTTGATCTTTAGAGGGTTTTGATCTTAAGAGGGTTTTGATCTAAAGAGTGTTTTGATCTAAAGAGGATTTTGATCTAAAGAGGGTTTTGATCTCAAGAGGTTTTGATCTAAAGAGGTTTTTGATCTAAAGAGGGTTTTGATCTTTAGAGGGTTTTGATCTTAAGAGGGTTTTGATCTAAAGAGAGTTTTGCTCTAAAGAGGGTTTTGATCTAAAGAGGGTTTAGATCTTAAGATGATTTTGATCTCAAGAGGGTTTTGATCTAATGAGGTTTTTGATCTTAAGTGGTTTTGATCTTAAGAGGGTTTTGATCTTAAGAGGGTTTTGATCGTAAGAGGGTTTTGATCTTAAGAGAATTTCGCTCTAAAGAGTGTTTTGATCTAAAGAGGGTTTTGCTGTAAAGAGGGTTTTGATCTAAAGAGAGTGTTGATCTAAAGATGGTTTTGATCTCAAGAGAGTTTTGATCTAAAGAGGTTTTTGACCTTAAGAGGGTTTTGATCTTAAGAGGGTTTTGATCTTAAGAGGGTTTTGATCTTAAGAGAGATTTGCTCTAATGAGGGTTTTGATCTAAAGAGGGTTTTGCTCTAAAGAGGGTTTTGATCTAAAGAGGGTTTTGATGTAAAGAGGTTTTTGATCTGAAGAGGATTTTGATTTTAAGAGGGTTTTGATCTTAAGAAGGTTTTGCTCTTAAGAGGGTTTTGCTCTTAAGAGGGTTTTGATAGACAGAGGGTTTTGATCTTAAGAGGGTTTTGCTCTTAAGCGGGTTTTGCTCTAAAGAGGGTTATGATCTAAATAGAGTTTTGATCTAAAGAGGTTTTTTGATCTTAAGAGGGGTTTGATCTTAAGAGTGTTTTGATCTTAAAAGGGTTTTGATCTTAAGAGGGTTTTGATCGACAGAGGGTTTTGATCTTAAGAGGGTTTTGATCGTAAGAGGGTTTTGATCTTAAGAGAATTTCGCTCTAAAGAGTGTTTTGATCTAAAGAGGGTTTTGCTGTAAAGAGGGTTTTGATCTAAAGAGAGTTTTGATCTAAAGATGGTTTTGATCTCAAGAGAGTTTTGATCTAAAGAGGTTTTTGACCTTAAGAGGGTTTTGATCTTAAGAGGGTTTTGATCTTAAGAGGGTTTTGATCTTAAGAGAGATTTGCTCTAATGAGGGTTTTGATCTAAAGAGGGTTTTGCTCTAAAGAGGGTTTTGATCTAAAGAGGGTTTTGATGTAAAGAGGTTTTTGATCTGAAGAGGATTTTGATTTTAACAGGGTTTTGATCTTAAGAAGGTTTTGCTCTTAAGAGGGTTTTGCTCTTAAGAGGGTTTTGATAGACAGAGGGTTTTGATCTTAAGAGGGTTTTGCTCTTAAGCGGGTTTTGCTCTAAAGAGGGTTATGATCTAAATAGAGTTTTGATCTAAAGAGGTTTTTGATCTTAAGAGGGGTTTGATCTTAAGAGGGTTTTGATCTTAAAAGGGTTTTGATCTTAAGAGGGTTTTGATCGACAGAGGGTTTTGATCTTAAGAGGGTTTTGCTCTTAAGAGGGCTTTGCTCTTAGAGGGTTTTGCTTTTAAGAGGGTTTTCCTCTTAAGAGGGTTTTGCTCTTAAAAGGGTTTTGATCTTAAGAGGGTTTTGATCTTAAGAGGGTTTTGATCTTAAGAGGGTTTTGATCTTAAGAGAGATTTGCTCTAATGAGGGTTTTGATCTAAAGAGGGTTTTGCTCTAAAGAGGGTTTTGATCTAAAGAGGGTTTTGATGTAAAGAGGTTTTTGATCTGAAGAGGATTTTGATTTTAAGAGGGTTTTGATCTTAAGAAGGTTTTGCTCTTAAGAGGGTTTTGCTCTTAAGAGGGTTTTGATAGACAGAGGGTTTTGATCTTAAGAGGGTTTTGCTCTTAAGCGGGTTTTGCTCTAAAGAGGGTTATGATCTAAATAGAGTTTTGATCTAAAGAGGTTTTTTGATCTTAAGAGGGGTTTGATCTTAAGAGTGTTTTGATCTTAAAAGGGTTTTGATCTTAAGAGGGTTTTGATCGACAGAGGGTTTTGATCTTAAGAGGGTTTTGATCGTAAGAGGGTTTTGATCTTAAGAGAATTTCGCTCTAAAGAGTGTTTTGATCTAAAGAGGGTTTTGCTGTAAAGAGGGTTTTGATCTAAAGAGAGTTTTGATCTAAAGATGGTTTTGATCTCAAGAGAGTTTTGATCTAAAGAGGTTTTTGACCTTAAGAGGGTTTTGATCTTAAGAGGGTTTTGATCTTAAGAGGGTTTTGATCTTAAGAGAGATTTGCTCTAATGAGGGTTTTGATCTAAAGAGGGTTTTGCTCTAAAGAGGGTTTTGATCTAAAGAGGGTTTTGATGTAAAGAGGTTTTTGATCTGAAGAGGATTTTGATTTTAAGAGGGTTTTGATCTTAAGAAGGTTTTGCTCTTAAGAGGGTTTTGCTCTTAAGAGGGTTTTGATAGACAGAGGGTTTTGATCTTAAGAGGGTTTTGCTCTTAAGCGGGTTTTGCTCTAAAGAGGGTTATGATCTAAATAGAGTTTTGATCTAAAGAGGTTTTTGATCTTAAGAGGGGTTTGATCTTAAGAGGGTTTTGATCTTAAAAGGGTTTTGATCTTAAGAGGGTTTTGATCGACAGAGGGTTTTGATCTTAAGAGGGTTTTGCTCTTAAGAGGGCTTTGCTCTTAGAGGGTTTTGCTTTTAAGAGGGTTTTCCTCTTAAGAGGGTTTTGCTCTTAAGAGGGTTTTGATCTTAAGAGGGTTTTGATCTTAAAAGGGTTTGATCTTAAGAGGGTTTTGATCGACAGAGGGTTTTGATCTTAAGAGGGTTTTGATCTAAAGAGAGTTTTGCTCTAAAGAGGGTTTTGATCTAAAGAGGGTTTAGATCTTAAGATGATTTTGATCTCAAGAGGGTTTTGATCTAATGAGGTTTTTGATCTTAAGTGGTTTTGATCTTAAGAGGGTTTTGATCTTAAGAGGGTTTTGATCGTAAGAGGGTTTTGATCTTAAGAGAATTTCGCTCTAAAGAGTGTTTTGATCTAAAGAGGGTTTTACTGTAAAGAGGGTTTTGATCTAAAGAGAGTTTTGATCTAAAGATGGTTTTGATCTCAAGAGAGTTTTGATCTAAAGAGGTTTTCGACCTTAAGAGGGTTTTGATCTTAAGAGGGTTTTGATCTTAAGAGGGTTTTGATCTTAAGAGAGATTTGCTCTAATGAGGGTTTTGATCTAAAGAGGGTTTTGCTCTAAAGAGGGTTTTGATCTAAAGAGGGTTTTGATGTAAAGAGGTTTTTGATCTGAAGAGGATTTTGATTTTAAGAGGGTTTTGATCTTAAGAAGGTTTTGCTCTTAAGAGGGTTTTGCTCTTAAGAGGGTTTTGATAGACAGAGGGTTTTGATCTTAAGAGAGTTTTGATCTAAAGAGGGTTTTGATGTAAAGAGGTTTTTGATCTGAAGAGGATTTTGATTTTAAGAGGGTTTTGATCTTAAGAAGGTTTTGCTCTTAAGAGGGTTTTGCTCTTAAGAGGGTTTTGATAGACAGAGGGTTTTGATCTTAAGAGGGTTTTGCTCTTAAGCGGGTTTTGCTCTAAAGAGGGTTGTGATCTAAATAGGGTTTTGATCTAAAGAGGTTTTTGATCTTAAGAGGGTTTTGATCTTAAGAGGGTTTTGATCTTAAAAGGGTTTTGATCTTAAGAGGGTTTTGATCGACAGAGGGTTTTGATCTTAAGAGGGTTTTGCTCTTAAGAGTGCTTTGCTCTTAGAGGGTTTTGCTCTAAAGAGGTTTTTGCTCTTAAGAGGGTTTTGCTCTACAGAGAGGTTTGCTTTTAAGAGGGTTTTCCTCTTAAGAGGGTTTTGCTCTTAAGGGGGTTTTGCTCTTAAGAGGGTTTTGCTCTTAAGGGGGGTTTTGCTCTTAAGGGGTTTTTTGATCTACAGAGGTGTCGTTAAGAGAGGTTACACTGTTATTCACCCTTACTTTGCTGAATTCCTACGAACAGTTTCGTCGACTTTCATTGTTAACCGATTCCTACATATCCATGGCGTGGACATGGTTAAGAAATTGGGTGGATAGCGAACAATGCATTCTACGATAAGGATTACACGAAACAAAATACAGCATAATCAGGCTTTATTCGTCTATACATGACTTATGTGTCGTATATACAATTTAGGTTTTGCTGGTGTGTATATCTTTTTTCCGGAAACAACCTTAAACCCTTTCCTACATACAATTATTCTTTCTACCATTTTTATAACGAAGAGAGGTGAGTACTGATATCAATGTTCATACATTTTTATACAATTGATTTTTTAAATTATATATATTTAAATGAATGTAACTTTTCATTTGCTTTTACATATAGAGTATATATATATGATTTAATAGTGCAATGTAATGAAATAGTGCTGAAGTGAATTAGCGGCGTATAGTCGAGCGCGCTGCAGCAGAAGATATGCAAAAGATGATACTGCAAAAGAGGCGTCACGCAAATGTTTATCCGTTTACAAAGCAATGTTCTGTCCGTATAAGTAAATTATAAAACTGAACATCAGACGTTAATAAATACCATTAACATCACATTCTTATATATCAGAAGTCCTTAGTGTGTATATGTGTGTACATGCATATGCATTTATATATGTGTTAAAATTCAATATGTTTACGTATTTTTCAAACATTTCGGCGGTTTTGTGTTTGGCGTGCTCAGTCTTATCCTGCCTTGGATATGGCTGCGCTCGTGTGACACACTACCCCGGAAACGTTGCCTAACCGGACTATGTTTTGTCTCCAATATGTATTGTTAAGCTACAAAAAACTTAAAAAATCAAAGTCGTATTTAGAGACAAAAATAAAATATTGTTTGTAATAATTATCAAAGGGGATGGCCGTATCTAAGTTGTGAGAACTTGTGGCCAGACCCGTTTGTCTATAACATGTATATTTGTAAGTCTAAAGTTCATTCTGTATATATATTTTGTTGGCAATAGAATATGTTTAAAGTAAAGAAGTCCTTGATAAATATGAATGTTGTACAATGGACTTGTGCAGCTTTGCATTTCGGGTCCATAACCAATTCCAGGAATATCAAGATTAACATGTCGAGGGCTTGGCGTGAAACGGTTGTATTTTTTTACCAAGGTTAGTCACCTCGTCATAATGTCTTTATAAGCGTTAAATAATTTTTCTTGGTAAACAATGGAAATTTAGGTGCCATCGGTCGGTCTGAGCAATGGCACCTAAATTTGCATTGTTTACAAAGGGGTAAAAATTGCCCCTAAACCAGTGTTTTCAAAATAGGTTTTTAGTTACAACCGTTTCACGTCAAGCCCTCGGGGTTGAATTGAGCAGCAAGCAGAACAGAGCCTGCTCAGACGATGGTCTATACTTGTCTGTAGATACATGTATTTCACACAAAATCAAATTTGCAGTCAAAGGTTTAGTTAAGATGTATAACATGTGAGATGAGGCTTTCCGACATGCAGATGCATCTTCATTGGACGACTGTTACAACTATTGAGTGAAAAGGAGAATTGTTCATCATATTCAAACTGTTTGCAACAATGATACTGTCATTTATAGAAAATGTTGATATGTTTGCCTACATGAGTCCAAAGTCATCTGCTGCAGATGTGTTGTATGTGGGAAAGGATTAAAGTATCCAGAAGGGAATCCATTATCGGATGTTTTACCTTCCTTCACGATCAGTCAACTAATCTTTCTTCAAAATAAAAGTATAGAAGTAGTCAAATACGACAACACAGACATGAAAACATATTTAAAAGAAGAAGAAAAAAATGCTGCTGTTTTAACAAATTCTTCTGTTTCGACTTTATTCGAACTTGTCTTAGGCAGTCAACCAAGGAATAATCCAAATCGTGTGGCTGAACACAGGTGGCTGCTTAATACAAGTGAAATAAAGAAGACAATGTTGTTTTAGTTATTCTTCAAGTGGCTGCGTAATACACGTTGGTTGCCTAGCAAAGGTCACTTCTAATACACGTTTGAGTGAATGCTGTAAAAGGGACCATCTTTAGACAGATCGTTCAGATAACTATTAAAACAAATAACCAAATTACGAAACTAACAAGGGCATCGCATAGTGGATGCATCCCCTCAGTATTCAAAGTTCAATTTTGACTTTGACCTTTAACCTATGACCTTGAAAATAAATAAGGTTCTAGACCTTGCCATATACTAACTGTATACCATGTTTGGTTAAGATCGGTCGAAGGATGTTCAGTGTAGACTGGTCACAATGTTGTTACGGACGGACGGACGCATAGACGAACGAACGAACAGTCCCGTTACTATATCTCCATCGCAAACTTCGTTAGCCGAGGGGATAATAAACAATAACCAATAGCCTCATAAAGAAAAGAAATATGCTTCATACATTTGTAACGTATATTGTGTCAGACAAATATGTTTATACCCTTTAGATTAAATCTAAATAAACTTAAAACAATCAGATAACTTATATTTACATATGTTGATGTTACATGTTCGCCGTTCTAGTATCAGTGATTCAAATAATCCATATGTTAATTAAAGAATTCAGCGCCACAGGCAATTTAAGGTTTTTGCAAACAATGCAGATTCAGGTGAGTCAGCTCGTATCGAGCTGTCTCACCTGAAATCAGCATTATTTGCCTTTTAGTTACCAAAATAGTCCAAAACATTTATAAATGGAGAAATGGACACACCCAATTTTGCACATGGAAGAGTCTACTTTAAACAATTCGGCGCTGAAAGAGTTAAAGAATTCAAAACCACTAGGTTTTTCAAATGGCACCGGCACTAGTAATCTTATACAAATAATATAATATGTGTTGTGTATAATATAATTATAATATTGATGTAATACAGGTTGTGTACAAACCAGATTCAGATGAGTCAGCTCATAACCAAAATATTCACAAAAAACATATCTAATTTATGAAATTCGGCGCTGAAGAAAGTTAACAATAACTAAGGAAAGGAATCCTTTGTATGTTCCACTCTTTACATAATGGCACACGCAACCGCATTCTGTCTCCTCATCGCCGCTTCCCTCATTCTCTGCTGTTGCGCCATCAAAGTTGTCAATGGAATTTCCCAGTTATTCCTAAACCAGGACATCTTAAATGTCATGATCTTCGTCACTTGTCGGTTCCGGCCCCCGATCGCTATGTTCCCGGCCACCAACAAGTTGTTCCTGACCCTCTCTAATTCGTAGAACTTGTTCGCCATGTTTCCACACATGGCGTCGTCTTGGAAGAAGCATTTGTTGAGAAGCTCTTTCGGTGAGAGAAGTACAGCCAGATGAATCAAAAGGTTCGTGTCCGAGTTGTCCAATGTGTAATAATTCTGGTATCTCCTCAATCGATTTATCCCTGCGTCATCATCCAACTTTAAAACAGTGCACACACAATTTAAGTAATACATCAACTTCGCTCTAGGCTCATTCGGAACATTAGCTGCTGTACTGGTATCTTTGAGACCAATTTGCGTCCTATTAAAGAAAGCCATGTTGAAACTGTGTGTTTGACCAGGATGTTATATTCCTTTTATACCCGCCTTGCGTTAAATATAATTGCGTTCATTTTAGCAGTTTGGTAGCTCACGGTTTGTAACGTTTCATACCAAAGTTAAAAACGATGCAGTTTGATTGGTTGATCGGGAAAAGCTTTATCTTTTTAATTTTAACCTTATTCCGCTGAAGTACTGCTTCTATTATCATTGATTTAGATTTTTACCCTTTTTTAACAAATGACTTTGAAACAATCTAGGCAAAAGTAGGGAAATTCTTTATTAACTATTTCAGCGCCGAATTGTTTAAAGTAGACTCTTCCATGTTCAAGGTCGGGTGACTCTATCGTATATGCTTTAATAGTTTTGGAATATTTGGATAACCATAAGGCAAGCAATGCTGATTTCAGGTGAGTCAGCTCGTTACGAGCTGACTCACCTGAATCAGTATTGCTTGCAAAAAGCCCAATATTGCCTCTGGCGCTGAAAGAGTTAATTAAAGGTTATTTATTGAATAGAGTTGAAAATGTTGTGGCAAAAGTCATCATTTGCGTCGAAGTGCATCAACAGGCGATAAAGAGTTAATATACTTAAGCTCTTGCAGATTTAATTGAGCACATTGTACAACATATCGATAAATGAGTATCAAAAACAATGGAGACAAAGATTATAATGTAGGAAGTGTAGGCTGATCCTGATCAATATTGTTCGCTGTTGAAAAAATTGTGATTTACTGTATGAGGTTTTTTTCAAGTCGCGTATAGGGAGATTAAGGTAGATTACGAAGACCCTGATTGGAGGTCTGTATTAGTCTTCGATAGTCGTCATATCATATGAGGAAGATAGGATTTCCTTATGACTAAGATAAGCTTTAAAATTAGAAAATAAATAGAATTCCTTCTTGGAAGACGACCCTACATTGTTTTATACACGGAAAAGCCGATTGAATTCTTAACGTATTGAAAGCTTAAACCCACCCAGGTTGAGTTCCTATTTACTAAACACAGAAGTCGTCAGGTAGGTGTGAGTTCTAATTTGTGTCTATAGAGAGTGATTAGCTAACTGTTAGTCATTTACAACATACACCAATAACTGCAGCAGACGGCTTTGGAAACAGCTTTGCAAATATATATAGATAAATCAATAAAAAACTATTGTATAATGAAATTACTCATAATGATCAATTTCTCCTTTGGTGACAGTGTTCAGTTTTAAAAGTCAACTGCTGCAGAGGCGTCGAACGTTCCTGTAAGTGGGAAATAGTTAAGTTAGCAGCCTAACACATAACCTTCTATAAGTTAGGTCTAAAAGGACCACTAGCACAGTGTGTCAAACCGTTTTACTCGGAAAAGATTATCTCTCTAAATGAAGGAAACGTGCCTTACAGAGAGAGAAATCTCTTTATGATGATTGATATTTCTCTATGTTATGTTCTACGTTAAAGAGATACCCATGAAATATTGAGAGATATTTCTATAACTTTGAATGATTTTTCTCTATTTAAGTGAAGTAGGTCTGAAAGTTCAAGAGATATATATTTAAGTAACATAAATATCCCTCTTAGTTCTAAATTATAATTCCAAGTTAAGAGAGAATGTCTATTTCTTTCAGAATCACAGAGATGACATCGATTTCTTAAAATTAACCCCTTTCCAACATACAGACGTTTTCTGACGCCTATGCAGCAGACGGCTATTTGAAAACATAGTGACAAAAGAAGAAATTGCACAAAACGTGCAATTTCTCCTTTTGCCACAATGTTTTCCACTTTTTGTCATAGGTTATCCATTCAATTATGGAGATTTTCTATGTTTTGACAAAACATGTTCAAAGTCGTCTGCTGCAGAATTGTCGTATGAGGGAAAGGGTTAAGTGAATAAGAGGTGGTGAACACAGGCACTCTTTTGAGATAATGTAGAAAGCATTTCAAGTGGGTAAAAGGAAAATTATCATTAGTATTAACCCTTTCCCTCATACGATTTGTTGTTTGTTGGAACGTGTAAAGGGTGGGGGTACAAGCTGGGGTTGTAATGTAATGTTGACAAATGCCTGGCGTTTCTACGATTGTACGGATACCTTTGTGACACTGACTGCTCCGCGGTTGACGGACATTTACGGTTTTTATTAAATCTAAACATGGAATAACCTTTCTTGGCGATCCGAATGAGAAATAAATCATAATATGACAACAATAAAAAAAAAACTTTTTGAACTTACAATGGTATTCTTCGAAAGGAAGCGGCAGTTATTTTCATGTTTTGACAATTAACTGAATAATTGGATTTCCAAATATATACGAGTCGACGTTTTCTATGAAGAAGCTATTCCACTTGACCGACTAGAGATCGAATATCTGAATATGTTAACAGTTTGCAAACTATCGATATATTTAAGCCGCGTCTGGCGAGTTGTGGTCTATTTGACTCAAGTTGTAGTATTTGTGTTAGATTTTACATAGAGGTCTATATCACATGCAATCGAACAGACACAACTCCCTTTCTTGTAATAACTAAACCAGTATCCAGTATTTTAACATTTGAACATATCAAGGCAAAATATGGAAACATATCATGAATTAAAGTTGCATTATTGAATAGTGTTTAAAACACTGTGATTAAATTCGTTTTCAGCAGATGCGTCGAAATGCCTCGGCAGGTGGGAAAAGGTTGTTATAATAATTGTTACAGATTTAATGGAGCACATTTTGCTACATGTCGATAAATGAGAATTGAAAACAATGTAGACCAATCTTTGACTGCACGAATTGTTCGCAAATGAAGTTTTTCAAAAGTCGTTGATTAAAGTAGCGTATAATAGCCAGATAAACAAAATGACAAATACAATTACATTTAATATCTGTTCATGTATTCTGCAAATGTTGCTATGATGTCTCATTTAGATGGCAAATAAAAGAAGGACCAGCTTTAAAATAGATAAAGGAAATCAAATTACTTCTTGGAAGACGACCTACATTGTTATATACATTGATTATTATTTAGACGGTTGAATTGTTAACCTTTTACCACATGCAGTTCATATTCTTTCGGACGTGTCTGCAGCAGACGACATTTGAAATCATTGTGGCAAATAGAGAAATTGCTCATGATGAGTAATTATACCTTTGCCAAAATGTTTCCATTTTTTCAGTAATAGAACCTACATTTAACTCTTTCAGCGCCAAAGGCAATATTGAGCTTTTTGCAAACAATACAGATTCAGAGGAGTCAGCTTGTAACGAGCTGTCTCACCTGAAATATGCATTGTTTGGCTGTGAGTTATACAAATATTCCAAAACTCCTATAACATGAAAATAGAGTCGTCCGAGTTTGAACATGGAAGAGTCTACTTTAAACAATTCGGCGCTGAAAGGGTTTTCCATATATTTTGAATTCGTCTTCTGCGGATTTGTTGTATGTTGGACAGAGTCCAAGTCGGGGTGCATACCTATTTATAAAACACAGGTGTCAGTAATGACGTTTGTCTGTGTAATATGTTCAGCCAACTGTTAACCCTTTCCCTCAAACAACGCAACTGCAACAGTCGGCTTAGCAAACATCTATGCAAAATGATATGATAGAGTTAAAAACATTGTGGCAAGAGGAGAAATGTTGTTAATAGTCGTCTGCTGCAGATGCGTCAAAATGCGTATGCAAGTGGGAGAGGATTTTATTAGCAAACCAAAAAACATAATTCTCTATTAGGTTTTTACCCTAAAAGCACCACAAGCACAGTTGGGTAAACCGTTTTGCTCGAAATAAAACTCGCACAAAAATAGTGCAGACACATTCTAGACTGAATAACGAATGCAAACATGAGCAAAAGTCTAATAAGTAAAATAAATTCCTCTTATTCTAGGTTACCAAATAAAATCACAAGTCTTTGAATGTGTATCTATCATATTTAGTTTACTAAATTATTAGGATATCGATACGCAATTAACCCTTTCCCTCATACGACAATCGGTAGCAGACGACCTTGAACATATTTTGTAAAAAGGTAGAAAATCTCTATAATTGAATGGATAACCTATGACTAAAAGTGGAAAACATTGTGGCAAAAGGAGAAATTGCACGTTTTGTGCAATTTCTTCTTTTGTCACTATGTTTTCAAATAGCCGTCTGCTGCAGAGGCGTCAGAAAGCATCTATATGAGGGAAAGGGTTAAATACACAAGTTTGTAAACACTGCAACTACCCTTTCTAAATTGTGACCCTTTGTTCCCTCTAGTAGAAGAAATTCATAAGCGATTATATTTTTACCTAAATTGCGAATAGCGTCGCTTTTAACAAAATTGAGAATTTCAATATTACAGCTATGCTACTGAATAATATACCGTTGTCTGTTTAAATAAGTTTTACAATATTAGCTAGATGGTTTTATCAAGTAAGTTTATTTCCAAACTTTTTAATCTTCAACTAGACGCTTTAGTTAGTTCTTCTTTCCTTTCACAATTATCCGACTCGCGCAGCCAACGTTACCATGATGTTTATTAAGCTATTGCAACGATTAAATAAAGTTTAAATCGTCCGCCATTCTGTTTCCTTCCAACACACGTTTAAATAGACTTGACGAAATTGTTAGACAAAAATTAAACGAAATATCACCCAACTCCCTTTACTCTTTGTATGAATAAGATAGATTAATTATTTCGTTAAATATTTGATTCGATTAAATATAATATTCGGTTAAAAAAGCGACACCCAAATATACGGCACAGAGAATGTTGCGATTCGTTTGAATATGTAAACAACGGCGACGGAAGGAGAATTATATAATTTTTTTGTCAGAAAATCAAGATAAAAACTTAAAATTATTTTAGATGGCCAGAATTTTGGATGGGTCGTCGTACCCTGTCAGAAAATTATGAAAAAACGTTTAATTGTTAATGGGTCCGTTAAAGTTTAAACGGTACCATTTAAAGAAGATTTGTTTGTGATATTTTAATAGCATTTTTACCACTTGCAGCAGACAACTTTTAATAACATTGTGAAAAATGAAGAAATGTTTTCTGTTCTATTCTGAAGTATTTGGAAAAAAACATATTGAGATATCAACCCTCACCCACAAACAGACCCTTTGCGAGCCCCTCCAGCAGACGAATTTTGGAATTATTATGGCAAAAGAAGAAATTGCTCAGTATATATATTTTCAACGGAGATCTTGATTTAACATCAGAAAGCAGTGGTCGAAATTTGCAGTAGTTTGACGGCAAATAACTGGTAAATTTTCTTGTGGGCTAGTTAAAAATTCGCCCGGGTTGGAATGGACTTTATCAAGAGATAAGTTGACGATGATAGGGTTGTTTCGCAGGTGACCTTGTCTTAACAGGTACAATTTGGATAATATATATAATGTTCCCCAGGCTACATGTCCTATGTTGATCTGTGACAAAGTATCAACTTTGTGGTCTCGACACACCGGGCATATCTACCGGTTAATCTGAATTTACGGTTTTCACAAATGTCAACTTGTATATCTTTTGCATGAACCAGATGCACGTAGATGCATGAAAGGACGGTTTTAATGTTGTATTGACATGCATGAGCATGTCAGAGTTTTTCTTACTTTCTGTAGGGATTTTGCATTAAAAGCGTCATGTTCACAAGTTTTAGTCGTATAAATGTGAACTGTGGTAACAATACCCAAATGAAAACAAGGCCTGTGACTCCAATAATTTTGCAGAAACTGTATTTCGTGAATATACATCAACAAGCGATGGCACACCCATGTCTGCAAACTGTGACAAATCTGTTATGACAAAAAACCATCCAAACGGAAAACGACGTTTAACATATGTTAAACGTTCATGAAAACAGTGACCAAACCAAGAAACTTGACATTTAATCATGTTAAAATGTGTTAAGTTCAAACATCCGTGCAGGACATTGCTCTTTATCATTCAATATTCAACTTGAACAATAAATAGACTATTTGTTTAAGAGAAAACTAACTCATGCAAACTATAGATTATAAATAAAACAGTTATATCCCTTTGACCATGGTAGAAAAATTTAAACAACATTCTAACATTTTCAATTTGGTCATGAAAATAAATCTTGCTTCATATTATTGTTATTTTTTTATCAATATGATATTTTTTCTATCAATATGATTTTGAACAAATCTAGACAGGTGTCGATGCAATATGCCTGTATGATCAAAGGTACTCGATTGTATCTAGCTAGATAGATGTTGATCTACTATCTTTGATTTGACTCCTTAATATATTGCTATAAATAAAGAAGGATGTAACGTAATGTTCGTAATTATGTAATGTTAATGTTTAAGCATCTATGATTTATTTTACTCATTGTACATGCTATAAGCGTTACACACCAAATGAGGTCAGCCTCCGTTCTAATTGTTGAACAGAATTGAAAGACATTGCTATACATGTAGCTGTATTCATTGAAAATATTCACACCAAATATGGCCATGAGAATTCATTCGGCTGTTGCGGCCATATATTTCTGGATGGACATTTTCGTTAAGGCATGATTATGAACGGGAGGCCACGAATGTATACGCTTATAATTGGAATAGTGATGGCCACATATCACAGAAAGCATCAACAGCTTTGCTGGTCAATCCCGGGATGACAACAGAAAGCGTCAATTAATTTCATAGGATAACATCTTTGGTACTTATGACCAAAATATCTTAACTGAATGGTAATTGTTATTAGTTCTTTCAGATACTTTGGTGAGAATAACCTGTCGTTTATTGTTGGTTTAATCAGCCAACCCTTTTTGTTCTTGAAAATAAACGTGAACATGTATGCCGTTTCCACTAAACCGTTATCAGATGCGTATTTTCGTAATCCCACTGAACTCATTCAACATTGAATGATGGACTTGGAAATTATATTTCTCCCGTTGTGTACAACTTGTGTAATTCTTTTTGCTAAATGATTGGCTGACTTATGCGAGTATTGACAGACTTATAATAAGCTCCAATGATCGCTAATCCAATTGCTTTTATATATTCCCGAATCCGATGCCACCATTTACTTTACGGATTTGCTTACGGTCTAATTAGAAACAAATTTTGTTAACTTACCCCGGGAAAAAGATGTTTCTCAATAAGGGTAACAGAGTGAATGGTGGGGGAGCCTCAAGACAAACCACATAAACACATGTAGATAACTAATATGAATTAAGGCAAAGCCTCTGAAAGTTTCGGGAAGTGCATTCAGTCTCAACAGATTTAATCCCCTACTAAGCTGTTGTGCACTAACGCTTTGACTAATTGCTCAATTGATAATGGTTATAGTTGTCTATCCAGGGGTAGAGAGTTCCAGTTCAGGCTGAGTCAACTTACTTATATAAATGTCAAAGACTACTTTTACCAGTGAATATTGAACATTTTTCTAAGAGCTTTAAAGAGTATAGATCATATTATGACCATGAAGTTTGAGGGAATATCCTGATAGCCATAATAAATGCATAAATTAACATATAAAATATGTTTATGTCTAGATAAACGCATCAACATTTTGAATAAAAAAAAACCATTTCTGCCAACTGAACTTGAAATCAGACAAGCAGTTGCAGAGGAAAAACGTTTAGATTTTTTAATTTTACCGTTTTTCTGGTGCCACATTTCAGCATTGCTTTGAACTAATCAATATCCCTTGAACAATTTATGTAGAGGGTAAGGTTAATTAAAGAACGTTTTTTGCCAAACTATCTTGACATATTGATTGATTGATTGGGGTTTAACGCTGTTTTTAACAATTTCTCAGTTATATCACGGCGGCCAGTTCACCTACTCATACATTTCCCGGTTTTCTCACACCAGTACTCCACACAACAATCTTCCCAAGCAACTGGCTGCTTTTCCATATAGACTTAGCCCATTGGTGGAAGACGAATGACGCATGTCGCATTGACTTTTGTAAATCGTCGGAAAGAAAGTTGGCCGAGCCGGGATTCAAACTCACAACCCCTGGATTGACAGCCCGCGTCGCTACCGACTGAGCTACCGGGGCTCGGCTATCTTGACATAAGACAAGCAGTTTAAGAGGAAAATTGTTATCTTACTCCCTTTTTGATACCACCTGGCATCATAATAGTTTTTTTAAGCCAAATTATCTTAAAACAAGACCGCAAACTCTGATGATGCCTGGCAACATTGTTTTTTAATTAATAAATATGCAGACTACACAAAATCTTTTTAAACCTGTCAGTCCGAAAGCTAATTTTGCATATATTTTCCTCTTTGTTCAACCAATTATTACCTGAAAATGTGTCAGTCCGAATGATTTTTTGTCAGTCAGGACTGAAGGACTGATGACTTTCGCGTAGTCTGATATGACTTGAATAATCGTATGGATGGTCTCATAAGGAAAATTAATGCAACAGTCTTATAACTTTGAAATGATACCAGCAACTTCCTTCTTTTCTCATGCCACATGCAGATAATATTTTTCAACCAATCAATATGATTTGAATATTTTTAGGGTTGCTGGTGGATATTGCATGATGGATTGAGGATTATCACAAAATCTGTGCTGATATTGATTAAATTGTATGTATTTAGCTACAGTGTCATTTTGTCCCCACTGAGATTTGAACTCAGAACTCCTGGCTAGACCAGGTGTTTTACCAGTTAAAACTATAAGGTCTCAAAATGTAGCTAAACACATTTAATTTACGATCAAGATTGTCCTCAAAGAAAGTCACAAGTGGTAAATGCATCATGTTCTTTACCAAAAAAGGGAATTCCTAATAAATCAGAGCTTGTGATAGTTTAATTGTAATTGAAACAAGAGTTGTCGGAGGACAATATAGCTCGCCTATCAGGGCCATCGTATATCAGGGCCTACTTCAGAACAGTTAAAGTATTAGGTAATGTCGCACAGTATCACCTATTGCAAGATAATACACCTTTTCAATACTTTTGACAAAAATTCTAAGTTCAACTAGAATGGAGTGCTCCCCGGAGCACGTGTGTCACCTGCCGGCGCCTTGTCAGAAAATTTTAATTTTTGATAGAAAAGGGGCAATAACTCTGATATAAAAAATATTTGGATTATCCCCCTTTTGTGAACCCATCACAAAAATTGATATAAACATTTGTCAGAAGTTTCAATCCAATCCTTTGAGCAGAAAAAAAGTAATTTGAATATTTGACAGAAAAGGGGCAATAACTCTGATATAAAAATATTTGGATTATCCCCCTTTTGTGAACCCATCATACACATTGATATAAACATTTGTCAGAAGTTTCAATCCAAACCTTTGAGTAGATTAAATTTTTGACAGAAAAGGGCCAATAACTCTGATATAAAAATATTTGGATTATCCCCCTTTTTGTGAACCCATCATACACATTGATATAAACATTTGTCAGAAGTTTCAATCCAATCCTTTGAGTAGAAAAAAAGTTATTTGAAAATTTAATTTTTTTACAGAAAAGGGGCAATAACTCTGATATAAAATTATTTAGATTATCGCCCTTTTGTGAACCAATCACACACATTGATAAAAACATTTGTCAGAAGTTTCAATCTAATCCTTTGAGTAGAACAAAAGTTATTTGAAAACGTGACGAAAAAAGTGTGACGGACAGACAGACAGACAGACGCCGGATAAAAAAAAAAATAGACAGACAGACGTCGGATAAAAAAAAAAGTAACATTTGTCAGAAGTTTCAATCCAATCCTTCGGGTAGAAAAAAAGTTATTTGAAAATTGAATTTTTGGACAGAAAAGGGGCAATAACTCTGATATAAAAATTATTTGGATTATCCCCCTTTTGTGAACGAATCACACACATTGATATAAACATTTGTCAGAAGTTTCAATCTAATCCTTTGAGTAGAAAAAAAGTTATTTGAAGACGTGACGAAAAAGTTAGATTTTTTGACAGAAAAGGGGCAATAACTCTGATATAACTTGACCTTGACCCAGGGTCAGGACGGGTGTAGTGGTGTGCGTAGATGGATTACCAATAGTTCCTAAATGTATAAACTAAATATGAAAGCAATCAATGTCATAATAGTGAATGCAGAGTGATATGTTAAACGTTAAACGCAAACCTTAAACCTTGTAACTGAACCAAGTAGAAATGACCTTGACCTTGACCCAGGGTCAGAACGGGTGTAGTGGTGTGCGTAGATGGATGACCAATAGTTCCTAAATGTATAAACTAAATATGAAAGCAATCAATGTCATAATAGTGAATGCAGAGTGATATGTTAAACGTTAAACGCAAACCTTAAACCTTGTAACTGAACCAAGTAGAAATGACCTTGACCTTGACCCAGGGTCAGAACGGGTGTAGTGGTGTGCGTAGATGGATGACCAATAGTTCCTAAATGTATAAACTAAATATGAAATCAATCAATATCATAATAGTGAATGCAGAGTGATATGTTAAACGTTAAACGCAAACCTTAAACCTTGTAACTGAACCAAGTAGAACCAAGTAGAAATTACCTTGACCTTGACCCAGGGTCAGGACGGGTGTAGTGGTGTGCGTAGATGGATGACAAATGGTTCCTAAAGGTATAAACCCTTAAAACCCAAATGAAAACCTTAAACACAAACCTTAAACCTAGGTGTCTACGCCACCGCCGACGCCGCCGACGGTGCCGACGCCGGGGGTAACACATAAGCTCTCCTGTACTTCGTACTGACGAGCTAAAAACCTTACAAATGATGTTTTTCTAAACATTGAATTGTTATCTTACCACACTATAATATTCTTATAACTGTTTAGACTGATGCAACCATGTCCCTTATATGGTCTCACCTATTTGCTATGTAAAACATGAGTATAAGAAGTATTTCAAATTCAATTACAAACTTGTAGAATAAGCCATGCTTTTCAAGGATTGAAATAATTTAATCAATTTTGAAGAGAATAACCGAATGAACATTTGGGCCAAATTATTTTCAAATAAGGCCACTATTTTTAAAAAAAAATGCATTTCCATTGCAAAGAGGATAAGAATTAAGGAACATTCTTATGAAGGTGGATTGCAATGGACAAAGTGGTTTAGAAGGAGACATTGTTTAACACTTTCCCACTTGTAGATGACTTTTGAAATCACTGTGGCAAAGAGAGATAACACTCATAGTGAATATTTTATCCTTTTGCAAAATTGTTATAAACTGTATTCCATAGTTTAGCTTTTATCCGAAGAGATTTTCAATATTTTGGCCTAGCTTTTTTTAATGTTGTCTGTGGGAAAGGAATAAAGAAAATACAGATGAGGAATGTCACTCATTACATCACATGATGCAAACCGACAAGACCCTGGAAAGAAAGTTCAGAAGAAGCTTTAGACCCTTTTCCTCATATGGATGCTTTCTGATGCCTCTGCAGCAGACGGATTTTTGAAAACATAGTGATAAAAGAAGAAATTGCTCAAAACGAGCAATTTCTCTTTTTTCCACTATGTTTTCCACTTTTAGTCATAGGTTGTCCATTCAATTATAGAGATATTTTTATTTTTTTACAAAATATGTTCAAAGTCGCCTGCTGCAGAATTATCGTATGAGGGAAAGGGTTAAACATATTGAGCAATTATTTCTTAGTCTTATCAATAATTTTACATTCATTTATAGAGATTTTCCATTTGTTTTGCTTAGATGTTTTAAAAATGGTCTGTTGCATATTTGTTTTATGTGAGAAAGGATTTAGGTTAATATTTTTAATTTAAACTGATATTCAATTCTCATTTGGGGCTACACCCCTGAACTCCTGCTTAATCATTAATTCAATTATACTGTGCAGAGACAAAAAAACAACAACTTTGTAACAAAGAACAATAGGTGACTAGGTCAAACTGAATACACTTTGTGGCAACATATCATAAACAATGTTTTTAAGCCTGTTAGTAAAAATAACCATGTTCAAGAATGCAAATCTTTTGAGTGGACATGCACGGTACATTTCACCTATTTGAATCAATAAAATCTGTTCACAATTGTAGGTTATAATTTCATGCCAATCTAGTTTAAAATAATTTTAACAGACATCATCAATTAACCCTTTCCCTCATACGACAATGCTGCAGCAGACGACTTTTAACATGTTTTGTCAAAACATAGAAAATCTCCATAATTGAATGGATAACCTATGACAAAAAGTGGAAAACATTGTGGCAAAATGAGAAATTGCACGTTTTGTGCAATTTCTTCTTTTGTCACTATGTTTTCAAAAAGCCGTCTGCTGCAGAGGCGTCAGAAAGCGTCTATATGAGGGAAAGGGTTAAACACTTTGAAGCTTTCCCACATTTGACAAATCTGCAATAGATGACTTTGAAAATGTCTACTAAAAATTAAGGAACATCTCTATAATCGTAGGTACAATTAGTGACTCAATTACTGAAAAAGGTTCAAAACATCGTGGCAAAAGGAGAAACTGTTTGTTTTGAGCAAGTTCTCCTTTTGTCACGATGTTCTTAAAAGTTATCTGTGCCGGACACATCAAAATGCGTATTTAGGTGGAAAAGGGTTAATGATCAGTTCAGAGACCCATGTACAATATATATGTAATTACTGTTATTTAAAATTCAAAAACAAACACACAAGTTTACAACTAAGTGAAAACTATAGCATAACATTCTTTTCATTTAACTCTTTCTGTGCCAAAGGCAATTTCTAGGTATCTTCAAACGGTTTGTTCCCGGAACGTCGACTCGTTCCGCTTAACACCTTTCACTAATCCGGGATTAGGGGGTACCTAAAGGGGTATAGAACTATACATACTATAAATCAATTTATTTGATTTTAAGGATGCACGCATTTAATAAAACTTGAATAAAGAATAACTTTTTAACATTATTAATTAAGTTCATACTATAAATTTATCTGAAGGATAGACGATAATTGATCAGAATAATTACAATTTAAATGCAGGTTAGAATTAAGTTGTTTTCTTTTAATCGTTAAGGTATTGTTTTCTAGTCGTAAGTAATTAAGTTCAAACTGTTAAGGTCTATGTTCGACAAATTAATTAAAAACTGTGCCTTTTGATATTTTTTCTTTAAAACAAAAATAAACTGTTCTGTTACTTACTTGATGTTAATTTAGTTCAAACTGTTATTAACATACGAATAACTTATGTATAACTGAAATGATGAAACTATCCGACACTCACTTAGTCATATTCAATCATGGCAAATGCACAGCTGAACGTTCAGTACATCATGAACAGAAAAGGGGGTCATAACTTGGAATTTGACGGATACATTTATCGCGTAAACCGTAGAAGAGAAGACAAGATGTTCTGGAGATGTGTCGAACGAGGTTGCCAAGCTTGCCTGTCTACATTCAATGACATACCGACAGGATTCGGGAGACAAAACCATAACCACCCAGCAGACCACTCCAACGTCGTTGTCAAACAGATCATGAGCAAGATATCTCGGCGCTGCGCAGAAGAAATTATACCAATTTCCATTTTTTTTACAGAAGAGCTTTCCAAACTCAGAGACAACGAATTGGATGACGCCTGCCGCGAAGTTGTTGAAAAGATACCTACTCCACAAAGTCCATGCTGTACCGAGCCCGCAGAAAACAGACACCCCTTCTTCCAAAGACTAAGACAGAAATATTCTTAGACGGCAAATGGACAGAAACAGCCACTGGTGACATATTTCTACTATTCGACGACAGTCACCAGAACAACCGTATGCTTGCCTTCGCTACAACCGAGAACCTCCACCACTTAGCCGCATCCAACACGTTTTACTGAGACGGAACGTTCTACACATGCCCCAGCTTCTTCCACCAGATCTATTCGATCCATGTACAGATTGCTGGTAAAATGATGCCAGTTGTCTACTCCTTCTTGCCAGGAAAGAGCCAAGCGACGTTCAGACTATTCTTAAGCCTCCTTCAAGACAAGATGAACGACATCGGTCTGAGATTCCACCAAACTTCTGCCGTTCTTGACTTCGAGACAGCTGCCCACGGTGCCATACTACAAACGTTCCCTGGTATTCACACAAAGGGGTGTTTCTTCCATTTTACCCAGTGCATTTGGCGAAGAGCACAAGCAACCGGTCTCCAGATTTCGTATAAAGAAAACAAAGATGTAATGACACTCGTCCGGCGTACAGCAATCCTGCCTCTGCTTCCCTTAGACAAGATAGAAGACTTCTGGTTCCGGACTCTAGAAGACAGAGACGAGGCCGATCTAACGGAACTCACAGAAACATTCACAGACTACGTTACCGAACAATGGGTAGAAGGCGACAGAGCGATGTGGAACGACTTTGGCACACATAGCCCGCGCACTACGAACAACATCGAAGGCTGGCACAGCAAAATTAAGAAAATGACACAACACTCCCACTCAAACTTATTTACAGCCATCCAGATGTTCAAAGACACTCAGAACGCAAATGATATTGGGTTAATACAGAGAGCTGGAACAACTCACCCTTTGTGCAAAGCGCTACCAGACTATTGATCGTAGATTAAGTATCCTGAAAGAGAGGTATGAAACTGGTGTTCTTAAGTTGATGGCTTATGCGGATTCTGAATATCAGTGTGTTCGTGTGTTCGTGTGATTATAATTTATATGCTGTTTTCTAATATTTTACTTTATAGTGCTGACAAATATCAAAAATAAGAAAGCGATGTGCAGGCTAATCATAGGTTACACTTTTCTTAAATGTTTCAAATTTCGCATTTTTTTCGGAAATTATGCATTATTAAATTAAAAAAATAATCGGTTTTCTCAAATGTTTTAAATTTCGCATGTATATATTTCTTGTTTATGCATAAATAAAATTTCAATTTCGCATTCTTTATTTATATTTAATATATCTATAGGTGCTACCTATTTACGAAAAAACGCAAGATAATTATAAACAAAAATTAAAGAGCATACTTTGGCCATAAAAAATGATTTATAAGTAATTGACTAGACAATAATAATGTTAATGTCATGTTTCGTGCATTATCAAAACATATTTGGAATTCGTATTGCTGTCGTCTATTATTACGAACAGAAAATAATAAAGTAAAGACTTTCAGAAAATCAAGGAATACATTTATAATGAACGAGGTTAAAACATGATGACCAGGATGATCCTTAATCGATCACCTGCATTATGGTAAAGAAGCAAAAAGATCAGCCCTTTGCTGATGCCACCTGGCGACTACCTTTTCCAACCAGTCAATATGACTGGAACAAATGATGTAAGGGGTCACATTTCTGCTAAACCCTGTTCCTATTAGAGACGGTTTCTGAGGCCTTTGCAACAGACGATTTAGGGAAAGATTGTCGCTAAAAGAACAATTGCTCCTTATGAGAAAGTTATCCTTTTGCCACAATGTTTGATAAATAGCTCATGTATAGGAATTTGGGGTATTTCATGTTGATACCACTTTTTTGCGGGAAACGACATCGCTCCATTGACGTTACGCCAAGATGAAGTGTTACGGAAATGACGTCACGTCCTTCTTTGGCTACGATACAGTCAACATTTAGGTTCGGGCGTAGAAGGCTAATGCTGTCGTTTTTTTGACGAACGGGAAAACATATATATTACATACTGAATGATAAACTATAGAGATTTCCCAACTTGAGAAAACCTATAACATGCTTTTTGTCTACTGAGCAATATTGCCTAGTGTGCGATATAGCTCACTAGCCGGATTTTCGGAACTACTTTTTTAAAATCTCTTTTAAACACTTTTAAGCTCCGTTTTCACTACTTAACACTTTATTTCCATGATGAACCGTTAAATAATCCACAATTGCACTTTTAAATCCGCAAATAAGAGCTTGAATCGACATGACACAAGTTTATTTCAATCAATGTACACATTGTCGGTGACGTCACGTATATATATAGTGACGTCACTGCAAAACTGGCAGATTACGTCATTCAGATCTCTCTCCACTTCTGAGCTAAAAATAAATGAGCTGCACAGGGGTATTGTCGTTTAAAAACGAAAATTATCGCCGAGAATATAATATATAGTTTAATAAACATTGTTTTCATGATTTGGGAATTAAATCCCTCGTGAAAGAGATTCTTGCATATAAAAACTCGTGCGCTATGGCGCACTCGTTTTTATATCGCAAGAATCTCTTCCACTTGGGATTTAAATCCTGTATCATGAAAACAATGTTAATTAAACTCTATTTATTCCATTTATTTTTAACTTTTCGTACAAATGTTAGTTCCACAAAACACAGCACTTTAATGATCTTAAATATCGATTTAAAAAAAAAAAAAAAAAAAAAAGACGACAATGATTTTAAAAATCCGTGTTTCGTGTCATTTTATACATACCCAAAATATCGATTTAAAAAAAAATATTAAAAAGACGACAATAATTTTTTTTCAATCCGTGTTTCTCGTCTCATTTTATACATACCCAAAATGGCGGCCCCCATGAAATTTTCCAGTTTCATTTCAGAAAGCTTCATGGGTTATTGAAAAAAAAAAAAAAAAAAAAAAAAATCTCACACCTGTTAACTATATAAGCGAAAAAAACCATTCATGTTTTTTTTTCGTATAAAGCAATACCTGTCACATAATTACCCTCTAATGGTCCCCCCGATCCTCTTTACCGACCAGCTAGGGATTAAATCGAGTCGACGTTCCGGGAACACACCCTTCAAACCATGCAGATTCAGTGTAGACAGCTAATAATTAGCTGTCTCATTTGATTCTGCATTGTTCATCTGAATATTTTAACAAATATCCTGTCAGTGTGCAGAAAATGTTGATTTAGACTGCTGACTGCTCTGTTTATTATAATGAATTTGATTATACAACAAAGGAACCATCATTCATTTATTCACACCTATATACACTATTTATCAAACAGGCAGTCAAAAAGATGCTTTACAATGACACTATGCACAAACAAAACAGGTCAGAATGCTCTTACCTAATCAACCTAATAACAACCCTGATCTCCTTGACATGTCCTTGAAAAATCCACCATCAACCATTTCAAATATTTACAAAATTGTTGTTACTGGAACATTTTGTACTTTAACTGTAAAGGTTTTGAATCAAGGCAACATTATACATGTATGTATAACAGAACTTTAAACTAACATAGATCTGACGAGACACCTGTACACATTGAAGATAATTTGCCACACATTGATCACCATCAGGCATCAGCCATTTTGAAGTTTATTTCATATTGCCAGACGCATCTTAATTCTGATCAGGGGCTGATCCACCAAACCCTTGCAATTTCAATCTTTAAAAACCAAGTCAATTTGCACACATAATAAAAATTGTTTAGAACTTCTTAAAAATTTACATAGACATTCCAGCTCGCAAAAAATCATGATTTCAGGGGACTTGCATCTATAGATCTTTGCCGATTTAACATGTATCTGAATAAACCTGTACAGAATGAAGATAATTTGCCACACATGGGTCAACATCTGCCCTTTTGAATGAATGTTAGAATAGTTTATTTCATATTGCCAGACAAATTTAAAATCTGATCGGGGGCTGTGTCCCAAAACCCCTGCAATTTCAATTTGAAAAACCAAGTCTAGTTGCACAAATAATAACAATTGTTTAAATTTTCTCACAAACTTACATGCACATTCCAGCTCTCAAAAAGACATGATTTTTCAGGAGACTTGCATCTATAGATCATCTTTGCCATATATTTAACATCTGAATAAACCCATACAGAATGAAGATAATTTGCCACACATGGGTCATTATCTGCCCTTTTGAATGAATGTTAGATTAGTTTATTTCATATTGCCAGATGAATTTAAAATCTGATCAGGGGCTGTGCCCCCAAACCGCTGCAATTTCAATCTAAAAACCAAAGTTAAGCTGCACGCATAATACAAATTGTTTAGATCTTCTTAGAAATTTACACACATTCCAGAGCTCTCGCAATTTTTTTTTTAATTCAGGTGACTTGCATCTATAGATCTTTGCCATGGATTTAACATCTAAATTATAAAATAAACCTATACAGAATGAAGATAATTTGCCACTCTACATTGGTCAACATCAGCCCTTTTGAATAAAAGTTAAAATAGTTTATTTTATGTTGCCAACCGCATCTAACTTTCTATCATCATCAGGGGCTGCGCCCCCGAACCCCTGCAATTTCAATCTGAAAGAACAAGTTTAGTTGCACACATAGAAAGAAAATACTTGTTTACATCTTACTAAAAACCAGCATGTACATTCCAGCTTGCAAAATTCTTGATTTCATTGACTGTGTAGTGTACATCATCATGTACTTAAATAATAATTATTATATGTTAATTATGTTTAAACTTTAACCTATATGAATCCATAAAATCTTGTCATAATTGAAGGTAGTAACAGAGTTTAGTAAATGAACATTTTTAACCAGTGTGCCTAAAACACAGTGGTCGAACTCGGCGGTGTTTTTCGTAGAACGTCTGCCTTTGGTGCTATTTGGACTTGGGTGTGGGAGGTTGCAAGTCCGATCCCCGGTTGGGTCATGCCAAAACCTTAACAAATGGTAGTAATTCTTGATGCTCATGTTAGTCATGGTTGCGGGGTTGGCATTTCAACTGACTGGCTGGTGTCTGAATAAATGGACCAGTAGTACTGGTAACTTAACCAGAACACGCCGTCATATAACTAGAGAATTATTGAAAGCGGCAATTTTTTTTTAACAATGACACAGTTGAGAGACATAACAAGTAGTCAAGGTAGCAATGCCATAAAGCCAAAGTGTAACCATACAGTGTCAGGGCAAGGACCTAGTCTCAATATATGGCCGTTAAATATTGCATTGTAACTAATGATGCGAACAGTCAAAATAAAATATCGCATTCCTAGTACAGAAACCTGGACTAGGCAAGTAAAAAGCTGAAATAAAGAAAACCATAAAATTTACTACTTGTCATGATAATGACTGTTCATTGGTTTAAACCAATACAAATGGGCAACTTGGATAGGGAATTGTCTTTTCTACAGATCTGCCCAGGTTCATTAGATTCTACACATTCACACCGATGGACCCAACAATTGATCACTTATAATTAATAAGCTGATCCATTGGTTAAATAAATAAAAATCGGTATTAACTAAATATAAAGAAATGTTATCTTTATCCATTAAGAAGTAACAAGAACACAATCTAAACCATCACTATAATGTCTGCCTCAAGATTACAACATATATGAACAGAGAATATCATCAGTGGTTCTACTTATCAGAGAAGCAGATGAACACAAGCCGATACATACTGTTCACAACTTGAACTTTACATTTGACTGAGTGCGTTAAACATTGGGTACGAAACGGAATCCTAGTTTCATTTTAAGCAATAAGAAGCATTGGCCATTGGACATGTCTGACATGGAAATAATGTTGCGATGTGCTTAAAAACTATTTATATAATCATATGCTTGTGGGGATGCAGCTCAAACTTACATTATGGCTCGGCAAAACACTCCCGAGTCTGCACAGTTTTGTTGTCTTTACAAGCATGTCAAACATGAACGGTAGCTCTTAACCTGAACCGGAACAATGCAAATCGTTCTCATGTTTCGCTCTAATATGGTTTCGTGACACACAGATTAAACAAAACAACATGACTCCCTAAACATGTCATGTGCAACAATTTGCCTTCGAATAAACTAAGTGAACACAATTTGTGACAAATGGGCCATGATCAGCCGTTTTGAATGAATCACGATAGCACCAGCTTACCTGACGGTCGTTGACTTTCGATAGTTATGGACAGTTTAACACAATAAATCCATTGAAAAGTTGTCTAAATGATAGAATGACGGGTGTTTCCAGTATCCTGTTACCAACGAAACGCATATCGGATCTACTAGATCGAAAAATTAAATCGAGTCGAGCCGGGCCAGAGGTCAAGAATCGGCCATTTTTAACGCGGTTAATGAAAAGCTTGAAATTTGAATGCGCTTAGTGACACCGACGTCAATTTTTATGGAATTGTTCTCTGAACAGAATCTTCGATACACGTTCAATGATGTAAACATTTGATATACAGTCTGAAATCGGAAAGCGGATGTCCGAGTAGATCCCAAATGACCCATAGAGTTCGTTTTGTAACAAGCAAAAATAGCACTATAGTATGTGTGACCTTTGACCCTGACCGTAAGAAGTTTCTAACCAAAACTTTAATATGTTAATAGGCAAAGCCTAGGTCGTGTGAAAGCAAGAACACATTAATTAAGCACTGTCTGTCCCCCAACAAGAAACAAATTAATAGGCAAATTGTAGGAAGTTACAAAAACAGAATTTAAAAAACATATTGAAAAAAACGAAACTTAGCATGCATTTAAGTTTAATTTGTACATATATATTAATATGTTAATAGGCAAAGCCTAGGTCGTGTGAAAGCAAGAACAATTAATTAAGCACTGTCAGTCCCACAACAAGAAACAAATTAATAGGCAAATTGTAGAAAGTTACCAAACAGAATTTGAAAAACATATTGAAAAAACCCAAACTTATCATGCATTTAAGTTTAATTAATTTGTACATATCTGTTTTATTTTTTATTAGGTCAGAATTGTAACAGACTGTAAGATTTCCAAGGATGTTGATGGAAAACAACACGTACTAGAAGGCATTGAAGAATGTTTTGATTTATTTTTACAAATGTTAGTTATTTGTAAACAGTGGTAATACATATAATTGGAAACTGACTCTTACCATGGTTGATTGAATGACTTGAGCTTAACATTACTTTCGATGGTACTTCAGTTCACCTAACATTTTCCCCTGGCTTTCTAGAATACTAAAATACTCCACACAACAATCTTCCAAGACACATGGCTAACTTTGCATGATCTGGCTGAATGTTTTTAAGATGAAAACACTATGCATACAGACTGAGAAAACTGTAATTTTTGACAAATATTTTCAAAAGTCCCATTTATAATGATGTATGATGTAAATTACTTGATTTCTGTGACTAATCTGAATACATTGTCAGAATGGTGTAATTGATTCAAATGATCAAAAATGAACATATCCAAAATGAACAATATATGTTCCTATTCAACATTGAACAACATTTTCCTTTGAACCCCTATCTCCTTTTCTGGTCTTTAATTTGTAAAACATGAAACAGCATCAGGTTATTTGTTAATAAGTTCCAGACTTAGTGTCTGAACAACTGATTATGTATGTATATATGTCGTTTGAAAATAAAGTGGATAGTGAAAGATCTTATCAGACCTTGAACATGTACAGATTCTCAGAGTTATCAATGATGATAACTTTTCCTTTTTTTAATTGTTATTGCCAATTATAAAAGCTTTTGAAAAGGGTACAGGGAGTAAACTAATTTTACTAGAAGCCAGGATAAAAATGTGATAAGTGTTTAAGTAAGACTACTCCCCACAACATAATTGTTTCATGTATAAATTGTTAAGTTTAGTTGCTTCTTTCAAATCATGTACCTGCTGAGATTTGAACTCAGAACTCTTGTTAGACCAGGTCGAGGGCTTGGTGTGAAACGGTTGTAACTAAAAACCTATTTTGAAAACCCTTGTTTAGGGGCAATGTTGACCCCTTTGTAAACAATGCAAATTTAGGTGCCATTGCTCAGAATGAGCAATAGCACCTAAATTTCCATTGTTTACCAAGAAAAATGATTTAACACTTATAAAGACTTTATGGCGAGGTGATTAACCTTGGTAAAAAAAATACCAATTTTAGTTACAACCGTTTCACGCCAAGCCCTCGAGGTGTTCTACCATTAAACTACAGTATAGGTTTTTACTTTGAGCAGCAGTTCATGAAAATATGTATAATTTTATTACCAGTAAAGTATAAGATTTTTTTTTGGTTACAATGAATGTATACTAGTTTAAATTTTACCATTTCTATTGTATATATTATACAATTTCACACAGAAAAATGGATAAATTTCACAATAAATTACATAGAAAACAGAAAAGATATACATTTCGGTGGTATTTCAGTTATATCAGAGGACAGAACAGTTATGTGAGGTCACTGGGTGACTTATAACTGACATTAATTATGATTTATAAAAATATTAGCCCTTTCTGTTGAAAAACAGTTCTATGACATCATTGGTTGTTGTGCTCCCAAGTATGAAAATAGTGCTGTCAATAGATGTTGAATCTTTTGTAAATGTGGTTTGAATACATACATGCAGAGTATTTAAAATAACCTAGTGGAAATATTGTTGAAATTCTAAGTAACAAGTTTGTCCAATCTGATCAATAAACAAATTTTGGATAAAAACAAATGAAATTCAGCCTGTTGAAAGAAAAGTAATGTGTTTTACTGATAGCCCACATATGACATCATTTCTTTAAATTAATCATGACTCATTTGAGTTTGATCAATAAACATAATTTGGTTAAAAAAAAGATGAATCTACTAGAAATGCAGCCTGTTGAAAGAAAAGTAATGTGTTTTATTGATAGCCCACATATGATATCATTCCTTTAAAACAATGGACTCATTTGAGTTTGATCAATAAACAAATTTTGGATAAAAAAAGCTGAAACTACTAGAAATTCAGCCTGTTGAATGAACAGTTATGTGTTTTACTGATAGTCCACATATGACATCAGTAAAATACATAACTGTTCCATTGGACTCATTTGGAGGCATGAAAGTGTTTTCCTCTCTTTCAGGTTGGAGGGTATATGGCTTAAGACATTTACTATGTATACCTCAAAACCAGGGTGAACTGATTCTGGCAATACTTTCATGATTTGACAAATGCTAGGTCATAGACATAAACTGTTAAACTGTACAATGTAAAAAAAAAAAAAAGTATATTGAAGGCAAATAATTGCCTTCAGAAATTGACTGAATTTTTGTTTGTTTACTACATTTACTTCAATATATTAATAAACGTCTTAAAGTAAATACAACTAGACAGTCGAAGATATGATAGTTTAGCTATTTCCTTGAGTGGGGTCAACATTTGACAAGACGGCTTCGGCTTCAAATGACAGATACAGACAAAAACAATACACACTATGTGACGTGACGCGATGACATAAGCATCGTGGAACAGATACAGACAAAAACAATACACACGATGTGACGTCACGCGATTTGACGAAAGCATCGTGGAACGGTTCTCAACAGATACTAACAAATAATTTAGAAATGAAGTTATATTTTTAAGCAAATTATTGATATAATAAATATCCTACCTTGAAATGAAGCTATGTCGATACAGAAACAGAATTGTTCGTCCTTTTCAGTTTAAATAATATCCGAGGCCAGTGTAACGAACGATAACTTCCGTTGAAATATTTACAATCCATGAAATAACTATGACAGGTACAAAAGAATAGTCGACTTACTCTTCATAAAGTCCTTGCAGTGAATGAAAGCCATTTCTGACGAGTCAAACTATCTTTTCCTACCATTCCTGTCGTTTTCCTTTTGTTAACTATTTATTACTTGACTTACAATGACGTTACTTTCGTTGCAATGACGTCACATTTGGATGTGTTTACTTCCGGTTGAGAAAATATCATTTTAAAAATAGAAAACGAGTGCAATTACACGCAAATTATCACGTGTCAGATTCCTTGTTTTCTTTCCTTTATCAAGAAGGAATTTAATTTAATTTTTCTCTCTAGTTCTTAGTATTTTTTTATTTGTCAAAACATACGAATATCGTGAATGCGGGTTTTACCGGTTACGAAATTAATAGGTTACGGTAATTTGTCCGTCCAGTAAGACCGGAAGCAAAATGGCCGAAAAAAAGTGCTATGGGGTTGAGATTTGATATGTGAAAAATAGTAAGATTGTACTGAATTCTCGTTGTGTTCGTACGTGTAACCTATAGGCGTGCTTCGCTCGAGCCTTCGGCTCGAGCTTTCACACGTATTATTCGACTAGCACAAGGCAGAACTTATTATAAGAAAACTGTTTTCGGCAATGCGAAAAACTCACAATTTGATGTTTACATATATACAGTGGATTGGAGATATCTCAAATTTGGAACAGTTCTAATATCGTTGAACCTTGAACATGAAAATAACATTCAGTAAGTTAAAATTGGCATTAAAAGTCATTTTCATTTCGATATTTACACATAACAAACAGTCTGCTTAAGCAGGTGCGCGTATGTAAACACATTATACTGTGCGACGTAAAGGTTTGTAGTTATCGCCTTTTGATTACATGTAGTGTATAGTGTAAAATAAAGTATACCAGTCTAGCTAATAGGGACTGTTTTGTCTTCGTAAATAAAACAAACAAACACAAATGCGGGTCAAAATAAAGGAACTAAAAATACCTAAAACATCGGAATATTTATTTCATTTTAGATGTGTCATTACTAAGTGTTTTTAAACAAACACAATTGTAATATGTTCGAGACAGCTAAATGTGTTTCTTTCTAATAATAATCCCCCCTCTCATGTAATTTCCGAAAACCTATTAAAAATAGAAGTCGCGGGCTTCTGCCCGGCGACTAATTAATCCTTTAACCCTAAAATAAAGGACGGGTTGATCGGTTCGCATCGGAAACAAATGTCGAATGCTTTGGCTGTCAGAGTTGTCTTGTAATAAGTTTATCTTGCATTTTTCACCATTTTTATAATTTCCCTTAACTGTTCAGTTAATCGTACACTCATATCACCATTGTTGGTGACAACATCGCCATATGAAGTTTTTACGGTTTTGGGGTAACTATTCTAATGTTTACTCCCCGAATAAGTAACAGATCATTTATAAAATTAAAAGAGGTCTCTGTCAGCATCTACAAACAACAGCAACATCACAAGTGTGGACGGCAACATCTCAATCTGCAATTTAGGGGGGGGGGGGGGGGGGGGGGGTTGTGATAACAAAAACGTTTAGTCAGTATCTACAACAACAACAACATCACAATCGGTGTTGGGAACACAGCCTTATGCAGTATACACGGTTTTGTGACAACACACGCTTCTAAATGTTTAAAAAAACGTTTAACAATCTACAGCAATAATACTATCTTCATTGATGTTTGCACAAACACTGTCTGCAAATATTACTTATTCATTACTGCTTTAATGTAACAAATGTTTATAATGTTGAATAATCCCGAATAAGGAATAGATGATTGAATGAGTTACTTTTTTTTATAAGCTCACCTATGCACGAAGTACAAGGTGAGCTATTGTGATCACATTTTGTCCGGCGTCCGTCCGTCGTGAGGCGTGCTTCGTGCGTCATCCCTATGAGGTCAAAAACTAGGTCACTAGGTCAAACTGAGGGGAAATCTTGTAAGCACTCTGGAGGCCGCATTTCAAATTTTAGCATGTTGGAACTTTATCAGAATGTTTGTGTTGATGATATGTAAGTCAAGTTCGAACATGGGTCATGACAAAAAGTAGGTCACTAGGTCAAATTGAAGGAAAAAGTTGTTAACACTCCAGGGGCCGCAATCTTTGCTTCAGCAGTTTGAAATTTTGTCAGAATGTTTGTCTTAAAAATGTCTAGGTCAAGCTCGAATATGGGTCATATTGGGTCAGAAACTAGGTAACTAGGCCAAATTGTTAACTCTGTAGAAGCCGCCTTTTTGGCTACAGCAGCTTGAAATTTGGTCAGAATATTTATCTAAAATATATCTAAGCCAAGTTCGAATATGACTCATGCCAGGTTAAAAACTAGGTCACTAGGCCAAATTGAAGGAAAATCTAGTTAACACTCTGGATACTGCATTTTTAACTTGAGCATGATGAAACTATCAGAATGTTTGTCTTGATGATGTCGTCGTCCTTTCAGAATAAAGCCATTTGGCGAGCTGCCATTGTTTTCTCATTTCAACTTTTTTATGGTCTTCTTTTTTTGACTTTCGATATTTTCTTTCCAATTGCTTAACATTTCTTCCGTATTCTGTTTTAATAATTGTACATAAAACTAATGTTTAAAAATATTGTTTCATTAAAATAAATGGATATATATCACTTGTTTTGCTTGAAAAATAAATATGTCTATATCGTTCTGTATGTATTGCAATGTATTGTATGAAAATCAATGGTCCAACAATCGTTTGATAGGGGCCCTCTGATTGGGTCAATTTCAATCCTCTTTTTCGGTCAAGCTCGCCTCTCCCCTCTCAATCAAGAGAAAGGCAAGAGACGAGCCCGACCTATTGTTTTGATAAGCCAATCATTAGTCCCCTCTCATTGAGTAAATCGAATTCCACCCTTCACCCGTAAAGTTGTATAAGTTTATTTATACACCTCCACTGGTACGAAGGAACAAAGGGTTGACCGAAATATTTTGTACAAATAATGATGATTGGATATATTAATCTTAATGGCACATTGTGGGTAAAAAAGAAAATGTAAGATTATTTACAACATAAGTAATATCTTCCGGTCAACAACAACGGTCCTAATACGTGCCTATACAAATACTATATACAAACGTCCACACTGTGCTATTTGATCATATTTGTCTATTGTGCTATTTCGGTTATTTTGTTGTATTTCGTGTTTGAGTGTTTGTAGCAATACGGATATGATTTTGGGTCTCCTGAGTATCCAATATTAGGTATGTACAAAAATAAGAATTGTAATGTCTGTGTTAAGCTAATTGGCTCTTCGCATATGGTGTTTTATATACATTTAACATATACGCTTCCCCAACTTACCAGTACGGTATAAAGACTGCTCTAAAAAGGGAATTTAAACACTGAATTTGTAAAAGAACACAAAAGTGCGACAGGATAAATCATGGTGTAAACAATCTATAATGAAACAAATCAGATTTGAATCATTTCACTTAACACAGACGTACGTAAGTAGAGAGGGGTACGATAAGACACTGTGTTTGTGCCCCGCGCATCCGTCTTAATTAAAATGGAATATTATGGGTGTTGAAAACGACGTCCCTATCTTTAAATAACAAAGTTTATAAATATATGAGGGAAAGGGGGGGGGGGGGTTAAAATGGGGAAAGACGAGTTGTCTCTCTTCATAATGTATATAAATTATATCTGTTGATATATTAAAACAATTGTCGTTCGGGCAGACGACAGAAATGTTTGACGTCATGTCCACGATAGGGGTAATAGAAAAAAGCATAAAAATATGGGTAGGAGGCCCATTTCTTGTGAATTATCTACATCAGTACTGAGCCAGCGTTATAAAAAAGTATAATTTGAAAAATAAATTTTTTGATAGTAAGATGATTTAAAAACTTCCCAATGAGGGAAGAATTTTGCTCTATTTATAGATGTCCTTTTAAAATGTTGTGACTTTGCCAGATAACAGCTATATTTTGTCTGTCATCTGGCAATCTAGGAGATATGTCTCCAGTGCCTTAAAAAAGGGAGTCTGGACTGCTTTGGATGGAAAAAGAATGTCATTTATTGACAATTGCATACCAGACCCCTGTATGACATTGGATAGTGGTGTCCTTGCTTCCCTGTGCACCCTACAGTGTAACAGAAAATTCTCTGTGGTATTTCGTACACTATACCTTGGGCATATAGGAAAACCGCACACAATGTATTGACCAATGCTCCCTGAAAATAAGTTGTTATTCAATCTGAGGCGCGTCACACACTTTTCAACCATTTGGTTGGTTGAATAACAGTGTGGCGGTCTCAGATTGATCCCTTGCTGGGTGATAGGCTGCTTATGTTGGTCAGCAAGCCTTTTCGTCATTTTCAGCTTGTTATGGCTTCTAATGACAGAATATATTTCGGTTATTGCCAGGGGAATGTTTTCACCCTCAGAGCCCCTCAGTCCGTTCTTTGCCGCCCTTTCTGCTCATTTCCTGGTAAATCGGCATGGGCTGGACATCACATAAATATAACCTTTATATTATTTAAATGGCACTGTTCATTAAGGGAGATTATGTTTTCTATAAGATTAGGCCTATAATTGCTCTTTCTTAAATTGATTGACTGTAAGGAAGAGAGAGACAGTCAGTCAAAATTGCTACTTTGTTCGGTCCGTTTAAAATTAATCAGTTTAATGCAATTGAATAGCGGTCAGTTCGGCTGCATAGTTTGATAACTTGTCGCTGAGTCTTTTGTTGACTGTTATGTTTTTTGCATGGTATGAACATTACTGTCGCAACTGCCTGATCTGTATCTTTACTACCGTCAGTATATATCTTGATAATATGTAAGTCAAGTTCGAACATGGGTCATGTTGGGTCAAAAAGTAGGTCACTAGGTCAAGTTAAAGGAAAACCTTGTTAACACTCTAGCGGCCGCATTTTTTTGCTTTAGAAGTTTGAAATTTTGTCAGAATGTTTGTCTTAAAGACATCTAGGTAAATTTCGAATATGGGTCATATTGGTCAGTAGACCAAGTTGAAGGAAAATCTTGTTAACTTTGTAGAAGACGCATTTTTTGCTACAGCAGCTTGCCATTTGATGAGAATGTTTAACTAAATGATATCTAAGCCAAGTTCGAATATGGGTTATGTAGGGTTATGTAGGGTCAAAAACTAGGTCACTAGGTCAAATTGATGGAAAATCTTGTTTTTTGCCACAGCAGCTTGATATTTGTCAGAATGTTTGTCTGAATTATATCTAGGTTAAATTTGAATATGTGTCATATTGGGTCAGAAACAAGGTCAATTAAGGAAAATATTGTTGAAATTTTGTCAGAATGTTTGTCTTAAAGACATCTAGGTAAATTTCGAATATGGGTCATATTGGTCAGTAGACCAAGTTGAAGGAAAATCTTGTTAACTCTGTAGAAGACGCATTTTTTGCTACAGCAGCTTGCCATTTGATGAGAATGTTTAACTAAATGATATCTAAGCCAAGTTCGAATATGGGTTATGTAGGGTTATGTAGGGTCAAAAACTAGGTCACTAGGTCAAATTGATGGAAAATCTTGTATTTTGCCACAGCAGCTTGATATTTGTCAGAATGTTTGTCTGAATTATATCTAGGTTAAATTTGAATATGTGTCATATTGGGTCAGAAACAAGGTCAATTGAGGAAAATATTGTTCAACTCCGGCGGCCGCATATCTAGTCCATGTTGGAATATAGGTCATATCAGGTAAAACAATATAGATCACTAGGCCAAATGAAGGAAAATCTTGTTAACACTGGAGGTTGCATTCAGAATAATTGTCTTGATGTGTTTTACATTGCAGTACATTATTTAATTAAGGTTAGCGAACTAGGGCCACCATGGCCCTCTTTTTTATTTATTTATTTCCTCCGAGCAGTAGGAGATTTAGATGAATTTTCTAACACAGAATAATATAAATAGAACGTATAAACATCGTGTACATCAAACAAATGAATATATATACATTCTCAAATTAAAGGTAAAATTTGGGCTTTTCCGTGTTTTGTTTTTAGTTTATATCTGTAACACCCGTTTAGAACACTTTCAACGAAACTTGCAGTTTGGATATGAAACAGATGATTAAATGTATGATGAATCATCAATATATCTGCTGTTTTCATATGTGACTTTTGATCCTTATAGCACTCTGTGTATGTACTGAATACATAACTGTATATACATAGTTTGCTTAGTGTTGTCTATGCCGAATACTGCTGGTAGCTTGGTATCTAATAAATACCTTGCAAACGACTCACTTTGTGACACGAATGTTCTTAAAAATAAGGACAAGTCTTCCGAGCAGTGCAGTCAGATATTGTTTATAATATTGTCACATTGTCTCGAAAATCGAGAGCAGTTAGATAGCATATGTACTCTTACATCACTGACGATTAATTGACAATAATTGCAAAGGCTTGATATTTTTTTTTATATATTTGCTATACGTTTATAGTTCCACATTGGTAATTGCATGTTTTATAGTTTGGTTCGTATTAGCGCATTTCCAGAATAAAGAAGGCTGTACTGCATTATGGACACTACAAAACCGATCAAAGTCGCTGTCTTGTTTAGTTCTCTCTTTCCAAGATAGTTTGAATATTTTCCAATTGCCTTTTGCACAATGTGTTTCCATGATCGTTTCTCCGGGAGGTAGTTATGTTGTTGGTAAGTGGTATGGTATTCGGAGAGTGCATACATTTTAGAATTCTGTAAATATCAGGAATGAAACCGTACTGGTTTTTACACTGTTTAGTGAGGTACAGGTTAAGACGATATAAGAACAGTTGCTTTGAAAGGTTTTCTGAAAGCATATTACAGAGTCTTTGAAGAAAGGTAAGTTTTCGTTTATCGATTTCACTTTCAATAGGATGCCATCCAGGAAGACTTAATGCCATATCCGTTCGGGTTCTCACTGGTAGGTATTGTGATTTTTTGGCGCATGATCGCCACAGTTTTTCTACATTTTGCACGACTTCGAATGAAATCTTGTGCCATAATTCACATCCATATAACGCTGATGAGATCGAGATGGTTTGAATAAGTGAACTCATTACAGTCGGGTTAACGTGTCCTTGATTTCTTAATGCTAGTATTGAGTGCATTGAAGCATAACATTTCATTACTCGGTGACTGCGTCCGAGCTGTTAAGGAGCCGATTTAATGAACGTGTGTCACTGTTTCGCATTTTTCTATACTAGAATTTCTGAATTTGGTTGAGTTAACTGTTGTGTTTTGTTTACCGAAAACTATAAAGTTACACTTTTCTGTATTAAAGCAGTATCCCCAAGTGTTTGCATAAATACATACAATTTGTAGCTGATTCTCAAGTGAAGTAAGATTTGGACAAGGAAGAGCTAAATCGTCTGCTAGTGTTGGTTTGCCACACTATATAGTCCCAACAGTTAAACTGTGGATAGTTTCTAGTTGATTTAAGAGATCATTTATGAAGAGGAGGTAACTCCAACTCGACATTATTCCTCCCTGTCGGACGCCTTGTAGAATATTAAACTGCTTTGAGTAGACACAGTTCACTCATACACAAGCTTTTAGTCCTTCGTGAGAATTGACGAATAATGCGGAGTGGCGGACGTTATCGAAAGCACCCGCGATATCTAGGAATGCCGCGTACGCTGAAGATTTTAATTCAACACAATTCAGAACTGTTTCTTGCATGTTAAATGACGTTTTGGTTGGTCCGAGCAATTTTTGGTAAGCTTGTTGTTGAGCGTTAGGTATTGTGTTTTTTTTGTAAGAGTTCCATTTACTTAATCGATGATGAAGTATTCTTTCAAACAGTTGGTATATGACCGATAATAAGGTGATTGGGCGATAACCGCTTGTGTCGGAAGTTGGTTTTCCATCCTTATGAATAGGTACTATTATGCCCTTTTTAAACAAATTTGGTACGTATGAAGTGTATATCATAAATCGAAACAATTGAAGCAAATATGTATGTAGTGTGTCACCTCCATATATAATATGTTCAGCTTTAACGTTAACCGCACCTGATACTTTTCCTTTATTTAAATGTTGTCTGCTTTGCTGTAACTCTTCCATTGTGATGTCACGTGTTAATATAGGATCGTCGAAGAAATCGTTTGAATTGGTGAACTCATGAAAATTCTCGTTTAGTGTTTGTAAGTGTTCTTTCTTGTAGTTTGGTAAGTCTTTTGGTTGAAATACATCGGCGTAATAATCACTAAATGCGTCTGCTATGTCGATCGGGTCTCTGATTGTAATTCCGTCTTTTTTTTAAATGAACTTGTAAGATGAAATGTTTTTTTACGTCTTGATCTCACCTGTTTCCAAAATAACGTAGTCTTCAGCAGATTCGTGCAGTTTTGTGCAGAACTGTTGGTTTCTATGCTCTATCGCATGTCTTTGCATAAAATATATTATCCATGCCTCTAGGTTTATTTTGTGAAATCCATTTGTGTCTTTCGAGTTTTTGTTTTCTATGCGCTGTTTAAACACATTCATTCCAATACGGTTTGGTTTAGATGTTATCTTTATGTTTTGGTAATATACGATCGGTACTTTTTTTGTATACAAGTTACTATGTGGTTTAAAACGAGTTCAATATTTTGGATTTGACAGGGAATATCATCTATATCAAGCGATGATAGATCATTCTGTAAGCTCACCATATATGTAAGAAGGATGTCGTTTGAACATTTACTTCAGGCAATATTATCACGAGATATGAATATTTTTAGTTGGTATATTGCATTTAGTCATCAGAGGCAGACGATCAGATACGTCACAACACATTTCCTCCAGTATAACACTGTCAGCGATTAACTCTTCATGGCATTCGATAACTACTTTGTAGTCTAGTGTTCTTTTTGTAACTTTAAATGTATATGGAACAGCTCGATGTTTTACCCACTTTAGATTGTTATTTTGTAGAAAGGATACGAATGCTGATTGTCTATTACTTAGGTTGGACTGGGTTGTTATATCGATATTCATATTACCACGGAACACCACTAATCCTTCATGCGAATATAAGTCATATAACCCTTGTAGCGTATATATGCATTCAATAACATCTGTAGTTGACTGAAGTTACTATAGTTGATCGATGGCATATAGACACTGAATATGTAAATTGGAATAGCATTAAACCCACTGAACTTAATACCAACAATGCGACTATTCGAATCGGGGTCTATCAAATCAACCGAGAAACCTAGTGATTTCTTAATAAGTATGCTGACTCCTCCATTTCCACATTTTTAATCGTTTTCCATAATCTCACAGTTTGTATATGACACAAAGCCTGAGTGGATCGGACTAAGAAAGGTTACTTTTGTCCTGCACTTATTTACTTACTTGATCCTGTAAATTAGTGCTCAAGTTTATACCTGTAGATAAGAAAATCTGAAATAGCGATATTTTGTTACTTATTCACAGTCCTCACTGTAACACTGCAAAATGGCAATGTTCAATCAAGTGATGCTTGGGTTGAAAGAGACATCAGAGGCGGCAAGGGGGCTAAATGATCCGAGAGCAAGATTAATGTACTATTTAAATTGTGCGCGCTCAGTTCTGAACATCGATGACAATCGGGACATACGACGACTGAACAATAACGAGAACTATCGCAAACTCAGCAACCATGACGAGATCCTGTTGATGCACCTTTGTGCATTACTAACTCCAAAATTGCTGATCGACAAATGCTTCTTTTAGAACGAAAATCTGTGTGGAGTCTTCTCAAATAAGTTTTACAACTTGGAGATGGTAAGGAAATATTTATTAATTGCTGAAAGTGTAATGATAGGCGGAATCAATCGATAGGTTACTAAGATCATGACCTTCAAGGTGTCTTTGTTGGAGGTAAACTTGGTAATTCCACTTAATAGTTGAACAATATGAACAACGACAACAAGAACAGTAACGCGAAGAGAAAATACGTCGTATACTTGAGGTAAAAAAAAATTGTATTTTTCCTGGGCTAATTTTATGGGAAAAAAAAAATCATAAAGGGAGATAATTCAATAGGAAATATCTCTGTAATTAGCACCGCGACCTATATATTTTTTTGTTTCATTCAACAACCCTTATGATAAGGTGTTCATATGAAAATTATTAAAAAATCTGTCCACTATAATTTTTTAAATTCCAACTTTTGTATTGTACCCATGTCCAATTTTATACAAATTTGATCATGGCGGCCATCTTGAATTATTGTATATAAAGTGTTAAAATAGAAATATTTTAAAAATTGGTCAATATTGATGAAGTTGACACATGATTGATTCCTGTAATATGAAATAAAAACAAGTTGATATATAAATGTATGTGTTTGTGTTCACTGGTATGAAATAGTGTTGTTTCTCTACATTCCGTTATATTTCCTTAAACTGAGCACATATATGGGTTTTAAAAGAGTGAATAGGAGAAAAAGTAGATCCGCGACCCATTGTTTTGAATGTTGTTTTGAGTTAGTCTTTGAGTAAGGAAGCTCTGGACAAAATTTAAGAACATTCTGTCCATTGGAAAAAATCAGAGGATACGCCTTTAAACACGAATCATTACGATGTCCATACGACTACAGGATCTCCATACGACTGAGCAAGACCTTCATACGACATATTTTTGTTTATTTTGGTGACGTGGGTCATGTAGTATATAAGCTGCTTTGCAACAGCATTTCTGTGTCAGTCTTTACCATGTTCAGCAACGAACAAGACCCGCAAGAAGCAGCTTTGGAGGAGGAGGAAGTACGTCTGGTAACTATGGCTTTGATGGTGAGGGGTAGAAAGCAGCGTGGGCGTCGCAGAGTGAGGAACCGGAAGAGATTATAGGTTCGACCATGGTTGTTGACGAGACCTCTGTATGGGCAGTATGAACACCTAATGCAAGAACTGTATCGTGAAGATGTGAATACATTTACCAACTTCTTACGTGTCACTCCGGAGATGTTCATGGAACTAGTAAAACGCGTTGGTTCTCGTATTGAAGAAAAATGACACCTTCTGGAGAAAAGCCCTAAAGCCTGGGCTTTGCATAGCTATAACACTGCGTTATATGACCACTGGAGACTTCTACCAATCACTTCAATATGGTTCTACGATTGTCTACAAAACATGTGAGGCTATTGCACAAGAGTACACAGAAGAGGTCATGCCGACACCAAAAATCCCAGAGACTTGGAATGTGGTGGCTGATGAGTTTTCAACGAGATGGAACTTTCATAACTCTCTTGGTGCAATATATGGAAAACATGTAGCTATAAAATGCCCGATTAGCATTGATGTGAAATGTCTTCAGATGGAGATGAAGGTGGAGGTGATGGTGATGGCATGTTGAATGGACCATCCTCCTGCTCAGATGGCTGCTTGTATGGCTGGATGTCAGTTTCAATTGTTGTTTTTGTTGTTGTTAGCGATTTTGGTGGTGGTTCAGAGGTTTCAGCTGTCTTATCTTGTCCATGGGTATCGGGTGTATGTTCATCCATGGTTGGTGGTGACGGCTGTAGAATGAGCTTTCACTTTCAGGGGGTTTCCCACGTTCTCACTCAGTCACGTGATGGGCTCTTCCGGTCGTATGACAAACGTATTGATTTCGTGTTCAGGAGTATGGGTGTCGTATGAAAGGCGTATGAAAGTTTTGTTGAATCGTGTTAAAACGTATGCAGGTCGTATGAGTTTCTTCCCACGCTCCCCAACACGACTGAACACAACTGGACACGATCTTCATTCGTCTAAACACGATCTTCATACGATTGAACACGACTGTCATACGACCTTCATACAACCTTCATACGATTGAACACGACTTTTCAACTCGGCTTAAATCGTGTTATAAATGTTTGCATTGCATAAATTTATAACACAATTTAAGCCGTGCTGCTACGTCCATACGACCGCGCGCGACCGACCACGACTTAACACGAATGCACACGAATGATTGCGCGACCTTCATACGTTCTAACACGATTTAAGGAAAAACGTTAACTCGTGTTCAGATTCGTGAATGTGAGATAGGGGCTTAACCCTTTCCCACATACGGACGCTTCCAGATGCCTCTGCAGTAGATGACACTTTAAAACTCTGAGACAAAGAGAAGTTGGTAAGAACGAGCAATTTCTAATTCTGCCCCAATGGTTTTTAGTGCATCTCTATTTAATCATGATTCTTTAATTCATAGATAATTATCACGTATATGCCTAAATGTTTTCAAACTCCTAACAACAACATATCATCATTATTTTCCTATCTTAGTTATAGATCTCAAAACTTGCACCTTAGTTGTATTGTTTTTCTTATTTATCACGTCGGGCTTGTATTGGCTTAATACATATATATACTATCAGCATTATAAATATTAAGACATTTCTCTCTCTCTCTCTCTCTCTCTCTCTCTCTCTCTCTCTCTCTCTCTCTCTCTCTCTCTCTCTCTCTCTCTCTCTCTCTCTCTCTCTCCTCTCTCTCTCTATCTCTCTCTCTCGCACTCTCTCTATTTTTTGTTCACATGCACGATCACGCGCATACGCACGTCTGCAAGTTTCTGCTTTTGTGACAATGGATCCAAGCAAAACTCTATTTTAATAATTCTAATTTTATTTTTAATTTGTCCACGTATAGGCCCGTATTCATCACTTTTTTTAATTTTGATTTTTGACTAAATCTAAATCTATATATTCAGTTTAAGATGAGTACTATTTGATAGGACTGTACCTTGTCCGGCCCACAATCTTTTTGGATTCCCTGCGATTTAGATTTAGTCCGTATTCACAAACGCGTTTTAAACTGATCTCAATTTAGTCAAGTTTGTATATGTTGTAAGCGGCCGCGCAACGACTCTGGTTCCCAATTAATCTAAGAGCTAAAATAAAAGAAAGAATCATTCATCTATAGTCTATTTATAGATTTTCACACGTAATTTCACATAGATGACATCTCAATTTTTCAATCCAGCTAACTATTCATGTGCTTTGTTTAAATAATCGGCCTTTCATGTTCAGTATAATAGCTACCTTTTTACTCTGTTGTGTGACGAAAACTTCGTGTGTCGCTCTTATTGTTTTTAGATTTTTGATGATTTCCATCGTCTGTCATAAATATCGCTAAAAATTTCGCTTATGATTGCACATACTTGATTCAAAGTTAACTTTGAGTATAATTGTCATCTTAAAATGCAAACGTGAACGGAATTAAACCTCAGAAATGTCTGTTTCAATTAAATTTCGCCGTCTAGTTGATTCGTTCTTTTTCGATGAACATTGCTGTGTCACTTTCACGAAGATCGCGGTAAACACGATTTCGGTGTATTTTGCCTAGCCGACAACAAGTTTTATCATGAGAAACTTCATGTACACTACAATTTGTTTTCAACTATGATTCAAAACTGTTATTAGTTGTTCTTAAATGTTGTCGTCTCCATTAGTTGATGTTGTCTTGTTTGTTGCAGCTGGGACTACGCGTATTAGTAGTCCCTGGATGCAGCTTAGAAAATGAATGGTACGTAACATCCCGTAACCTAAATTACTATATAAGATATCATAACTTTTAAACATTCTTATTACTTATACATTGTGTTGTATTTTAAAAGAAAATGTTTAAAATTTATACTAGTTACACTTTAAAATAGCTATTCTATTTAAATTTCTTTTTCAAGGTTTTCACTTCCGTTTTCCTCTGTGTTATTAATTCGACGTTTTAGTCATTTGACGTTATCACTGTAATTATGCTGCACTCATCCACCGGCAATATATAAATTACTAGTATTCAGATGAAGGTAGAAAATATCCGAATAACAGACAGAAACAAATCTTACCACAGTCCCTACAATGATACGATTTTTGAATATGGGATGACAAAAATTGACAGAGACCAACAGATTAGTAAATAACACTCATCAGTCATAGATCCTACTGCAAAAATGATCAAACAAAAAACAGTCCCATTTTAAGCGATTTCATCTTCAAGTCATGCAAATGAAATGCAGGTGAACGATTGGCAGTTTGTGTTACGAGAATCAACCCTTGACACAATTCAAGAACAACACATTATTAAGTCACCCTATCCCAATGAATATTGTACATTTCATTGAAAAACTTACCAATGTAAGATTGGCCGTTTTAGGATTAATTTTGAATGTACGAACATTGTAGACATGTCCACATGTTATCTCTTGTTAGTCTCTTGGATTACGTGAAAACTGAAATACGTTTCCGTTTTGAATGCTAATCACGACACGCGTTCACATAATTTTCGTCCATTCGAGATTGTTCGTTTATAACCCGACAGCTTTGATTCCCAATATCCTTCACTGGTATCCAACTATACGTTTCCTTTCTGAATGCTAATCACGACACGAGTTCACATAATTTTCGTCCACTCAACATTGTTCGTTTGTAATTTGACAGCTTTGATTTCCAATATCCTTCACTGATATCGAACTATAAAACTATATGGGGCAGTATAACACACCTAAGTGTCATTTTCTCCCACGAACATATCAACAATCTAGCATAAGCGAGGGTCCGCTACCTCAAAATCTATTTTGACACAAGGCTGAAGTGTGTCCTTTTCCCCGCTAGAAACGGGAGACAAGTATAAATGATTCGCTTACGAACTCTTTTCGACCCCAACTTTTGGTTGTACAACTGTTAAAAGTCAATTTGAAATATTATAGGCACTTAACAGTCGGCATTTAGTTTCCAATTAAGTCGGCTAATATAGCATGCCCCGAAGCGGACTAAATATTTAGTCCGAAAATCTATATATTTAGACCGATATACAATTTAGACGTGTTGGTGAATACAGACCAAATCTAAATCGACGTAATTTAGATTTAATCTAAAATTTGAATTTAGACGTGTTGGTGAATACGGGCCTAGATGTTTTCAAAGTCGTTTGCTGAAGATTTTGTGTATGTGGGAAAGAGTTAGAGCATTTGGGGAATAGTTAACATTTGGTTTGTAGCGGGGAGAATGTTAAACAACGCCAACTAAATACACTGCCTGATATCAGCGTGATTCCACTGTATTCAGAAGTAAAAGATACATACTAGACTTGGACTGCCGTTTAACCCTTCTGTAGCAGATATAAATCTTTTTTGAAAACACAGTAGGAAAAGCAGAAATTTCTTATAACACAGTTTTTATAATTTCCCACAATAATATTTAATTTTGTTTAAAAATAATGTTTGAAATATTTCAAATATAACGTTTTGTTCTCATCACATGTGTTCGACTTCTTCAATAGAAGCAGACAAATACTTTAAACATGTCCATACATGATGTCTGCTGCAGATGCGTCAACATGTATTTACATATGGGAATAGGTTAACAAACATGGGATCTCGGTACTCTAATCATCTTTAGATGAAGAGACAATTCGAATGAATGGGAAGTCATTGTTCAAAAGACAGGTATTATTTATGTCGCTGATCTCGTATGAGAATCGCATTTTGAGTTTATGCAACAATGTATAACTAGATAAGTTTGAACACAAGACTTCAACAGATTTTTCCCTTCCCTCTTACAAAACAAGATTGTTTAAGGATGCGTGGATTGATTGATACGTTGGCAATTTTAAACAGTTTTTCTGTTATATCACGGCGGCAGTTCACACACCACTTCCACATTTCCACTGACACTTTCAAGCCCATTGGTGGAAGAAATTGACACATGTCACAATCACATTTTGACAACCGTCAGAAAGAATGAATGGTTTGAATTGTGCATGATGGCATTTCAACATTATTTAAGGTATATCTAAGTATTCCCTGTTTTTTTCGCTCAAGTACTCCAAGTATCTAGATACCTTACCACTTAAGATATTCTGAAAGCAATCGGTCATAGATTTAACCTTTTATCACATGAAGACGCACCTGAGGCAGACTTCTTTTGCCATGCATTGTCATCAACGCTATTAAATGATTGACCTTTCATGTTTAAAGGTTTTCAATAACTTGTATCCGCTTTAATCTTCTGCTACAGATTTGTTGTATTTGGGAAAGGGCGAACAAAAATAAACGCAGTTATTCAAATCAAATGAAACATCTGAGAACGCTTACCTAGATATATAAAATTTTAGTATTGAGACACGGAAGAAAATATAGTGGGAAATGTGGATCTTGATACAAAGGGAAGTATTCCAGCATTGTGCAACACTGCAAAACAAATACATACTATACTATTGTATTCACATAGTGACTAAAATAGATAATGCCCTTTAACACCAGTTTGTCATTCGTCACAACGTTTTGAACCTCGTTTGACGCATGCAGGCAAATATTCTATTGTATAAGTATCAATGTATTGAATTGGAGAACAATAGTTAAAGTAGTCAAATATCGTTGATATCGGATTAAGTATTGTTTCGATCTACAGGCGAACTTTTTTGTTTGTTTGATACTACCCCCATAGTCTATTTAAACAAAAACCACACATGTTTTGAAAACTTGACACCCATAGATAAATAATGAATGTCCTTTTCAACCCTAATCTAGCTTAATGACTACTATTAGTAAATACGCTTTTTAACTTTTCTCGCATTTCTTCTGAATATTGTTTTCTAGCATTTGACGGTTGAGAAGCTAACAATGCAAATCAAACTTAAACTGCACTTATATTCAAACCGATATTGATCTTTATCCTGTCACGTGTAGCTATTTCGACCCGATAACAGGGTGCCGTATATTTATTTTGATATACGTCAGTTGGTCACGTGATAAGCTGGCGGGCACCTGCTATCCGGGACTACTTTTTTTAGCAAGCGTCGCTGTAAATTCCAACTTCAATCGATAAAAGCAGCAAATATCGTCGATAAACTTCTCATTTGTGAATACAATATTCATGAAGATAGCTGTTGTTTGTGTAGTATTTTGTTAGAATTTTGAGAACTATTTCTTTCCGCGCATCAATCACGAATGGCTGCTGTTTATTTATGAAACATGACGTCACAATTAAAGGGATGTAATTCAGTAAATTACATATTTGTAAAGCTGCCATAGAAATAAAAAATAAATGCGACAGGATAAATAGAATAATAGGTTGGTGTCGTGGATTGAAAAGTTTATCTGGCTCGGCACCGTAATTTATCGGATTCGCCTTCGGCTCACCCGATAAATTACTCCGCCTTGCCAGATAAACTTTCTAAATCCACGGCACCAACCTATTATTCTCTATATATCGTTCGCAATTGCAATAAAGAGTTGCTCATACTACACAAATGCTGTTCTAACTCAAGAACAGCAGGGGTAGGGTTAAGCCTGGGAAATTAGTAATGTTCATTGTTCTATGTGTTCCATTGTGGTAATATTAAAATATTCTAAATTGACATATACCCATTTCCCTCATACGGACAACATTTACCACAATTCGTCCCTTTAGTGCAAGAAGGTTGTAACTCCGTTTTTCATTATTTTACAGGAGAAGCAAAAAACTATCCTATTTTGAAGAAAAAACATAACAAAGAACATCCTTTGGATATTTGTTTTAAAAATACATTTCAGGAAGCTTTATAACTCGTACATTGAAAAATAATTTCATACAAATGAGTTTTAGTGGATTTGTCAAGTTACAACCTTCTTGCACTCAAATGACGTCATTTTTTATTTATTTTTTAGTGCAAGAAGGTTGTAACTCACATAATTTCTTTTCAACATTGAAATAAATTCATAACAAATATACATAAGTGTGAACTTATCAATTTAAATTATAAAAATGAAACACTTTCCTTGACACGGACAACTTTTGTCGCATCTGCTAAAGAAAGATTGCTCAATGAACCATTTTTTTTTCTAGCATTGTATTTTTACTATTTCAAAATTATTATTTTCCGTATTTAGTTTTATTTCTTGCTTTAAAGATCTTTTATGTTTCAAAACTGTTTTTACAAAAGGCTTTCAGGCAAATGGGTTATTATCTTAAGTTGTTTCCATTAAGTCAGTTTACACTTTTTTGATATATCTAATGAAAATTTTCATTGTATCTTTACACATTATTTAGATTTCTCTAACACTTTATTCTTTCCTCAGTATCCTAAGCTTCAGGCAAGAGTTAGGGAACACATGACTATATAATTGTGTCTCCTATTAATAAGTCATAACATTACTGTCATACTGACGGACAGTCAAACAACAAAAATGATTCCTTAGAGTTGTTACCCTGATATGAGATACCGATTTAAAAAGTATCAGTCCTACATTTCATAATGTGGGAGCAAAAGATGAAATAGATGATGCTTATCTTTGGATGATATTTTTCCTATGCAAGGTATAAAGATCAGAGTGACCTTTGCCAATGACATTTTGATATATTCTGATCTCACAATGTGTAACTCTTTACCACTAGGAAGTAGAGTCTAACCCGAACATAGCTTATAAAAAAAAGTTATGTTCAGCAGCATATCTGTATTTTCAACATAGTATACCAGTAGTCCTGGTTTACCAATGACTTCCAGAAAAGTATAGATTACAACCAAGAAAGAATGATGACAATGAAGATGACATCTAGAAAAGACTAAAAACGGGTTGTTATGTGGGCTGGCATCCCATGGTACAGACTCTGTGATGGGATGTCCCAAGCAAGCTACAAATGAAAAGAAAAAGCAATATCGCACGGCATTCAAAGGTGGGGGAGGAAGATGGGACCAACAGGACAGATGTAGTGGTAATAGACAGGCTAGTTAAATCGGCTTTGTCTAACTAGACCAGAAGACAGAAAGTTGATCACACTATCTCAACTCACTTACACCATAGAGAAAAAGAAATTTTGAATTGCTATCAATCATAACCCAATTAAGCCCAGTGTAGTTCCTTACAGGCGCGAAGTCAACAATAAGAAAAACTTAGAAATATAATTAATGGTGTTTATGAGGCTTATTCTTATACTACAAATTTGCAACAGACGATATTGACCACATTACGGCAAAAATATCGAAAATATCTCAAAATGACATCAACATCATAATTTTTTTAAAATTTGTCTTCTGCGCATGCATCTAAATGCATCTTCGAGTGGGAAAGGGTTAATTAAGCAACCAGTCCATGCAAATAAGTGAAGTGGAAAGGAAAGAAATCATACATCTCTGTGAAGCAATTCCGTCTAGACAGAAGGTTCTTACCACTGCAGAATTAGACCCGACGTGACCCATGTTCTGAGACTCAGAAAGAAAGGCAGGTAAAGGCAAGGACAAGATGAAGCTTCATGTCGAACCAATTTGGATTCATGAAAGAATTGTAAAAAAAGGGAAAAACCGGGCTGTTTTGATGAGATTAACTCTTTCGAGGGGATTATCCTCATTCCAAGCTCGAAAGAGATTTGGGGATTGTGACTAAGAAATCCCAGTCAATGAACCACTAAATCCTATAGATATAAATGAGCCAACATGAAAAAGGTTGCCCACATGGTGAGAAAGAAAGGATTTTCCTCTATACCAGGTTCAATGATGTCATAATTATATTCTATATGAACAAGAGTCATCTTTCTATCAGAGCATGTCTATGGGAAAAGGTTCAAATTGCCATGGCTTTTGTGAATCGTGAAGGTCCACATCAGCATGTAGATCTGCACAATATGATAAAGATCTATACATTTTACAAATTACATACATAAGTTTGTTAGAAGCTTTTCTCAAGTTGTGCAGATTCAGAAAAGGCAATGCAGATGTACAGAGTTCAGAAATGCCTTTTTACTTTACTGTTTTAGACACAATCCTTATTACACTGAGATGCAACATTCTTGCACAAAAAATTGTGTAAAAAAAATAATTGGGTGCAAGAAGGTTGTATCTCCCAGTTACAACCTTCTTGCACCAAACAAATAGCCACTTTTGAGTTACAACCTTTTTGCATTAAACTATTTAGAAGATAAATAATAAGGATATGAATCCAAAATTTTAATATGATGTGTATATATGGATATAAGTTAATTTTCTGCAAAAAAGTTACTTTTGTGGAAATAGGGAGTTACAACCTTCTTGCGCTAATGGGACGAATTGTATCACACGAAAATGAAAACATGCTGGAAAAAAGATAATACTCTGTACTATATACTATAGCAAAACGAATTATTCAAATATGCTAGCTATTATGCTCTAGCTTTCATTACAATCAGCTGGACGACTCAAGCAATAGTTGGTGAATGGGCCTTTAAAAAAGTTATAGGTCTATAAAATACACTAGAATAAAATACATTTAATTGGATAAAGAAGCAATATGTTTATAGCATAGAACGAAATTTAAGGAGGTAAAAATGGAGACATTGATTTTTCCAGAAGAATTTACAAAATATATAACAACATAAGAATGTTTATCAAAGCTAGACAATCACATCATTAGCAGTGATAGTGTTGTTCTGCTAGTGTTTTCTATGTTTCGTTGTTACGAATATATATTAAGCAAATATAGTTATGGTTTTAACATAAATTAAGACATTCATGTGTTCTTGGCCATTGACAATAGTAGTTCTTCAGATATTTCTTGCGTTTTTTATAATATATGGGATTCACTAATAATAAATGATATTCTAATCTCTTCTCTCTGTGATGGACTTTTCAAATGCCTGATTCAGTTGCTAAATTGCATCATTTATTTTCGGTAGTTGTCTACGTTTATACATGGCGGATATATATCTATGTTAAAATCATGTTTATACATACTATAAGTATTTGGTTAGAGAATATGATCACAATTAAGTTTAAAATAGTTGATACATGTAATAAGTATCTGAAAATGCATCTTGTAATATACTTGCTTTCTTAATGAAATAATGTGGTTGATTTTAATCCAATATTTTATACAGTTGTCAGGATAAGGATGGGAATACAGCTCTTTTCCACACTATATCCTTCTTATCATTCAACCAAATCCTGTGATGTGGGTACTCAAATCTCGATGAGACTATTCTTTTCAGTACCCACAACATAGGGTTTTATTGGGTAATAAGATAAATATCGCTGGAAAAATATATGTTTACCCCTCCTTATCCCTCCTTATCAAGAGCTTTAAGTAAGTGTACTTTATTGAGGGCAATTGTTATAACACCTCAAACAAAGTTTGTCCCTGGTATATTTGATCAACTTGTCCATTTGTCCAAACTATGTGCAGCAATAACTTTTTCAATTTTTTCTTAAGATATTTCAATGAATTTGGTACACATGGTTATCATGATTTGTAGATGTGTATGACAATTTTCTGACTTGTTGTATATAGGACAGGGTTAATAGCAAATTAATTTTAATCCTTTTCGACATAGACCAAATCTGCTAATCCTATGATTTGGGTACTCAAAATAATTGCCTCATCGACACAAAACGTTCCTTATATAGAGCTGTGATTATAATTGAAATGCTGCCGCTTTATATGCAATTGGTAGCGCCCTGACTTACCATATAGTCCATCAAGATTATTACATAATTTAAACTTTCATTAGTTTTCTTTAATACTTAGAATTTATTAATTCTACGTTTAAACGTGGAAGTATACTCAAATTTCTGCTCCGTTGAAGAGAACGGATTCTATTGAGCTTCCAAAAATATTATATTTATCGTTAGCATTTAAGTTTAACTGGTTGAATACAATAAATTAATTATGTAAAGGCGTATAAAGGATGTTATGATAACCGTTTCTGAGAAAGTTCATCCGTTAATGTATAAATTAATTAAAAATGTTTTATAAACTAATGAGTGAACGGTACGTATTCATATCAGACCCATTATACCCATTGTCTAATTTATAATGGAATAAAAATGAAAAGGATAGTTCTCTAGCCTAGAGATTATTTAACAACAACTAATTGGACTGCGAATTTTACAGATCCGTCTAGTATGGGTTTATAAATGGTCACAGCTGTCTGAATACATCTTAACAAGTTCTTTTCCCTGAAAATATGCGGTGTTATATATTTTGCTACATTTTGGTTGACAAAATTAAATGTTCTATTAAGACTAGAGAGGTCTACTTTCAGATGTATTTTTCAATTTGCATAGTCTGACCAATATGACATAATAGAATCGTCATATCATAGTACAAAAAAGTCAATTTTGAAACAAATATTTGAAGAAATTGCAAAATATATATATATATATATATATATAAGTATAACAAGAATTGCAAAAACTATAAAACTGTAACAAGAATGTCCACTGACATGGACATTTTAGAATTTTCAAACGAGTTTTGTATAAAAACATTTACAATAAATAAACCACCAATAGAAACTTGTTCTTAATTGAAATTGAGAAAGATTATTTCATTAACTATCCGAAAATGAAAAAATCTTTTTTTGCCTAGTACAACCACATCTTGACAGGGTGTGGCAAGCATGATGCATCATGACTTTTGAAAACATAGTAAGAAAATGTGAAATTGCGCATAATGAGCAATTTCACCTTTTCTGAATATGCTTTTAACTCTTTACTACACACATTACTACACAATTTCAATTTCTAAAGATGACTGATGCAGGAAGACAGATATTCTTAAATTGAGTGATTTATCCTTCTACAAGAAGTGACTGGAGTTACACCACAGGATGTATCAACAAGTAGATGACTAAGACCTAGTGCACTATCCTGCTGACATACATACTGAAGGTTTCTGTAGCTTTGTCCAGAAATTACAATTTTGTAAGCAGTTTGTTTTGAATCAACTTTCTTTTTAATTAAAACCTGCCAAGAATGTGGTATGCAATAACATAATTATTAACGGTCTTATCCTGCTTTTGTAGTGAAAACAGACTGTAGGTTAAATGTTTGGATGTGGTTTATATCCTTCCATTTTGTAACTGTATGGTCCAGGTCCTTTCTAATTGTAGCCGTTGTTGTTGTGTCGTCATCCATTTAGAGTGTTTATACACTTATATCATCTTTCTCAACATATTTGATTAAATATATACTAACATCTGATTTCATAGCTTTAGCACTACCTGATCAGGGTTTTGTAACACTTGTGAGATGAAGTTTTATCATTCTCAGGTTAACTGCAGGTTCAGCAATGAGAAACCCATACACCAAATGCGCAGATTTTCCAGAGCTGTTGCAGATGAGTGTTCCAACACCTGATTTACTGTCATAAGCTCTTCCGTTGCCGCGCTTCTGACAGCCCATGTCATATTCAAAAGTGTCCTCTCTGGATCTTTTTGAATTATCATGGGTATCCTGAAATAAATATCACCGAACCGACAACACTCATATGAAGGGGAAAATATCAGGGAGTGAAACCCCTCTTCTTGACAAAAACATACATGCAACTTACTAGTATCAGCACTATTCAAGATAACAGAGATAAAAAACAAAACAAGAGGGCCAATATGGCCCTAAATCGATCACCTAAGTCATTATAATTTAGCAAATGAATCTACTTATAAAGGTGAAACTTTGACCAAGAGTGGGAACGAACTGCAAATAGGAAGCTAAGCTATCTTGAAATCAGACGAAAACTTTAATAAGAATTACATTTAAAAGATTTGCCATTTTGCCCATTTTCCATTTCGTCTGGCTAAAAAACAAATTAAGAATTTTAAAGTGTTGGCACTTGTCTTCCTTTCTGGTGCCACCTTTATGCTATGTCTTTGAACAAAGACAATTAATAACTTAAAACAATTACGTTGAGGCTTACTAAAGAAACATTTCTGCACATTTATCTTGAAATCAGACTAGCAATTTCCTAAAAATCTAAATTAATGTTTTTTCTGATTCCGTCTCGCATCCATGTTTCTAAAAAAAAAATATGGCTTGAACAATTATTGTAGATGACTGGAAACATTTCTATCAAATTATATTCGAATCTGACGAGTGGATTCAGTGGAGAAGAATTTTATATATTTACAGTTTTCCCATTGCGCTTATACCGCACCAACCAAGTTCTTCATATAATTTAAATCTTTGAACACCAACAGATCGTTACAGTGAAGTCTAGTCGAATTTGGTCCAGTGATTAAGGGTGCGATGTTGTTTAAAGCTAAAAGTAAACCTTGACAACGGACGAAGATGGACGACCGACAGAGAGTTATCAGAATAGATCACATTGAACTTTCGGCTCAGGTGATCACAAAATAATGATTTTCGCACCTTTTCTTTCCAAAAAAACCCGATATATACAAAACTGAGTTATGGTGTTTGATAATAATTAATTACAGGTTAATTGAAAACTCTTTCCCACCCATTTGTACTAAATGACTTCTGATACCATTGTGGTAAAGGGAGAAAGTGCTCGCAAAGAGCAATTCCTCCGTTAAACACAATGTTTTTAACGCTTTACAATGTTTAAAGATATATTAGCCAATCATGCACCACTCACTATGATAATTGTAGAGGTTTAGTTCTTCCGAATTGGGTTGGATCCACGGCCTGATCATACCAAAGACTTTAACAAAGGCAGTTCTGGCTGCCCTCCTTGGCGCTCAGGGTTGCGGGGTTACCATCACGACTGACTGGCTGGTGTCAAGATAAATGGACAAGAAGTTCTAGTACCTAGTAAACGCCCTGATCTAACTGAAACGTTGTTGAAAGCGACATTAAACGCCAAATAATCAATCTTCAGAAGATCTTGGAATAATTAGAAATCCTTTTTTGAAAAAGGAGCAGTCATTCAGAATGATCGTTTTTTTCCGTTTAACCAAATGTTTTCTATTCTTTTAAATTTTTAAACTTTTGTTTTTATATATGCGCTTAACTGAAAAGACGGTTCTTTGTCATTATTTTATTGTCTCGCCCTCGATAGTGGAGTGAGACATAGCAGTCATTTTTTCGGCAACGGCGGCGGCTGCGACCACTTTTACAACAACCTATATCTCAGCAACCCCTGATGGAATTTTCCTGAAACTTTTTCAGATGAATAGTTTTGTCAAGGGACATCCGTCAACGTCAAAATGATCAAGGTCAATGTCATAATTTGCCAGAACTTGGGCTTTGTTAGGTAACTTAACCTCAAAACGTAACCTTGGTTATATCTCAACAAACCCTGCTGAACTTTTCTGAAACTTTATCAGATGCATTGTTGGGTTACGGGACATCGTTCAACTTCAAAATGTTCAAGCTCAATGTCATATTTTGGCAGAACTTGACCTTTGTTAGGCTACTTAATTTTGGTTAAATTTGACTGTAGAGCCTACATTTTCTTCATGAAAGTTTATCAAACATTTGTTTCCATAATTCATCATCAAAATACCAAGGTCATAATTTGCCAAAACTTAACCTCGACTATAGAAGCAACATTTTCCATTCATTGTTAATGAAAGTATATCAGAACATTTATCTCCGTCAAATCTCGGTCAAGTTTAAAACTAGGTCACGATGTCAATTCTTAGACTAACCTTGTGAACACTCTAAAATTTACTTTTGATATTCAATAATTATGAAATTTAATCACAATGATTGTCTCCATCAAATCTCGCTCAGGTTGTAAACTGGGTTATGTCGTTTTTAGAACTAGTTCCCTAGGTCAAATGTTGGAATAATCTTCTTAACACTCTAGAAGTCTCTTTCTTAGTTCAATCATCACGATATTTAACCACTATATTTTTCATCATCAAATCTAGGTCAAGTTCACTAATAGGTAATGAGTAGTCAAAAACTAGGTTACTAGGTCAAATATTAGAAAAACCTTGTGAACACACTAGAAATCAATTTTTTATTTAATTTTCATGAACAGTTATAAGGTCACATCTTGGTCAAGTTCAAAACTTGGTAATGGAGTAGGTCAAATTTCTTAGAAGGGCGAGGCACCCTCAGCCCGAGGTCTTGCATTGTTTGTGTATTTTCATGTAATCAACTCCTAAATGAACGGGATTGGGTTTTAACCCTTTTTCTGATACAACAAATATTTTACTGTTCCTTTAGTAGATGTCAATAGAAAAAAGGAATAAGGAAAAGGAGTATTTGCAGAGAGGGGAGATTATCTTTTCCCCTCAACAATTTCAACATTTTATCTTTAAATCAAACTGAAAACTTTCTGCAAGGTTGAATATTCATGTATTCTTTCAGAAACGACTACGCAAACTTACTTATATTATGTTTTGCGTTAAGTTTAATTATATAGCAGTTTTTTCATGTTTAAAGCAGAGCAGACGACTTAAGATCATGACAATATCATGTTTTGGGTTATTTATAATTATATCACGGTTGGTAGGCCCCAGTCATAACGCTTTTGACTGATACAGCGTAATATCATATCTCAATTATTATCGTTAAAACAGGCGCGCACTAATAGGATTGAAGAATTTATTGGCAAACTACAAAACTGTTAGGTAAGTCATACCTCTATATTGTCATTAACGTGTGTGTGTGTGTGTGTGTGTGTGTGTGTGTGTGTGTGTGTGATATAGCGTGTACACAAACTAACATAGTAACTATGATTGGAATAAAATTTATTTATAATACGAAAAAAACCCATGAATGGGTTTTTTCGCTTATGGTAAACGGGTGTGAGATTTTTTTTTTTTTTTTTTTTTTTTTCAATAACCCATGAAGCTTTCTGAAATGAAACTGGCCAAATCCATGGGGGCCGCCATTTTGGGTATGTATAAAATGAGACGAGAAACACGGATTGAAAAAAAATTATTGTCGTCTTTTTAATAATTTTTTTTAAATCGATATTTTGGGTATGTATAAAATGACACGAAAAACACGGATTTTTAAAATTATTGTCGTCTTTTTTTTTTTCTTTTTTTTTAAATCGATATTTAAGATCACTAAAGTGCTGTGTTTTGTGGGAATTAACATTTGTACGAAAAGTTAAAAATAAATGGAACTCGGATTGAAAAAGAATTATTGTCGTCTTTTTAATATTTTTTTTTAAATCGATATTTTGGGTATGTATAAAAATGACACGAAAAACACGGATTTTTAAAATTATTGTCGTCTTTTTATTTATTTTTTTTTAAAATCGACATTTAAGATCATTAAAGTGCTGTGTTTTGTGGGGATTAACATTTGTACGAAAAGTTAAAAATAAATGGAACTTTGTAAGAAATATGTTTTCCCGACAGCATTAGACTTCTACGCCCGAACCTAAATTTTGACTGTATCGTAGCCAAAGAAGGACGTGATGTCATTTCCGTAACACTTTATCTTGGCGTAACGTCAATGGAGCGACGGCGTTTCCCGCAAAAAAGTGGTATCAACTTGAAATACCCCAAATTCCTATACATGAGCTATTTATCAAACATTGTGGCAAAAGGATAACTTTCTCATAAGGAGTAATTGTTCTTTTAGCGACAATCTTTCCCTAAATCGTCTGTTGCAAAGGCCCCATAAACCGTATCTAATAGGGAAAGGGTTTAGCAGAAATGTGACGCCTTACATCATTTGTTCCAGTCATATTGACTGGTTGAAAAAGGCAGTCGCCAGGTGGCATCAGCAAAGGGCTGATCTTTTTGCTTCTTTACCATAATGCAGGTGATCGATTAAGGATCATCTTGGCCATCATGTTTTAACCTCGTTCATTATAAATGTATTCCTTGATTTTTTGAAAGTCTTTACTTTATTATTTTCTGTTCGTAATAATAGACGACAGCAATACGAATTCCAAATATTTTTTGATAATGCACGAAACATGACATTAACATTAGTATTTTCTAGTCAATTACTTATAAATCCTTTTTCATGGCCAAAGTATGCTCTTTAATTTTTGTTTATAATTATCTTGCGTTTTTTCGTAAATAGGTAGCACCTATAGATATATTAGTGAATATGTAAAAACTAATTGAGAATAATTACCTTTACAAATTAGTTAATAAAGTGTCTGGTTGGTGCGCAATAGTGATACTGTATATGAAATCTAAAATTTTCAAAATAATTGTATTGGAAAGGGAGCATTTTTTTTTACTTTGCGTGTTTTACAAAAAATGGAGTTATTGAAATTGTATATATCCAATGTGCAAAACCACGCTCAAGATTACTTACATAATTGTTAATCATAGGCATTTTGATTTAAAATTTACTATTTAGTCTGCGCAGGTTGTTTATTACAAAGGAATTAAGAGTATGTGATAGTTGCAACCACAGTCTATCCTTCAAACCTGAAAAGAATAGTTATTCGGTTGCTTTATGCTTCATCAAACGGAAATATAATGCACTTTTAACTGTTTTTCCTTTATTTTAATTGTATTTAGCACAAATGTATTTATAATTAATATATATTTATTTAGTCGCCTGATACACTATTTAGACTCTCAAGAAATGGAGGGCAAAGACACGATAATATTCGGAAGCAATTATGATAAAGTCTATCTGGAAACATATAAGCGGTTGGGTATCGATGAAAACATTCGGGAAACAGTAAATGTCGCTCTCGGAGAGAAACTTTCCTTTCTTACAATGTTTTCAAGAACGTATTTAATGTGTGTAAATACGTCGCATGCTTGTTTTTCAGGGACAGATCATATATATTGTATGCATAACTCATTTTATGAGTGTAAACATGAATACATGTGAAGATGTCTATTGGTCGTTGGAAACTAAAATTTAAAACAAAACAGATTTTAAGATTCCGTAATAAATGTATTTTACTTAATTATTCATCACTACTACTAAAGGTAATTTTGCCAGATTTATATATATATAATTTTGTTAGCAAGCCAAATTTATTGTTTAAAAAAATGCCTTATTCAAAAATGTCCTTTACAAAATTTCTTTTTTTTATATAATGAGGGTAGCATTAGACAATCATATAGTTTGCCGATAGATCGAAACAATTCTTTCTCCGATAAAAATGTTTTTAAATCAACTAGGGCTGACACATGAATGGAAAAACAAGTTGAACATGTCTATTAACTACACTATCATCAAATAAAGGATATTAAATAATACATTTCAAAAAAATTGATACTCAAAGATTATCAATTCTACGAGCCTAATTACATACTGCTTATTCAAACATTTCTTTAGTTTTGAAAAATATCTTCATTAACGTATCAAAATTTAGAATCGCTCTAACTAGATTTCGAACAATCTCACATAATTTTAATATTGAAAGCCATTCCAAGATAAATGAACGATATATGTGGAAATTGTAATTTGGGACTAGTAGAAAAAAAATCCGATATTTTGCTAATTTGTTTAAAATGATTTTCAACCAAGCATTCTTGCATTATAGTCCAGCTAAAAACCATACTTTAAACCTTTCTCAAATACAACAAAACTGCAGAAGAAAACTATGAAAACTTAGGCAAAAACCTAAAAAATCTCCATGAATATGGGCTAAATTATTAAATATGTAGAGTTGAAATCTTTGTGGCAAAAGGAAAGATTTCTCATCATAAGCAATTTCTCCTATTGCCACAATTGTTTTCAAAAGTTGTATGCTCCAAGTGCAGAAAGTGTCTATATGTTAATATTGAAAGCCATTCCAAGATAAATGAACGATATATGTGGAAATTGTAATTTGGGACTAGTAGAAAAAAAATCCGATATTTTGCTAATTTGTTTAAAATGATTTTCAACCAAGCATTCTTGCATTATAGTCCAGCTAAAAACCATACTTTAAACCTTTCTCAAATACAACAAAACTGCAGAAGAAAACTATGAAAACTTAGGCAAAAACCTAAAAAATCTCCATGAATATGGGCTAAATTATTAAATATGTAGAGTTGAAATCTTTGTGGCAAAAGGAAAGATTTCTCATCATAAGCAATTTCTCCTATTGCCACAATTGTTTTCAAAAGTTGTATGCTCCAAGTGCAGAAAGTGTCTATATGTTGGAAAGGGATATGGATACCAATGTATATATATTCCTATAATACGAAAAAAACACATAAATGTTTTTTTTTCGCTTATAGGTAACAGGTTTATTTTTTTTCAATATCCATGAAGGTTTCTGAAATGAAACTGGAAAAATTCAACGGGGGCCGCCATTTTGGATATGTTTAAAAAGCGGCCGGTCCAACGTATAAACACATTTTGAAAAATATTGTCGTCTAGTCAATCATTAATAATTCTAAATCGATGTTTAAGGTAATAAAAGAACTGAGTAATTTGGTGTGAACTAACAATTTTACGAAAAAGCGAAAAATGCATGGAACTGAGAATGAAATATTTGTTCCAGTTTGTCAAAATAGCCGACTAGTACCGTACTAATCAAGGTGATCTAGACGCACGCCATTTACAGTAAAGCGCTTTACAGACTCAACGAAAAATTGCCGTTTGAAGCCTTAAATTTTACTTTATCCAGAATAATGACGACTTGAGACGTATCTAGTGAAATATTTAAATAGAAACAACTCCAATGTATCGTCTAAAGTGTTGGTAAGTAGGCCTAACATTATATTGTAGAGATGTCGGCAGTCTTCGCAAAAATCTTCAATCATGACTGTCGGACAACAAAGTCTTCGAACTGACAAATATTCAAACACATTCTCGTTTTCAACCATCTGATTATTTTTACAACCTGGACTACACTACATTTACATTACAGTTGGGAATTATGCAATAAGATATAGTGAAAGAGAGTGGCATACATTTTTATTAAATCGTGGTAGAGTGGCAAATATACAGTGTAGCGAATCCGACATGTTATAATTAACCAAAGTTGTGTCCCTTTGTTTAATTGGATCCATTTGTATTTATAACATAAGTCAACAACAAAAAGGAAAAATTAATTCTGGTTAGTACTGGTTTAAATATCCTATAAACTAAAGCCTTGAGATTTTTCAGAATCAGATACATGCATATATGGTCATTGCACCCATCCTGTTGTTTATTTTGTTTATAATTTACCCTTTCCCACATACAATAAAGCTGCAGCAAACGACTTTGAAGTTATCAAGTTCGAATCTCAAAATGATAGTATGAATATTGAATAGAGTTTAAATTATTATGACAAATGGAGAATTTGCTCATCATGAGCAATTCCTCCATTTGCCACTGATTTCAAAAGTTGTCTGCTTCAGATGCGTCAGAAAGCGTCTACATGAGGGAAACGGTTAAAGCCTTAGTAAATTGTTAAGGTAAATGCACCAGAAGCTTATTAAAAGATCGAGTATGTACATTGTCAATGTCCGTGAACAGGCGGTAGTAATCTAGATTCCGCTAACCAATTGTTCAAAATAGCTAAATTATTTTGCACATATGTCCTTGGGTACCCTCTATCAAGATTGTTCAAATATTTCCCATCTGTTGAAAAACATGGCCGCCAGGGGGTGGAGCTTATTTTCCTTATGTGTGCATTGTTGAAACTTTAAAAATCTTCTTGTCCAAAAGTACTTGTCCGATTTTGTAAATTATTTTGCACAAATGTTCGTTGGGGCACCCTTTACCAAGATTGTTCAAATATTTCCCATCTGTTGAAAAACATGGCCGCTAGGGGGCGCAGCTTGTTTTCCTTATATGTGCATTGTTAAAACTTTAAAAATCTTCTTGTCCAAAAGTATTGGCCCGATTTTTTTTTTTTTGCACAAATGTTCCATGGGGCACCCTCTACCAAGATTGTTCAAATAGTTCCGATCTCTTGAAAAAACATGGCCACCAGGGGGCGAAGCTTGTTTCCTTATATGTGCATGTTAAAACTTAAAAAATCTTCTTGTCCAAAACTATTAGCCCGATTTGAAATTTATTTTGCACAAGTGTTCCTTAGGGCACCCTCTGCCAAGATTGTTCAAATATGTCCGATCCGTTGAAAAACATGGCCACCAGGGGGTGAAGCTTGTTTTCATTATATGTGCATTGTACGATCTTTAAAAATCTTCTTGTTTTCCTCATATGTGCATTGTAAAATCTTTAAAAATGTGGTTACCAATACACATTGAAAACGTATTGCAGACGTTCTACTGTATTTTTTTTCAGGAAGTTCACTTTGTGTTCATAAGGTTTTGGTTACCAATACGTATTAAAAACGTATTGCAGACGTCAACTGTATCTGTTTAAGATGCTTCACTTAGTATCCATATGGGTTTGGTAATCAACATGTATTAAAAACACATGGCAGTCGTCAACTGTTTCTTTTATTAAACTTCACTAAGTGTCCATATGGATTGGGTAACCAGTACGTATTAACAACGTATGGTAGACGTCTACTTTATCTTTTTCAAAGTCTCCACTTAGTGTCAATATGGTTTTGGTTACCAATACGTATTAAAACCGTTTGGCAGACGTCTTCTATATGTCTTCACTTAGTGCCCATATGGTTTTGGTTACCAATACGTATTAAAAAGTTTTGCAGACGTCTACTTTATGTCTTCACTTAGTGTCCATATGGCTTTGGTTACCAATACGTATTAAAACCGTTTGGCAGACGTCTACTGTATGTCTTCACTTAGTGTCCATATGGTTTTGGTTACCAATACGTATTAAACACGTATTGCAGACGTCTTCTATATGTCTTCACTTAGTGTCCATATGGTTTTGGTTACCAATACGTATTAAAAACGTATTGTAGACGTCTTCTATATGTCTTCACTTAGTGTCCATATGGTTTGCGTTACCAATACGTATTAAAACCGTTTGGCAGACGTCTCGCAGAAGTCTTCAGTGTTCCAATTTGGTGCGAAACGTATTAAGTACGTGATACAAACGTCTTGCATACCAACACCTATAGGAGATGTTGCCGTCACCGAAACGAATGGTTCACTGGGTGTCACCAACACAAGGTAGGTGTCACGATAGGAACAAAGTCTTCTCGGTGTATTGCCTGTTTATTTTATCACCTATTGGGGCAATATTAACATCAAAGTCGAACGACCAAATTAAACCAGTATGTTTTCTATTGTTGTTTCTTAATGTGTCCAAAACAATCAATTGTGTTAAGTAATCGCTGTTTAAATATAATGATATATTTTTGAATTATGTATCAAAATATGGACCATAATCTATATACAAACTAAAATGCAGAATAGTAAAGCGTAATCATAAAATAATAGCGACAGATAGTATAAATGAAAAAAAAACAATAACTGTAATATTTTTTTCGGTAATGTTTAAGCAATAAAAATAAATGAAAACGATTGTGATATACTAACACAGGAAATTTACAACATTTCAAACGATAAAACATAACACTACGTTTTGATTCCAATGAATGTAAGACTATCTACAATAGAGAAAAAAAGACAATTTAGTAACATGAATCATGTTAATCAGGCAATATCATTTATGAGATATCATAAATAATTTGACTGAGTTCGGTTATCAAAAAACAGTAGTATTTTATATTGCCGTTTAATCGATGTGTTGAGGGTATTTTATACGAAGGGTTATGAATAAATCAAGGATCGTAGATAAGAAATGATTTTCTAATGAAAGTAAATCTTTTTAGGTGTTAGGTATATGTATACCCGACGTCAAGATATGCGTCAAACATTTGCATTTGCATACGCTATCGTACATATACGACTTTCAAATCATTTTATTGCAGTTAGGAATATTTTCACAATTTTTTTTTTCTTCATTAATAACTCATAATCATTTTTAAAACATAATTCAGTGTAAGGATTTAACTTTGAACAACTAAATATATATTAATTATTGTTTGTTGCTGAATATTTTGTTTAGATTTCTGAATCGGTGGACGGGCTTCAAAAGATATTAAATGCATTCAAATTATACTAGGATAAATAAAGACTTGCTGTTATAGTCGTGAACACACTGATATCTGTATTCGGCGAGTATATTGGTAATAATTTAGGGCTTTAGGTCCACTAATGGATATATTAAGCAAAATAAATACTTGTTAAACCATTGTTCAATCGATTGGAATAATTTGGTACACCAATTGTAAGCTACGGTTTTGAATTATTGACCAGTAGTTTCACAGAAGCAGGTTTGAATGTAGACATACAATGTACGACGTATGACGGACGGCCGACATACGTTGTGTGACCACACTATATTACCTACGGTTAAGCCGATCTAATAAGTAAAGGTATAACATTCAGGGTAGAAACTAAACTTTTAAATCAGGAAAGTATGATTAATGAAAGTACAATTTGAGATTGAATGGAAATCTCTATGGGAAAAAAAATATTATTTTCTTATAGTGAAAGGCTTTCTGACGTCTCTGCAGCAAACGAATTTTGAAAACGTTGTAGCAAAAGGAAATATTCTTCATAATGAACAATTTCCCCTATTGTCACAATAATTTCCATTCTATTCAATAATCACACTATCATGAATATAGAAATTATCCATTGTATTGTCTTATATTTCAAAGGTGTCTGCTGTAGTTTTGTAGCATAGGGGAAAGGGTTTTGAAAATTGCAATATAATTTATGTACATGTTTTATCAATTTAAGCTATAAAAACTTTTATTCTTTTATTGTCAGTTCAGACTACTTTTCTATTCTTCTTCTTATGCAGATGACTTTCGTCGCGTCTGTAGCATTGCAAAATATGGTTGGAAAAGATTAAAATTGCTATTAATGCGCAATTTATTCTTTTCTTTCAGTACTTTTTTTCATTTATCTAAACAAAAACCTGTCTAATGCCAAGATTATTCACATTTTTAAAAAAAAAATGCCTTATCCACTCCTTACGTGCAGACGCATTAGACACCTCTGCAGCAGAAAGCTTCTGAAAACATTATTTCAAAAGAAAATGTGCTTATAATGAAAAATGGGTACATTTCGCTCAATGTTTTCATTTCACATTGAGAAGCTACTTTCAGTGATTGATATTTGGCTTTATTTTGAAAGTTTTCAGCTACAGTTTTGTTGTAAGTGGGAACCAAATTTGAATGATATTTAGCAACACTGCGACATGCTTGTAACATGTTATAATCGTAGTAAACTGCGTTATATGCGATCAGGTTAAATCGAATAGGACCGTAATATATCCAACGATGTTTAACGATTCAAATAAAGCCAAAGATGTAATCCCAAACTTGGATGATGACGGTACAGTATCCTACAAAAGAACCATTAGTCAGGGTATTCTTCATCGAACTAGTTCTCTTATCGCTATAATCACACCGTGAGCATCAAGAAACGAAGAATATGCAATTGATTAGGCGATCGAAAATGAAGCACGATCATACTTGAATATTTTTTGTGTAGAAACATGCTGGAATAACCGTGAACTAGCAGTATTATGTATCAATACGTCGATGCATCCTCAGTCTTAATGTTATTCTGAGCGCCATGTAATTGGTATGATCCAACCGGGGATTGAGATCTTAACTGGATCCTCTTTGAACATACCTATACAACAACGGGTAGAGGCTGATCTATCCCTGTGTTTTATTAAACGTCCGTAAACCAGTTTAAAACGTTACAGATAATGTTGACTTTATTTCAAAATGTCAAAATATCAAATTGCACAGATTAGGATTTGTCATTGTAAACAATATTAGTTTTAGGAAAATTAACATGTTTAGGAAAACTAACATGTTTAGGAAAACTAACATGTTTAGGAAAACTAACAATGTGTAGTACATCGGTTAATTATATCGTTAATCGAATAGTATAGAAAGTAATCACAGAGCTTAGTAGGCACGTGACTCAGATCTAAATATAAATGTGTTGTATTTTGCGACCTTTTCAACAATGTTCATACCAAATGAGCTTAAAGAATCTGACTTCTATACGGAGAAGTAATTAAATAAGCTTGAAAACCGGAGGTCGGAGGTCAATCACGTGATGTAAAAAAATGTTTTTAGCTCTTGAATAGCTCTATCAGATAGTACAATAAACTCGCTAGGGGCGATTAAAGTCAAAAACGACTGTAAAAAGATAACCTATCTTTAAAAGGCAACCATTTGGTAACAAAGACCTAAATCAAAAATCGTTACAAATACGTTTTTTTTAATATCTCGAAGTATCAATAACAGAAGTTTCAGCTCTCAACATTCAAAACTGTAGGAGAAGCTATCAGAGCTCTAGATAACGATTGTACAATTCATTTCATTCTCCAACCTCCTTTGACGACCCTCAAACCCTATGTTGTGGGTATTAAAAATAATTGTCTCACTGAGATAATTATTTTGAGTACCCACGACATAGGGTTATGTATATTAACCCAAAACAATGATATTCTTGCAAAAATACCTGTTTACTCTGTAACAAAGTAACAACTCATAACAACTCATAATACATTTCAACTTGTTTATTACGAGATGTACATGTTCCAAAAGCCGGCCAGATTGTGGGGCTCTCTCATAAGTACATGTCCCAGACACACGGCCACCAAAATGGCTTTTCCTCATATGATCTCAATCCTATTTATACTAACTCCCCCCCCCCCCCCCCCCTCCCCCGCAACTGCCTTAGGGAAGTCAGTCCATCAACTATTGGTCAGACGTCCAACTCCATGACAGGTTAATTACGCCTGTCAAAATGTACAGTGCAGTTAGAGAAAGCTAACCGTGTCACAGAGAAAGCTAGCTGATTACATCTTTACACCTTTCCATGTCATTTATATAAAGAATTCTTCAGATGAAATCAAACATGTATAGTACATTAAAAATAGTAGTCATTCACCAATTCAAGTGAATTAAATATTTGTAATTTAAATGAAACGATTAAATGAACACCGTTTAACATAGTTGTACTGAATAAGTAGGAAATGATAATGTAGAAATGAACGTGAAATAGTCAATACAACGAGATAACAATATAAATATTTCTCCAAACAGTACGATGATTAATATCGATCCAACAGTCTGCATTTCTTAGCACTTCGTAGTATCCAGAGTAATTTGAACTCCTGTTGAAAATGGAATCGTCAGTAAAAGTAGCAGCATCAGTAATTGTAGTAGTAGTAGTAGAAGTCAGAAACAGTTGTAATTGTAGTATCCTTTTATGACGAAGTCCACACAACATGTTTAGATATAGTTGATTGAAGTGATGTTATTCATTCCGTTGATTTGTAGTAATAACAGTCTAATAGATAGTATCAAGGTATAAGTCCAGCGTATAAGGAGATAGAAGTATTATTATTTTCTCAAAGTTGAAAATGAGATCCTTATGGTTGAAATTATGTTATTCTTCAGTGGCATATGTTCATCGTCTGTGTAGTAGCGCCTTTGGATAAATGTGTATAATGGACACATTATAGAACGGACCACTAGGTTAGATGAGCTCATCCGACAAAACAGGAATTTCTCCGGAACAATCTTAATGGCTGCTTCATAGGCCTTCTGTGAGGTGACAGTGAATCTTACACTCGAATCAATGCCCTTAGCTGACTCTTAGCAAGGTGTAATAGCATGTCTTTTTCTTGAATTAACAGAATGAATTAATAGTGATACCTCAGCAATGTGCAAAAGAATAAATATGAGTGTCTATTGATACTAGTAGTAAGCAATTTGTCATAGACGTTATAACGGGTAACATTAAATATTTTATTTATTTATTTATTTATTCCTGTTAATTCCTCCTATTGGAGATCAATAACTAAACATACAAAGTTTTGCTTTATTAACAATAAACAATATGAAAGAAAAGGATAGTGCTGGGGCTATATTTACACATGTTATTATATATAGAAATACTCTGTTATCGGGCATATTTTATCATTTCTGAACACATAACTTATATAAGACTTTTCAGGCAGCTGTATGCATAAGTTAAACATCGTTTGCAAAGTATAGCTTTGTTTTCTGCATCAATGTTCGTATCAGGTTCCGATCCCAGGACTTTCAACATGAATATATCCTGGGGGTTGGAGCCTAATTCGTCTGCGAGTTCGGTGTGAATGTTTAGTCTTATATCCTGTAAGAGCAGTGATCTCAGAAGCAACGATCCTGGAGATTCGCAGAGAGCATGTTTAATGTCATCAGGCGTGAACTCCGAGCACAAATTACAATACTGCTTTGTATCGCCCGAGGTATCTGTCCATGCTTTGGCTAATCTTCTGACAACTTTGGGCTTAACTCGGTATACATATCATAAAGTAAGCATGTGCTCTTTGAAGTTTGTAGCTGTTGAAATATTATGAAATCCGGGTCGGCACTCATCTTCGACCTCCAATTTTGTGTTTCACATGCATTAACGACATTTTTAACAGCCAATTTCCAACTATATTTATACGGCAATGTAGCTGAATTATAATTGTATGCATGTAGTATGTGCAGAAGACCGTACTTACTTGGTATGTTTGTTATGTCCGGGATGAAACCGTTGTTTACTTTTGATGGGTTTTGAATATATGACAAGCATCTGTTGAGGAATACATTTTTACTCAACGATCCGTTTTTAAGACTGAGAAGTTTGTGCAGAAACATCAACTTTCTGATATCAATTATTGACGATAGACGATGTATGCCGATCATGGATTCACACATATCTGATCTCGTTCTGGTTTTGAAACCCTGTATTGACTTTACAATAAAGTGTTGTACCTTGTCCACTGTATTTGTGTCAGCCTGTGACATCTCATTCCAAAGATCACACCCGTATAATGCTGTTGGTACAATTATGCTATTATATAGTTTGATTGATGTAATTGGGTTTAAAGCATCAGACCGCATACCTATATCGCCTTTTGACTCCTTTCTTTAATTATATTTGTTAATTTAAGTGATGCGTCCTGTCTTATACCAAGGTGTACCGCATGATCAGTTTCAAAAATATACGTATCACCAATGATAAGAGAAATTGGCGAGTCATGTTTAGGTTTGTTAAATACGACTATATTAGATTTTGCTCGCATTAACTTCGAATTACCACCTGTTGGTATATCGATAGACAATATCTAATATTCAGCATGTTCGGAGTCAGGGAAATAAGGGAAAGATCATCGGCGAATGAAGGATTGCCGCATCTGAGGGTATGCCCGAGGTTTAAACTATATTGCAAGTCCTCTAGTTGTTGTAAAAGTTCATTCATATATACGAGATAGAAAAATGTAGAAGCTACCCCTCCCTGCCGTACGCCATTCTGTATATTTACAGTACATGAAGTCGCGCCGTTTACACGGATACGGCACGTTCATTTCTCATATAAATTGATTATGATCCTTAGGATTTTACCTGTTAGTCCTAATTGTGTTAGTTTAAAGAAAAGGCCTGTATGCCACACAGAATCGAACGCGGCCTTAAAATTGAAAAAGGCGAAGTACGTCCGACTTTTCTTTTCGGATATGTCGTATATGGTTTCTTGTAGATTGAAGGCTGCTGTCATGCAACTTAGATCGTTTCGGAAACCTTGCTGTTGAACGTTTGGGAACGGAGTGTTTCTAGACCGTAAGAATGTCTGTATTCTGCCTAAGAGAAGCTTTTCGAATAGTTTACGAAAGCACGGGATTAACGATATAGGTCTATAACTAGAAGGGTTGTTTTTATCTATTCCCTTTCCTTTGTAGATAGGAACTATAAGGCTTTCTCTGCAGTCTTCTGGATTAACCTCTTCGTCTAAAACACAATTAAATAAGTCCGATAAACTTTTATAAAGTGTTTTACCGCCGTGAATAATATGCTCATTAAGTATGGAATCATGTGATGGACTTTTCCCACTTTTTAAATTCTTTTGCGAGGGTCTCTACATTTTCGACTGATCTATCATGCTTACTATGTACGATCAATGCTTCTAAATCGTCAGTAAGGTTATGCCGACTTTTAGAAGTGTGAGGGTATCGAAATGTGTCTTTGAAATATTCAGACAAACCGTTTGGTATATTTTCTTCCGTATAAGTTGTATCTTTATACGCTATTTCAGAACATTCACGCAAACCTTTTCCCTTCCGCTTGTTGACTAGTTTCCAAAAAAGGTTTATATCTAATTGAGCTACTTTATCAAGTTCTTCGAATGCTTTGTTGAAGAAGTTGTTAGAGGCACTTCGCTGTTTCCTTCGAAAGTTACATTTGGCAGCTTGTACTTACGATAAGATTCGCGTTCGGATCGTCTGGGCCGACCTAGATTAATCCAGACTCGTCTGAGGCGTCTTGATTCGGCATGGGCTAACTTAAGGTCGTTTGACCAATACGGTTTCGTATGTTTATTAAACTTAACCTTAGGTAAGAAGTCATCTGCTGATCTTAGAATAGACGATATAATTAGATCAGATGTCTAATTAGGGTCATTACTTGGTGAGATGGAATGTGTGTATAGATAATTCGACAATGTATTTTGAAACTTTTCAAAGTCATATTCGTTACATTTGTCCCATGCGATACGGATTCGATGTTCATGATTTTCCTGATCTTTATTTTTCACATTTACCGATATGATTAAAGGTAGATGGTCTGATGTAAATATTTCAGATTCAGGCAAAACATTATAGCTTGTGATTTCTTTCATCAACGACTTTTCTATGAAAATATGATCAATTTTCGATTTATTTCTTACATATGTGTAATCGTTTTTATTGTTCTGAGCAGATATGAGGCCATTACGTAATAAGAATTGTTGTAGCAATAAAGATTTTTCTCCTAAATACTTATCAGTGGAGTTTGATTCTCCTTGAAGGCGTGCATTAAAATCACCAAGCACTATGATTTTTCCTTTCTCAGAGCACAAGTGTTTCACGTCTTCGAGTTCTGTTATTGTTTCAATATAGTTTGAAACGTAGTTGTCAGATGGCATATACACTCCAATTATATAGATGCGTTCGGTATTGACTAGTTTGATTTATATACCTATGATTCTCTCATTGTCCAAGCAGTCTATTTCACTGATTGATGGCTGTAATGATCTTTTATACAGAATAGCCACGCCACCCATTCCACACTTAGCGGGGCCATATTGGTCTATAGAGCTGTCACACACCGAATACGACTTATATATATATGATTAATGCTATCCAGAAACGACTTTGAATGGGTAAATAGCTTGTGTTCTGCAACTATACAAAGGTCAATATCGTTTGCATCTAATATATCAGAGAGTGCATATGCCGAGGACATAATTCCCCTGACGTTCCAACGCATTACACTTAGCATAGCCATAATATAATAATAAGTACTTCTTTACGCATTGTTGTATGTTATATTCACGACACTTTGCCATAATATAATATATAAGTACTTCTTTACTCATTGTTGTATGTTATATTCACGGCACTTTGTCTAATATATATATGCGTTGGAATTAGCCCACCTATCACTGCCTTTATTCCATCCATCATCTTCATCGCGCCATATACTGTTGGTGTTATCATTCGAGTCGTTTGACATGTGTTTGTCATCATAATCGTATGTATCATATTTGTTATAGTAATTGTCTCGTCATCTATTTCGTTGTGAATATTGTGGGTATTTTGTTCGTTGTTGCCCATAGTTCGGTGTTGGATATCCACTATTTCTGTCGAATAGGACTTGGTTTTCCATTTCCTAAATGTAATCTCGGAAGGCCAAAACCCGTCACTCTCGACTTGGTCGGCGAACTCAGCCGATATGATTAACCTTTGCAGCAGACCCATTTTTCCGTAGAACATGTTTATATTAGTGCACTTTACTTTCCTTTTGGTTGTAATATAATCATAAATGTCTGAGTCGGTAGTATCCGGGTGAATGTTGCCAAGGTAATATGAGTTGGTGTTTTTTCTGCGCACCGCTATAAATCGTTCAGCTGACGCATGTTTTGGGGTACTAGGTTTTAAACTCTGCGTAGTTGTATTTCGTGTCTTTCCCATTCCGTGGGTACTTGTAGTCTATGTCTTATCTAGAGATCTATTTGTGGTATTTGAGTTTCTGTGGACTTTGACGTGGCTAATAGTGGCTATCAAATTAATTGTACCACTATCGGACACTCTTTTTGTTGGTTTCGATATATGGTCTGTGTTGTATGATGTTGTATGAATATTAACGTAATGTGAGGCGTCAGATATTTCACCCGTTTCTGATTTTTAAAAGGCACAGTCTTGTACTGCACTACTCGCGATTAGGTTATTTTCCGTTATCATTGTTGTTTGATTTCTTTCTTCGTCCTTTGTCGTCGTTCCTTTCGGCGTTGTACACGTTTTTGGACGACGTCTGCGTATGACGGTGCTGTAATATGTACTACACTAGTTTGTGTATTCACGAGTATATCGTTAACTTTTGTATTCATTGAGGCTAGATTTGAGTTCAATTGCGTCATGTCAGTTTGTAACTTGTTAACAGTATCACTATCTGTTTCTCGTGATGTTAATCCGTTTACTGACGCTAACGTGTGTCTAACATTTATTGTTTCTTGCTGAAAATCGTTTGCTAAGCTTCTCAATATGCTGTTGTTTTGATCTGATGTGTTCTTGATATATGCCATGTCAGACTGTATATTCAATAACATATTTATCATTTCCGGGATATCAACCTTTACTGCTTGGGCTGTATAAGTTGCGTGGTTTTCGTCGTTTTCTGTTGTTTGGCAGTTTGTAATATTCAAGGTTTGACTAATATTTACAGCATTTTGACCTTGCGCGAATATCTCACAGATTTCTTTCGATCTGGATCCATTTATGAACATGTGCAAAACATAGTAGTCATGGGCGTATTTCCTAGCTTTAGATTAGCCAGTTGAGTTTCTTCTATTTACCAGTTTGTTATGTTCAAAGTAAAATTCTTACAATAGCATTTAATACACAACAACTTTCTTGGAACTATTACAGGCAAGAATACATTTATTTATTTAACTCTTATTTACGCATTAGTATAACTTTAAGTCTTGTTATGAAACTGCGTTTCCATTTCACTTGTGAATAACCATCACAATACTATATATAGCTAGTACGCTTATAATATTTATATTCTAATTAGGTAACTGATTTACCTTAATTAATAGGTATAAACCTAAATCTTGCTATCAATCTCCAGTGAATAACCATCACAATATTATATATATAGCTAGTACGCTTATAATATTAATTTCTAAATAAGTAACTGATTTACCTTGATTAATAGTTATAAACCTATATCTTGCTGGAATTCTCAATTTAACATCTGTCAATCTCCATGTCGCTTAACGGAGATGACAGGTACTTGTCATCAAACGTAGACAATTGACTATTTAATTGGCTTGAATGCTCACTAGGAAAAGACATATCACTCTCACTTTGTCCGTCTGTACCGTGAATACGCTCGTATTCTAAACGCCTAAGACGTGCTTGTAACTTACTTAATGGAATATTATCTTCACTGTCTTGAATGATTGAAGACTCAGAACTATTATTATGTTTGTCTATTACCCTTGTCATTTTAACCTTAAGATTTGGAATTCAATCTTGATTATCTGAATATGTATTATCATCAGAGCTCTCTTAAACAAGTTCAGGAGGAATAACATATCTGCAATTTCGAATAGGTCTTGAATTTATAGTTTTCGTGGAAGGAAGAGTCCACTCGTCAATTTCTGCCTTTCTAACTTGATCAACATTGCATTTGATTATCTGGTTATCTAATTGATTTTTAAGTATTAATTGCTTTGAACCGTCGAATTCGTCAACTCGGTAGTATGGAATTCATTGAGGAGATGTCTAAGAAGTGCGTTGGAAATTTGTGTAATAGACAGGGTCATTTCCATTGAATTCTACTTGTTGGGCTTTCCTATTGGCATATCTGTTACGCCTTTTTCTTGATTTAGTCATTTGCTTGAATACATCACAGTACATTTCGTGATTTCTTTGTAGTAATTCTTTATGGAATTCGTTGCCAACATATGGTAACCTTTTTCCTAACAGTGAATCAATAGGTAGTACTGGGTCTCGACCAAATGCTATGAAAAATGGGCTATGTCGAGCCGATTCTGATGGACTAAACCTGATGCCAGCAAGGGCTTGCTCTAGTACAATATCGAAATCCATCGAATTATCCCTAGTAAGCTTACATAGAATGGCATTTAAAGTTTTATGGCAACGCTCGTTTTTTCCGTTCGCCTGGGAAAAATACGTAACTGTTCTACGATGTTTGATATTCAATTCCTGCATAACATCTTTGAACATTTTAGATGTGAAAACGTACCCGTTGTCTGTCAGTATTGATAAAGGAGAGCCGTATTTCCAGGATATCTTTTCGAAAAATGCGTTAATAACGTCTGCTGAAGTCGCTGTTGGTGATGCAACTATTTCAGGATAACCAGAAAGTTCATCCATGAATACTTATAGGTTATTTAACAGTGTTCTGTACAATACGGATATATATTTGGACGAGTACACAGCTTGGAAAATCATATTGGACGAGCCGCTAGGCGAGTCCAATATGATTTTCCAAGCTGTGTACGAGTCCAAATATATTCCGTATTGTACAGAACACTGTTAAATGATCTTTTTATTCTATACCTCGACTTTTTCCCCAAAATATATTTTGTATATATATATATTTACTGTCAAGTAAAAACTCCGGAGATAACTGTTAAGTTGAACAGCACTTATTTCTTCCAGTTCCCTTGTTTCTGTCGGCACGGCCTGCGCTAACCACCTTTTGAATGTTCCTACATCACTTTTAGGTTTTTTCACAGTGTTTTTTGGTTTCTGTTCAATTACAAAGTCATCTATTTCAGAATCGGATAACATTTTAGTTTCAGTGTTACTCCTTGTTTGCAAACGACAATAATGATCCGGTGACAACAGGAGCTTTATCGTAGATAGATAGATAGATAGATATTTCTTTATTTCCTCCATAAATGAAGAGTAAATACATACATACATAATACGACAAATAAAAGATATTGCATCCTTTGTTCATATGGAAACAAGAGGGAACAATATCAAAGTATACAATAAGGAAATATATTGTACGGTCACATGATTCGAATGAGCGTCTACGATTGGACGTATAAATTAGGTATAGAATAACATTTGTTATTGCATACTTTGATATTGTCCCGTTCACTTTGCATTGAAGAAAGTGGTCATGATTTTTCGATCATGACCGCTGTCAAGGAGTGATCATGACCGTAGATAAGGACGTGCGAAAATTCTGCATAATTAACATGCTTGGGACTACTTTTGTTACGTAAGCAAACATAGCTGACCTAAATATCATTGTTAAACCTCACGGGACATTGTAATGTTAAATTCTCATATATTGATCATGGACAATTTCTTACTGTCTCATGCTAACAGTACGTTTTTGACATGAAAACAGTCTAAAACGCGCGTCTAAAATGTTGGTTATGCACGTGCATGACGTCATTTTAAAAAATTACGTCACCGTTATAATTCAAACGGCATTTGCACAAATATTACTACTTATGTAAACAAACAGTTTGTTTCTAATTTGGAAGCAGATTTATCAATTCTAGATAATAAAAAAAACCTCCACAACGTAAAGCAAATAGTTTACAATATGAAAGTATGCAATAAAAAGGTTATTGACCCTGTACTGTGAAATCATCGTTGGACCTCGTTCTTTGGCGAACGTAGCCTCGCAAGCTCGGCAACGTCAACCCAAGAACTCGGTCCAACGATGATTTCACAGTACAGGGTCAATAACCTATAATATTGCACGGGTTGATATTGCACAGGAATCTTTTTCACGTGACGCTAAGGACGGAACTATTTCCATACAGTAACGTTACAAAGCGCTCTCATCCAACCTTTCGTGATTTAGAGATCCAGCTAACTTCTACTTCTACTTTGTTACTGTCAGGGCTTAGTGCATCGCAGGCAAGTGAAGCCATTAAAATGGTTAAAACAACTAATTAGGCATATTAACAAATATAAATGAAATAAAAAAAACAGCTGTGTTGTTTAGGCTGTGTATCAATGTAGACGGGACTTGAATCAGTTTACAGATGTGATCTGCTCAAGGTTCGATTCTCTGATAGTACTAGGGAAAAGCTGTGCTTATACGGTTCGTAGTACATTGTTTGGTACATCTTTTATAGATGACACGTAGTGAAAAATCGATAGACATACACACAACCCAATCTGGTCTATTTATAGCGTTAACTATGCTAGTAAATACGTACGTAGTTTCTGACGTAATAATGTGACGTGTACATCAATAATATTGCTCGAGTGTTGTTTTGATTGTCGTTGACATCTATTATAAGTGTATCAACAAATAAAGAGGGATTCATAACTGCTAGGATGAATAAGCAAATGATTGTTTTAAAGGTAGGTCTTCAGATTTGTTTTGTTATCCTCCGATGTGAAGTTTATCAACGCAGTAGCCTTTATATGTATATAAAAGATGTGTGTTCGCTTTACTGAACATACTGCGAGGTCAAAAGGCCCTTTTAAAGGGGCATCTAAATCGTAATAAAAAAACAAATGTCCAGGCGTAAATACAAGAATAAGATAATACACGAGTTCTTAATGAAAAACACTGTTAGAAAAGGCGTTACACATCATTTTGTCGACGATTCCAATTTCGAGTCGACAACAATGGCGGTTCGTAAATTATATTTTCCGCGACCTTAGCAACCAGCGTAAAGGAGAGTATAAATGCGCGATATATCGTTAATGTTTATTTATCTGAGCAAACCAAAACGACTGTTAATTTTCTAATAAGTGTGACGTGTTTAAAACAAACAAAACGACACATTTTAAATAGCCAATATCAAATTATACAATAAAAAGGTTATTGCATGATTATGGGAATCTATTGTGTTGGGACTCGTTCCTTCGGCGGAGTGCCCTCGCAAGCTCGGGCAACTCAGCCGAAGGAACTCGTCCAACACAACATTTTCCCATATTGATGCAATAACCTATAGTACAGGTATAGTGCCCATTGGACAGAGGAGTGAGAACTTGGACTTAATTCTATTTCACGAAATCCCATTACGTTTCCGTACCTTTTTTTCGTGAAAATTGATTGCGTTTTGCTGTGACCATAATATATAAATATTGCATGGCTTCCAGTGTGACAGTACATATTGTCAACATGAGAAAATACTGTTATCCGAGACGAAGCCGAGGTTAACTGTATTTACCCGAATGTTGACAATATGTACTGTCACACTGGAAGCCATGCAATATTTATTTTATTATACCGAACAAAATTACACCTTTATTCAATTTATTCTGTATCTTTGTTAGGGAGGTGAACATGGGTAGATCTACTACAATGTAACACACACATATGAATATACCGGTTAACAGTATACTGTTACATGGCACGCGCGTTTGAAATGACGTCATGCACGTGCATAACAAACATTTTAACGCGCGTGCCATGTAACAGTATACTGTTAACCGGTCAAAAATGTACTGTTAGCATGAGACAGTATATAAATAACACATTGCTTTGAATTGGACAGTAATAAAATGTTTTATATATAGTCCAAAAGTACAACATAGAGCGCTCTACATGTCTAGTTTTAATGATTAACATAAATCTTCCTACCTACCTACCTAATTTGCATACGGCCGTGAGACAGTAAAAAAATTTGCATACAGTGTAGCACTCTGGCCAGCTACATCAAATTGTCCACGAGGAAAACACAGGTAAATAAACGAGATCGTATAGTGATACATTTAATTATTTAAATAGGTAAACTAGAGTCAAGACTCTCTCTCTCTCTCATGCCGACATATCATTCTCTGACTCTCCCCAGAGAGCCCATACGTCTTCTCTCTATCTATGCAAATCTCCCCCCGCTCCCTCAAAAACATACATTTATATACTACAGGGCTGGCGCCGTGTACACGTGATATCCCGTATATAGTTATACCCTCATGGATCTAATATCTCACATGTATACCTCTATACCTTTACCCTCATTGTGTTACAACAGCCGTGAGACAGTAAAAAAACTGTCGCATGGTCACGTGGTTCATTTGTCTTGACAGTAAAAATAGCAACTTTTTGTCAATGGGAGTTTTATATGGACAATGAAATTGAGGTGTAATAATAAGAAATTGCACATGATGAGTATATGAGAATGTAACATTACATAGTCACGTGAGGTATAATAAACTTATTTATTTAACATCGATTGCAAAACAAGCTTTAAGCTTATATTAATTACGCTCGTGTCTGTGTAACCCGACTGAATTATTTATGTATTAGGTTATTCATGGATTAGGTTTGCCTGACTAGTTTCTAGTCACATGACAATTGTTGCAGCTTGGGTCATGTGATCACAGTTCAGAAAATCATACAAGCTAGATGAGTTGATTGTAGGAAGGAAAATATAATTTGATTGAACGCATATTATTGTAGAGGGTTCGTATTTGTTGATTTGGGAATTACTTATTTCTTTGTGGTTTTGACAATACTTGAAGTTGTAGTATAGTGGTCTGTCCCACAGATAGACAATAATTATGTAGCTATGTGTTTGTATAAGGGGATACTTATACTGCCTTGCTATAGAGCTAGCTTTTATAGCGACACGGTAGAGTGTTCGCCTACGGGACAAGAGGTCCCGAGTTTGAGCCCTGTTCAGGTCGGACTCTTTCAGCCGGGTTACATTGGCGCTAAATAACCCGCAGTTATGTGAGATAGAGTAGAAGTTGAATTATTCGAGGACGAATATTCGAATGGAGGGGGAGTATGTAGTATAGTGGTCTGTCCCACAGATAGACAATAATTCTGTAGCTATGTGTTTGTATAAGGGGATACTTATACTGCCTTCCTATAGAGCTAGCTTTTAAAGCGACACGGTAGAGTGTTTGCCTACGGGACAAGAGGTCCCGAGTTCGAGCCCTGTTCAGGTCGGACTCTTTCAGCCGGGTTACATCTGCTTTGTGGAGACTTGACCAATACTCGCCGTTTGTGTGGAAATGACCCAAAGGCAGAACCCGCTCATCACGGAATTCTAACCTGGGACCTTTGGTACGATAGAGCGACGCTCTACGGCTACACAACTGTCTTGCACATGTGACCTTATTGATCATAAAATCATGGGCGGCCTATCAGCGAGTGTTCAGTCGGTACCGACAAGGATATCCATCGAGGGGTCGTGGGTTCGAACCTTTTCTCGCCCATTCATTCTTTCCTGTGAAATGATTGATAAAGTCTTTATGACTAGCGTTGTTTGTCTTCCACCAGAGGGCTAAATAATATATATTTAAAGGTAGTACTGTTGTGAGAAAGCCTGGGAAAAACCGTTAGGTGAACTTGCCAAACAAATAGTAACTGTTGAACGCGGCGTATAACCTCGATCTAGATTATCTAATCAACATATCATGGTACACATTAATTGCCTATTTAAAGCAAGGCAGTTGCATCATGGAAAACAACAAAGTACAGTGTTCCGTCGAAAATATTCAAGTAAATGTATCATTAACATCCAAATTGTTTTAGCTGATTTTGTGCATCAGAACGTTTTTGATTGTTTGCGAACCAAACAGCAATTTAAGGGCATTTTGAACGCAGAGCAACACACTGGTCCTGCACATCAATTTTTAATAATGCTGGTGGAAAATGTTGCGAGTTTTACTATTACTTTTGCCAATTATCGTAAAGAATTTTGACGCAATATTTGCTTAGCCCGTGCATGAACTCACGTTCCTTTACAACTGAAATAACGACATGTTTCATAGTTTTGGACACTTTATTGATGACATACACAATGTGGATTTTAACATGAATCGGCTGAAATGAAATGAGAGTTGGCAATCTCGGTAATTACAAACTAAGCCATCGCATAGAAAAAAGAACCACCGATAACTCTCCTGTCCATAGCGAAGACGTTCGTAGATCAGACTGCCAGGGTCCGTTATAGTCCGCGTATTCGCAAGTCTTTCTTTCGTGTAAGAAATAATTTCTGATTCCCTTATACATGTACATTGATTGTACACTTCTAATGGTATATTTTTAAGTCAAACAGTTCGAATGGTATGGTTAGGCCTTTAACAATTTGCTTCCGTTATTTGCGAACGATTTAGACGAAGATAAGCCTGCACATCGGTGTAGTATAATTGTAGTCTACATCGTTCGCTTATTAGATTTGAGTACTCCATGAATATTCAAGCAGACACTTTATGTGTTGGCAAAACAGTGTGATATACGTATTTGTAGTATATTTCTGTTTTCAAGTATGGGATTACATACATTTGTAACGTATATGAAAACATGAAACACTTCCCCTCCCCCTCCCCACCTCTTTCTCTCTCTCCCCCTCTCTTTTTTTCTCTCTCTCTCTCTCTCTCTTTTCTCTCTCTCTCTCTCTCTCTCTCTCTCTCTCTCTTTCTTTCTTTCACTCCCCCTCTCTCTGTCTGTCTGTCTGTCTGTCTGTCTGTCTGTCTGTCTGTCTGTCTGTCTGTCTGTCTAAGTGAAACTGACGTTTGTATATTTCAGGTTTAACGTAACGTATACATACCAAAAACACATTCCCTCTACAGCCAAAATATCGGAGAGCCATGTGGACAATATTGATTCATTTAGTATTTATGCTAGTTGGATGTTGTAAGTATTTGCCATAACAATGATTTTACTTTATGACTTAACATTGAGAACAGTAGGGTAGGCAATTCTTTCTGTTTAGCTTATGTGCAATTCCTATCATTGGCGATTTAAAGTATTATTAGATTGAAGTTCTTGGATTTCCGCTTTTCGTCTTATTTGTAGCTTGAACAACGTTGAATAACTTGATGCCACTCTTGATTTAGCCGAGCCCCGGTAGCTCAGATCGCTGCGAGCTGTCAATCCAGAGGTTGTGAATTCGAACCCAAGCTCGGCAAACATTCTTTCCGACGTTTGGAAAAGGTCACTCTGACGAATCTCAATCTTCATCCACCAATGGGCTGACAGTCCATGTGGAAAAGTAGCCACTTACATGGAAAGTATGTTGTGTAGAGTAGTGGTGCGAGAAAAACAGAAAACACATGAGTAGATGAACTGACCGCCGTGATATAACTAAACAATTGTTGAACGCGTTATTTAAACACTAATCAACCAATCAATGGTTTAGCCGCAGATTTACATTGTCCTGTTGTTTTAAACATATATAACTTGTTACATGCAATACATAGTAGTTCCAAGAATTACAATATTTACCTCCCATTGCGGTCATTGGAAAGCTTTAAAATTTAGCACATGGAGATTTTTAGACCTGCCAGGGTGACATGTCGGGATTTCTCTTTGTCTTTACTAAGTATATTAATTTAAGGTAAATGACTTTTAAAACATCCCTTTTACACTCTATATACATGTGTGGGCTTTACAAATTAAAAAAAGACAAAGGCCGGTATATTAATTTAATGTATGTAAATTTTTAGTTAAGCGAAATTCATACTGTATCTAGCCTAAACAGTAAAATAGAGAAACATTCTACTAAATTGGTTACCTGCCTCAAACGCTGTATTTTTTCAATAGTTCTCAAACCGGGAACCAAAAAAAAAGGCGCGCTAAATGTAGTCTGGTACATGTACCTTTCATCCTATATACGCAGTGATAAGAGGAAGGAACTCCAGCAGACGCTATATCTCGCCGTTGTTACGTCACTGTGTTGTATAAACGCTTATGCTTATCCGTTTTAATCAAGCAAGCATAACATTTCGATGAAACAATATAAGAAAGTGATGTTTTTGCAGTAATTTCTAACACCTTTACCTTTCATATTGTTATACTCATTCAATGTTTTGGGTCTTAATATCTCAACAGGAAACTCTCTCCAATAACAATTTAAATTAACAGTGAATTCGGTTATGACCAAATATGTACTGCCTTAATTTTCTCAATTTACGGTTTTGCTTTCCAACAAATATGAATTGACACTTTAATTAAATTTTACCCAGGAATGTAAACAGCGTTACCGAGCCTCTGCAACAGACGACTTTTGAAATTGTTGTGGTAAAAGGTGAAATTGTTCATAATGACCTTAATTTTCTCCATTAATGATTTTGACCCTTTTTCCATATACGAGGATATTTAGAAAAAACGTATCCGTTACGATTTTATTTAGGCATTTGTTTACAAATGGTAGCCTTTCAAAGATAGGGTATCTTTTTACAGGAGTTTTTGATTTCAATCGCCCCTAGCGCTGAAATGAGGAATTTATAGTGTAGCTTATTCAATGTTCATGGATTAGCCAGATATACTAGTAGTAGGGGTTGTCTCGAAATGTTGATAGTCCGCGCCATCCTTATTCAACCCACGGATAGTTTTCAGTATTTGGCATCAACACCTCTCGATCCACATAAATTTCACTTTTCGCGAATCCCACGTCGACTACCGGCTTGTGTTATATATTATTGACTACATATAAACTTACACTGACATAAGGAAAGTTTTCTCTGGTCCAAAACACAGGTTACTGGTCAAGAAGGGACAATAGGACCACTGCTAATTTAGTTGACTGATGAAGCAGCCTCTCTCCTCTAAGATATGCAAAACATGTTCCATTATGACGTCATTAATCTTCATCAGAAGAAAAGAACCGGCCCGGCTCTTTTGAGTTATCCAATTGCTTAAAAAAGACCAGCTGAATGTGTCATAAAACATCCTAAAATATGTCATAAAACATGTAACCTAAAATTCAATAAAAATCATCCGGTTGAAGCAGAAGGTTTACAAATAATGAGATTCTCCTATATTCAGTGACCTATATGTTGTGTTGTATGAGCGTAAAGTACTTATTATATTTTACAATATCTAGAGGCACCTAATTATCAGTTAGGCCCCTGAATTCCAAACTGTCGAATGGAAAAGTTCAAATTGTAAAATAGATAATTATCTCAGACATTCAATATGAATATTTGCATATATTTTTGACAAACAGTAAGGTTATAGCTTGGGCCCCTTAATGATGTTTCCTGTACATCAAGAAAGATGTGCGTTAGCCTTTCTTATAATGTATTGCGTTATTAGGAATAAAAACAATAATTGCAGTTAAAGACCGAGTGCGTTGTCTAGTAATAATAGATGACTGAACAAGGACAACAAAGACAGAGATGTTATTGTGGACCCTAATTAGGAATAGATAGTTTCTCAAAATTATTAGTTCTTAAAATGTGCATTGTTCATCATTTATCACAGGGCTAAAGAGGCTATGAAGTGAAAATTTAAACGAAAGACATTTTAAATTAAAAAAAAAAAAAGGTTAGATAATACATTTCAACCAAGCAGACTGTCCAATTCATATTCAAGAAACCCAATTAAAAAGTTAACATTGTGTAATTTACCATTTCGCGTTAACCTGTCCAAACAATGTGGAAATCGCGAAACCAACTGTGACGTCATACCAGACCATCTTCTATATAAAATATATAAAATAGTTAGTGAAGCGTTCGTGAAGAATTTCGACAACATAGTGTATCATCCTTCACGTGTTCTATCCCAGGATTACAGTCAATATATTTCATTTTAGCAGACTCTTATAATTGTTCATAATGAGCAATTTATCCCTTTGCCACAATGTTTTTATTTTTATTTTCATTAAAATATCACTTACAGAGATTTTTCACATTTTTATCCAGATGTTTTCAAAGTCGTCTGTTGCAGATTTGTTATATTTAGGAAAGGATAAATTAATAGAATATAGCGTTTTAAATTCACAAGGTTCTTAACAAGATTGCGTTGCCTTTGTTTCTCACAATAAATTAGGAATTGCGTTGAGCACACTATATATCATGCTTAACTTTATTCCCATACTAAGTATACTAACCATTGCATCATTATCAGTTAAACGCATTAATTACACTTAAAATAATTTGTTCTCTAGATCAGAAAACAAGAAATAATAAGCAGCGACATGTGACTGTAGCAAGGCTAATTGAACGAAGCGAACAAACAACTCACTATCGGTTACGTTATGTCCGTGAATTTTGCGGTTTCGCAATACTATTGTGTATTCCGTGATTGTCCAGATAAGGTGGTAAATTTCGTACATTATTTATACGGTGAAATGTGAAGTGTCAACTGTTCGGATAAATCTATGAGGTAGTAAATGTTTCACATCATTAATATGGAGAATTGTGAAGTGTCGATTGTTCAGATAAATCTATAAGGTAGTAAATGTTTTACATCACTTATCTGGAGAAATGTGAAGTGTTAACACTTTCTCTCATATAGACGCTGTCTGACGCCTCTGCAGCATAGCAGACGGCTTTTTGAAAACATAGTGACAAAAGAAGAAATTGCACAAAACGTGCAATTTCTCCTTTTGCCACAATGTTTTCCACTTTTTGTCATAGGTTATCCATTCAATTATGGAGATTTTCTATGTTTTGACAAAATACGTTAAAAGTCGTCTGCTGCAGGATTGTCATATGAGGGAAAGGGTTAAGAATAACGTTAACAGCCGTGTGTTCCATAGTAAACACAACATAAACAGTTTAAGCTATGCCTATCAAACGGAACGAAACCTACCTGTTTTATGAATGGAAAACAGGTAGAACATGTTTAGTTAACCGACTAAGGAACGGTAGATCGACAAAACCTATATAGGTTTCGCAAAACAGGTTTCGAGTTTTGTGACTATGGAACACAGGGCAGGTGGTTGTTTATTTTAATGTAGACATGTTTCCCATGTTCGTTCGAGTTATCGCGAGTCCCCTGTATACGTGCACGGTTTACTAAGTATGATATTTTTAGAACCGGGTTTGAAATCATATAACATTAGTAACGAAAGGTTTGGGTTATATACGTATTAGATTCATTGCGTTGTGCGTCCGTCCCATCATCTTGTCCAGGCTAGTTCGCAGCAACCGCTGGCTGGGATATAACGATTATACATGTATGGGAAGCTTAAGTACCAAGACGTTGTGCTCATATAATCAGCTTGTTCAGAATTGATATTATTGACGGAGGTTTGTACCTTTGACATTTTTCAACCAATTGGAAAAAAAGCATCCATCATTTTTACCTATACTATTGGTGTGTTTGCGTTGGTATACTCTCTATAGTTGGTTGTCAGAAACTGGTTGTTCAATGTATTGTTGTTTGCAATACAATGTCAAATCACCGATGATAAGCAAGGATTATTAATTAAAATATCAAGGGTTATACGTAGTCGTGAACACTCTAGTGAGACTGTGCGTTTACACATGCTCATCTGAGTCTTCACTTTACGAATACGCAACGTTACAGGACCTCACATCGCCATGCTGACGTGGCTCATTTGTAGTCTAATGGACACAATTGGTGTGTTTGCATTGGTATAATCTCTATAGTTGGTTGTCAGGAACTGGTTGTTCAATGTATTGTTGTTTGCTATACAATGTCAAATCACCGATGATAAGCAAGGATTATCAATTAAAATATCAAGGGTTATACGTAGTCGTGTAATACGACTAATCGTGTGTTCCATTGAGACAACACATTCTATTTATATATATCTGTGTTTTACCATGAAAACTGACTTCGTTTCACTACAGCAAAAATGGTTTCATATAACGCATTAAGTTGAACAGCACTTATTTCTTCCAGTTCCCTTGTTTCTGTCAGCACGGCCTGCGCTAACCACCTTTTGAATATTCCTACATCACTTTTAGTTTTTTTCACAGTGTTTTTTGGTTTCTGTTCAATTACAAAGTCATCTATTTCAGAATCGGATAACATTTTAGTTTCAGTGTTACTCCTTGTTTGCAAACGACAATAATGATCCGGTGACAACAGGAGCTTTATCGTAACGCTTTATCTAGAGCGCCTGTCGATTCAGACTTTCATTCGGAACCTTTTCACGTGTTTCGGTCTTTATCATAGGTTTAACATGGGACCGGTGAATCGTACAATACGAAAAAAATACGGGTTATTTTGTACGCGCGTGCGTCCCGATACGGAAATATATTGTACGGTCACATGATTCGAATGAGCGTCTACGATTGGACGTATAAATTAGGTATAGAATAATATCATATATTTCGCATTCGAAGCTGTGGGAGCAATCGGTCCGACGATATCACATGAAATGTCCGAAAAAAGGTAGTTTGGTATTATCTGATCTTGTAAAGGTGATTTTATTATTTTAAGATTTACAGTTTGACAGGCTATGCATGTCTTTACAAATGTGTAAATATCCTTGAAGAGATTGGGCAAGTAATATGCTTTTCTCACGGCATTAAACATCCTATTCACACCAGGGTGACCTATATTATTATATGTAATTAAAACCATTTCTCTTAATTGACTAGGAACATATATTCTTGGGCAAGGGTAAATATCCTTATCTGACAAGTAATGTAAAATGTCCTGAATCATAACAAATCTCCTGTTTTCAGATTTATTTGAGTTCGTCCGCACTCGTTTTATTAATTTCTTAAGATCTAAATCTAATTCCTGTTCTTTTTTTCATATCTATAGAGACTAAATTTTCATAATATCAGTGTCTGAATCATAAGTCGATCCTTTAACTTGTCTGGATAAAAAATCAGCTACTACATTAGTTTTTTCCAGGTACGTATTCAATTGAACAGTCATCACATAACATTTCTACGAAAGCCTATTAGGACCATCTGAGAAAAAAAAATATTGTAAAGTCGTAATAACGCGAAAAAGGGCGTTATAATGCGAAAAAAGGCGAATTAACGCGAAATAAGGCATAATAACGCAAAGTAACGGCGTAATAATGCGAAGTTAGGCGTAGTAACGCAAATAAAGGCATTATAACGCGAAAAAAAGGCGTTATAATGCGAAATTAAAGGCGTATTAACGCTAATATAAAGCGTTATAACACGAAATAAAGGCGTAATAACGCGAAAATAAACGCGTAATAACGCGAAATAAAGGCGTAATAACGCTAAACAAAGGCGTATTAATGCTAATAAAAGGCGTTATAACGCGAAAGAAAGGCGTAGTAACGCGAAAATAAAGTCGTAATAACGCGGAAAAAGGGCGTTATAACGCTAAAAAAAAAGGCGTAATAACGCGAAATAAAGTCGTTATAACGCCTTTTTAGCTATATATATAAATCGATTACTGCTTTGAAGACTCTTTTTCAACCATGGATCTACGACCCAGATCAACCAATTCGCTATATTTTTTCATTGGCTGAGCTACAATTTACGACCCAGATCAACCAACTCGCTATGTCTTTTGAGTTGTTCAGCTACGATCTACGACCCAGATCAACCGATACGCCATGCTTTTCTCAGTGGCTGAGCTACGATCGACGACCCAGATCGACCAACTCGCTATGTTTTTATATTGGCTCACCTACGATCTACGACCCAGATCAACCAATTCGAATTTGTATTTCAGTGGCTGAGCTACTATCTAAGACCCAGATCAAACAATTGTTATTTTTGTCAGTGGCTGAGCTACGATCTACGACCAAGATCAACCAATTAGCTATGTGTTTTGAGTGGTTTAACTACGATCTATGACCCGTATCAACCAATTCGCTATGTTTTTTCATTGAGTTAGCTACGATCTACGATCTACGACCCAGATCAACCAACTAAGTATGTTTTCTCATTGGCTGAGCTAAGATCTACGAGCCAGATCAGCCAATCCGCTATGTGATTTGAGTGGCTGACCTACAACCCAGACAATTCTTAATCTAGAAAGATTAACAACTAAAATGAAGATATGGTTGATCGTTAGTGAATTATTTTCACATCCAAATTAGCTGTACCTAAAACATTTATTGCATCGCCAGAGGCAGATTGTAATGAAATTGAAGATTTTTCTAAGTTAATTGACGGCTTTAAGGATTTAAAAATGCGTTTATGAATTAGAGAGATGGAAGCTCCTGTGTCGATAAGAAATCTCAAATGAATATTACCTATCTTGAAAACACAAGAATTTGGTATTTCTGTTTGATCTAAATAAGAATTAAATGCATTATTTCCTGTTTTTCTTGTGTCTGAAGCTCCGAGACAAACACGAGGTTTCCGATATTTTGGAATAAAAGGTTGTAAAGGGTTTAAACGTTAATATTCGACACATCTTGCACATATATGACCGACGCGCCCACAAAACCAACACTGAATCGGTGTGTTTTGTCTAATATAGTTCAAACTAGTATATTGTCTATCAAATTTGTACTTGACTGAATTGATCTGTCCACGCCTTTTCCTACAACGATTATATTCATGTCCTGAAATCTTACAAAAAGTTCAAGAACTTGTACGGCGTGAATTGTAAATTTCCACATTTTCATGTTCATTATTAGAATTACGCGAAGACTGTAAATCCCTATTCTAAGTTCACAGCGTTTTCGAATTGATATTTCTTGTGTAGCTAAATCTACAGCTTTCTGAAATTTAATTGGATTGGCTCTGATCAAAGACTGTCACAGACTATCATTATATTAACTATTAATGAAAATATCTACAGTTTGGTGATTAATTAAAGCAGTATGTTGTTCAAAACCCTTGTAAGATTCTTCACACAGACTCAAAATCCTTTCTGCAAATACTTGGATGTTTTCTGATTCGAATTGCGTAATATTGTTTAACTTTGAAAACTGAATATGACTGTCTGTTATCTCTGAAAAACGTTCACATAGTGCTGTCTTTAATTTTGTGTAGGAGTTATTGTCAAAAGTCGCAATATGTAATCGGAAACGTAACCTGTACTATATCTGAATGCCAAAAGTTGTGTTTTAATCTCATTGAATTTATTTAGAATGGCGCATTTTTCAACAGCTTTAACCCATATCTTAAATTTTGATGTATCTCCATCGAAAACTGGTATTTCAATTGACAACTCATTTCAACTAGACTAGAAACAAATCTTCAAAGTGTAAAAATGATTAACTCACCCGTGCCTTCATAACGTATAGTGTAGTACTTCTCCAGGTCAAGGTCATCAACCCCAACTACGGGGTAATGTAACAAAGTAACAACTCATAATACATTTCAACTTGTTTATTACGAGATGTACATGTCCCAGACTGTGACTCTCTCATAAGTACATGTCCCAGACACACGGCCACCAAAATGACTACTCCTCATATGATCTCAATCATATTTATACTAACTCGCCAACTGCCTAAGGGAAGTGAGTCCATCAACTTTTGGTCAGACGTCCAACTGCATGCACAGGTTAATTACGCCTGTGAAAATGTACAGTGCAGTTAGAGAAAGCTAACAGTGTCACAGAGAAAGCTAGCTGATTACATATTTACAACTCCTTCTTAACCATTGCCCACATATGTAACATTCTGACGCCTCTGCAGCAGACGCCGACTTTTGAAAACATTGTTGCAAAAAATCAAATTGCTCAAAACGTCTTTTAGAAAACATACGTTCATTTATACAGATATTCGATACTTTTGTCTAGATGTCAAGTCGTCTGCAACAGATTTCCTGCAAGTGGAAAGTGTTAAAATCTAGTTCTCTGTTCTGAGTCTTGGATTTTTACAGATGCAAGGTTTAAAGCCCTTTCACAGCAGACTCGACTTTTTTTTGTTTACAGTAACTCATTACTTACGCCATTATTTACAAAATGGTCTGACAATTTCTCCTAATTTGTAAACAATGTTTTCAGCTTGACTTACCAAAAAAAGACACTCCTCAAAGATTGTATAGCAAGCAAGATTTGTTTGATATAATTGGTAGAAAACTACTGGTGAATACTTAAAATAATTTAATTGAAATATCTGTTTTGTCAATTTGTTCCTATCCTTTGCTCAATAATTCGTAACCCTTTCCTACATATAACAAATCTGCAGCAAACGAGTTTGAAAACATCTAAGGAAAATGTGGAACATTGCTATCAATGATAGTCAAATACTTAATGGAAATGAAAACATTGTGGCAAAGTGAGAAATTGCTCACTATGTGCAATTTTTTCTTTTCCCAGAGTGTTTTCACATTTTGTTTGATGTACATTTCTTAAATGCATCTGCATGTTGGAAAAGATTGATTATTTTTGCAACCAATTTTGGCTCAGACATGCATGATTAGTTGGTAGCTAGTAGTTATTTTCCTGCCACTGGTAGTGGAGGAAACGAAAGAACCTGAACACATGTTACGCCTATTGTTACTTTCCTTGAAAAATGTGTTAACCTTAGTAAATCTAATCCTTCTGATACATGACCACTTGAAAGAGCAATCAATGCTTTTTCACCAGCTCTTAGAATTTCAGTGTTATCACTACTTTCATGAAATGCCTCTGCATATTATTGAAACTGTTTATCAGTGATTAACCGCGTTAGGGCCATCCATATGTAATGTTATCAGGCAATCAAGGAAATGAAATATGATAAAAGTCCAGAGTGTTAAATGCGTTTTGTACGTCATTTGCGCCTTTTAAAAATAAAGTAGTATCGTCCGCTAATTGCGAAATTCGTTATTCTTCATTGGAATGCTTTATCTGTATACCGTGTATCAACTTGTAGCTTCGTATCTTTAGACTAATAGAGCCATGATTTCGGCTGCGATGATTTATAGCAGAGAAGATGCCGGAAAACCCTGTCTGACACGTCTTTGAGGTTTGAACAATTTACAATTACGATGAAATAAATCTGAAGACTTTTGATGATATCACGAAACAGCTCATTTGGGGAAACAAATTCACCAAACACAATCGTAAATGATTAATATTCAAGAACTGGGTAAATTCCAACATACTGTTTATTAATGATATAATAAACAAAAACGGTTATGTCTGAGAGGAAACAATATGCAATAAAATAAATTTGAAGATCAATTGGATAGCCGAAACGCATACGCTAAAATAATGTATCACAAAGGCATGGTTAAACATACTCACATCGGAAAGATCAATAAAAACAAAAGTCAAAACCTAACTGGAAACTACAACACGCAATTCAATTCGATAACAAACAAATAAGTATATCAGATTATAGTAAATAAAAAGTTCGATGAACCATACATTAATACATATTGGAATAAACTACTTCATCACAAAACCAAGTGGTCGACTATATATGAATTCATTAACAATCTACACGACAACAGAATAAAACAATTCAAATACCGACTAATGCATAAAATCTTCACATCAAGAGAAACACGTTTCAAGTGGAAAAATGATAGATTCTCCTAACTGTCACGTTTGTAATATACCTGAAACATACGAACATGTTGTTGTACAGTGTCCATTAGTTGCACACAGTTGGTGACACTTACATAAACTGTTGGCAATATTTCGAGTAGACAAAAACATCTATTCAATGCAGACAGTACTCCAAGGGTATAAACTACGCCAATCTAAATATCATCATCTTAACATCATACTGTCACTATTTTGTTTCTGTACATACAAAGCCTATTTCCTTAGTTAAAACAGAACACAATTCTACATAATATTTTTAATGTTCAAACAAGAGTTCTCCTATCTTTGGAAGATAGCAAACACGAAAAGTACAGTTGACGCCGTGCTTAGAAATTTTCACATTTGATTATTTTTGCTTTCGCTCTTGAAAAACTTATTTAAGCTGTGCAATTGTTCGCCTTCTATGTTCGGATTACTGTCTTATAAGCAATTAGTTGTTACAGCGTTTTCGATGGGAAAATATAAGGTACATTTAACTGGAAAATGATCAGAGTCAAGAATTTCAAATGGTAATCTGTAGATGCAAAACAACAATCTACAACAGACGCTCCCTTACAAGAAGTACACGTGACATTGCACTCTTTGTCTTGAAATAAATGCACACTTTGAATATGAATATTCATAGTAGAACACTTTTAGACAAGACATTTCCGAAATCCATTTTGCTTCATATATTTGTTACTTCTTGGAAGTGAAAAACTGTCTGCAATATAAAAAGTTTCACCAGAAATAACATTTAGAGAGTCATCTTGTATCTAAAAGTCTTTCGTCCGTGCATTAACATCTGCTGCATAAAAGAATAGATAATGCGGGTATTCATTTCTTAACTCAATTAAGTGATGACAAAATAGTTTAATACCATTCAAACTATCATTTTCGTGAATATATGAACCCTCAGGTGAAATATACGCAAATAACAAGATAATGTCATTGTTTCCAAAATGTCGTTCCTAAGCAGAAAAGCAATACTTTCTGAAAACTCATCGTTTATTTTACAACGAAACGTTTTGCTAAATTTGCTGCTTTTGATAAATGCAGAGAAACCGTCCCTGTTTCGAAATGCACGATTTATCATAGTCCTAACAATATAAGAACACAATGTATTCAGACAACAAGTTATCAAATTCACTCCAAGTTTTTGACAAATGAATAACGTCAATCACAGAAACGTTTTCAGATCAATGTTATTCAGATGCTTTTTAAGACCTGCTATATTCCACGAAACGATATTTAATCTGTTTATAGTGCTTGCATACAAAATCGGGCGTTCACCTGACTATCGCTGAGCACGAGCACTGTCCTCTCATTTTTGATCGGGAGAATGGTTGGAAGATCGTTTTTCGTTGTTGTTGACATCCTCATTAATATGCGCAGATAAGATATCATCACTGATATTGTTCTCTCTCTTCTTTAATGAACATATTTATATAACTCTGTAAAAGGATTTAGCTTTCAACAAACAATATATATATTATATCTGGTTTTAATTTCCGTGTCAATGTATGTTCTTAAAAAGATAATGGATGCGTTCAAATTATACTGGTAACTTACTGCCATTGTGAAGAAGATACAGATGGAGCTATCTCTTATTTCTTCCTTTCCTCCCTTCCATCAAATGAGTAATGATAGTGTGGACGCGATTGACTTGAACCAATTGGACGAAACTGACTTGAATATTCTTTCTATCTATTTGATTCTTGTTGCTGGTGATATTGTGTTATTTAAAACAGACCAAAAAACACTTAAACTTCAAAAGTAGATACCTATTATATATATTTCTCAAAATAGTTTCTGAAAATAAATTGATAAAATAGAAACAAAATTCTGCATTTTTTGCAAAGGTCATCATCACCGATGAAATTGAAATAGTTAACACTTTTGTATATCTTAGGTTGAGCTTCAATTATGATGACAAATTAACCACTGCTGCTAAAGTGTTACATAACCAGGCACTGAAAGTAAACCACAGCCTTATGGGAAATGCGATCGTCTTAGGTTAGATTTAAATTGTAAACCGGGGTGTCTACAACTATAAATGTATTAATACACTTCACATACGTTTTTTCCAACACATATTGGGAGTAAGTCTACAGACTCCAAAATATGTAGTTTACGTTGAACTTGAACGATTTCCTGGTATAGTCAGGGGTGTTAGGGACATTTTGGTTCAGATTCTTCCAAAAGCACCAAAGTTGGCCCAGAGGTCGACGATGCCATACATTTTCAATTTTTGATAGGCGCCAAGATGAGCGCCCCGTGGGTCCGCCATATTGGCAAAATCCAAAAAGGCCGCTATCCGGATTATATGTCAATCGCAGTTAAGAAACTAAAAAAAAGGCCAGAATCATAAATGATACCACATTTTAAGGGTTTTTGGGGTTGGGGAATCCGATAAAGATGTTATTTCAATGATCTGGGGTCAAGTTTACACGTTCAAGGCCACTATAAAATCAATAAAGATTAATCAGGAACAATTTTAATTAAAATTATTCTGAATAATATTGATAAAAATATATATGTTCTGGATTGCGCTCTATGGTTTCAGTACTACTGGTTATCACCACCGTTATTAACGCACCGCCTTCGCATTTGCAGAGGGCCGTGCAGCGGACTCAGACGCGGTTGCATTAGCACCTTCCTGTGCATGCCTTGAGGCACCCACAGTGCAAAAGAATGGCACATGACACTGAAGCGTCATAAAGGGTGGTCCATAGTGGTTGTCATGAACTGGTGCCATCTTTGTACCAGCCCCACTCACTGAAGTCAGGAATTTCCTGCTGGACCGAGGCTGCCTGACGCCAGTAGAAGCTCGCCTGTAGTAGCGCTCGCTTTACATACTGGAACAGTGTTGCTTGGGTAGGTTGGATGTTTTCCATCAGTCTGCTTCCAGTGGTGAAGAGTTGATGTCTGGCTGCGTCGACACCAGCTGCACTACACCCCTTGCTATATATTACTATGACAAAGCGTTCGAGAAGCTGCATATGCACAGACTCAATAATGAAGAGGTCAGGGTCATGCCTGAGAGCCACTAGTGTATCAGTGAGATCCGGTATGCTTGTCCATGCTGCCCATGCTGTCTTCTTGTCGCATCCAAGAAACTGTGAAGTCGTGTCACATCCCGTTAAGCTGTGAACGAGTGGTAATGCCAAGCATTTTGACGGGCCAAGATCAGAGTAGATGGTATTGACTGGTATGTCACGGTAGCTTTTACCAGTACCGAAACCCACCCAGAGCTCTGATAGGCTGAGGGACTTGAAAAAACGGATTGTCAAAACTACAACATCGCTGTCCACAGTGCGAACATAGGCTATTGTATTACCCTACATTGCCGCATGTGCCAGATGTAGGAGGATCCTGGTGTCCGAATAGGAATGGTTGCAATGTTTAAGTGTTGTGAGTTTTAAATGCTTGTTGGAGAGCACGGTCTCGAAGCGGGTACTCAGGAGGAGCTTTCCGCCAATGTCAGCATTGGATATCTGTGTGCTGATAAAAGAGAACCGATCCTTTTTGTTCTCCTTATTTTTCAGGAATCCGCTGTTCTAGTCACGCTAAAGGATTGGAGTACTGCCATCGCCGACTCTTGTCCGTGGTCATTCCCACGTCGTTGCTGCATGAGAGCTTTGAGGTTATTTTCCTCTGGGCAATTATCCCATACAGCGTCAATGTGTTGGGTACTATTTGTTATTTGGGCCTCCAGATATGGTACTATGTGGAGCGACACATACTCGCTAAATGTCTTAGCTGCTGTGGGTCGCACCATGTGGATAACAGCTGCCATATACAACACCACGACGGTGGCTTGTTTGGCTGCAGTTGCGCGGCCAGTGGGTGCATTGAGGCACTTAAGAATGTCTGATTTTGTCCCAGATCACAACAACCCTCGATCCGCAAGGCTCGGTGGCTGTCTCTAATTTTCGAACCAAAAGAAGTCTGTCATGTCGGCATCGGCACGTGTCTGGATTGAGAGGAAAAGTTGTGTTATTAACATCATGTTCTGCCTTTGGACGCCACTGTCCTTTGTACCTTTTTTCTTGGGGTCAGGTCGGTTGGCGAAGGTTAGCATGTTATTCCGCTTGATTCTATCAAATACTGGTACTGAAGCCTTTTCAAATCATTCCTTGACATATGCTGCATGCATGGTTTTGCCAGCTTCACGGATGTTAGATAGAGAAGTAGCAACGGCATGTTCCATGACATTTTGTGTATCAAATACTATGAGCTCCTGACTTGTAGCAATGAAAGATCTGCCCAGCTGTTCTACCACCCTGATGAACGATAGTACATCGTGTTGAAACTTCAATTGTAAGCTGTGTCCTTCCTCGTGATGAGCGTTGGATGACAATGGTTGGTCATTGATGGCCTCAAATTCTCAATTAACCGCGTACAATCAGGTCCGGCCAGCATAAACAGTGAAAGGGCTTCTGGCTTCTCATAAAGTCAACAGCTCCACCATGTGTCTGGAGGCTTTTGTTGGGACTGTTCATGGGCTTGGTCCTTGGCCATGAGGCTGAACTTTCTAGCTGATTTCTGCACAACAAAATTGCCCTTCAGGACTTCAGCATGTACTTGAGGGTGTTTTCGGCTAACTCAACCATGTCGCGTACATGTATCGGCAGCCAACGCACATAGTTTGTGTGGTCCATTGCGTGAAACCAGTCGCATAGTTCGTCACATACTTGCACATATAGAGCAAAGTCCCCCTCCCGCAGTGACCTCACAAAACTGGACATCAGCAGTTACAGCTCGATTACGATTGACCAGAACTTGAACTGTGGTAGAGTTTGGGAACGTTGATCCCACATATCGAATATGGTCCCATTACATTCTGACAATACTAGGAGTAGGCGGTCTGCTTGAGCAGGTAAAGGGACCTGAGAGAAACTTGATGGGCGTACCTTGTGCGCTTGATGATATGCTCATTGAGTGCAGACTGTGCGCGACCAGATGTCAGGACCTCAGCCTGAGAAGGCACGGTGGCCCACCCAGAGTCAAGCAGCAGCTCCCCTGCCATATGATGCATTGTGTCTTCAATGTGCAGCACACCCAACATAGCTACCAGCTCTCCCAAAGTGCCAAGGTATTGCCATTGAATAAGTTTGATGAGAGCATACCGTGGCTGATCTGCACCAATAATGCTGATCTGGCCTGGGTTCAGGAACTCGGTCGCCTGCATCGTCAGCTCCATCGTGTGCTTCATTGAAGATGCAGATGCGGCCTTGTATAAAAATAGGGGGGTAAACCCCGATCTCGGCAGGGGGCTTCACAGAATCGTCGCTTGCTAGCATCGAGTTGTATCCCGACCAGGTGATGACGTCATCCTTTGTCAGCGTGCCTTGCTTCAGCACCCTGCTAACTTTCGCCATCCACACCTCATCTTTGACATTTGCACCTCGCACATCAAGGGGTGGTCTGACTTCGCTGTAGCCGAGTCTGGGTGCAAAGACATCTGTTTGAGTGAGTTCGACTGGGGGCTGGATCATTTCAGCATCTGGTAGCTATTGAGTTGACGTGTCGGAGGTGTCAAGCTTGATGGGAGCCCGCTGCACTCCAGGATTCCCGTGAGAGAGATGGTTTGTCACGCTCAAGGCATATCCGTGGAACTCATCATGTGAGAAGTTGCACTGAGCCTTGCTATCTATATTATCCACATTATGGGTGGTGAAGACCTAGAGATAGTTGTTGGTTGGTAGCACTACCCCATCCTGAGCATGCAGAGCACACACCGCACGCGCAATACATCTCTTAACTTCCATGATTCGATTATACGATACTGAGATACCCTGTTCGTGGTCAAGCTCAATCTGTTTTTTGTCCCGTCCGTGTCCATGCAGTTTTAAGACCATGCTGCAGAGGGAATGGGGTTTCTCGCTCCTTGTTGTGGCGTACTGTAGCTGTCTTCACTGCATGGTGCGTACCCGTACTTGTATTGTAGATAAGCAGTTGTGAGATGTTACATGCAATATTCTCCCTTGCATCCAGATTGGCGTCGCCACCGATCTTCTCACGTCCATGAAGAGCTGATGGACCCCGGAGCACTATGTTAAAGAAACTCCTCATTTCCTCATTTACTGAAGCCATTAGGCAGTTAGTTGGGAAGGAGCTGTCGAATGTGTCATGACTCTGTAGACAAAACTTGTGCATCATCACGGCAGCCCGCATGAATATAAGTACGTCCTCTTGACCATGTTGTGACCTGGCAAGCTCATCGGCCACCTTCAATGTGTGAGATATGTAAATATATTTCCTGCCTTTATCCCCCTTTGAAAACTCAGCCCATTCAGGAAGGAAGTTTAGAAGGTGATTCTTGAAACGAGTTGAGTGCGGCTCCTTTTAATCTCGGCATGGGTGACCTTGATCACTCATAAGCTTTTGATACATCTCGCGTAGCTCTGAGAGCTTGAATGAAGTTGTGTCTGAATGTTCGATAATTTGAGCGCAGATGATTGTATCGAAGGGCGGAGGTGCTGGACCCACCAAATCGCTTAGATCGGCAGCGGCAGCGGCAGCGGAGTCAATGATGGTGATAATAGGCATCAGCCGCATGTGAATCAGATGCTATGGCAACCAGTCTGCTAAGTAAATGAAAGTTGTCATTGGTATTCCCCCAACTCTTGAGATTGGCATCTACTACATTTGTTACTACCTTGTGGAGGTTAGACTGATCCTCACATTCACACATTATGCAACACTTGATATTGGCCGGAGGCTGAATTTCCCCCAGATGACGTCCTGAGTTTTTTGGGACTATTCTGAGCGACAGCTTCTTTGTCTAGCTTCCCTCTCGCCTGTTTGACACGTGAACTACTACAATAACTCCTGCACATTTTGTGATAAATAGCCTTATGCGATTTAAGCGTTGCTGCAATGCCTGAGCAATCATTCAATTGACTAATTGTGTCATTGATACCAGGGGGGAGATCATTGGCATTTATAGCAATGAAGTCTTTGTGATCTCTCTCAAGGGATACAAGTCCCTCTTTCTTAGGCGTTTGCAGGGCTTCCTCGGGTTTGTCCGTTTGACAAAGACAGCAGAGTTCCCAATTCATAATTGTGGTAGGATATATCTGCTTGACACTTGACACAACAATATACTACTAGTCCATTATAATTAGGTAGGCTCGTCGTTGCAATGAATTTTAATTTGTCATCTTGTCTCATGGCGATAGGATAGCAGGCTGAGTCGCAGGTTTCGGATCAGCTCCTAAATTTGCAAGAGGGACGTAACATGTAAAGACAAAAATGAAAATCTGGTTAGCATTTAAAATAAGGTAAATTTGTACACACACATTCACGATTCTTTCTATGATATGGAGATATATAAAACTTGTACAACATACAGCTAATAATGGGGAAAGATTTTTGGGGATGACGATGAAACACCCAAAACACCGGGTTGACCTCCACAATGACCTTTACCGTGTTGATGAGGGGTAAACTTTACCTCAAATCATTGAAATAACATCTTAATCGGATTCCCCGACTCCAAAAACCCCCTAAAATGTGGTATCATGCATGATTCTAGCCCTTTTATTTTTTTACCTGCGAATGACATTTAACCCGGATGGCGGTCATTTTGGATTTTGCCAATATGGCGGCCCCAGGGGGCACCACTCTTGGCGCCCATGAAAAATGTAACAAGTATGGCATAGGCGACATTCGGGCCAAATTTTGTGCTTTTGGAAGAAACTGAACCAAACAGTCCCTTTAATGCCCTAACACCCCTGACTAGTAATATAATTGCTAAAGAGAGATCTTTAAAATTGTATTACAACATTCTAAAATCGCCTGACTCTTGTATCCATTTCATATATTTTGACCAATTAAATAACGTGAGTTGCTAGTTGGAGTTGCGAGTCTAGTAGAATGATAAGTGTTATTGAACATCTAGGTTACGGCTTTTTGGGTAATAATGCTTATGCCAACACGCTCCCGTGCAATGCTTTACAAATGCAGATTGATATATCAGTGTATAAAAAATTGGTCTACATGTAGTTATATTAATAACATTTTTAAATTTTCATATTTTTGTAATTTCAAATACGAATTTTCGTTTTGAAGAATATCTTTAAATGATTCCAAATGAAAATTTGAGAAAACAGCTAAGCAGGATGGGATTGAGCTCCAAATCCGTTGAACATGAAACTGCTAGGAGAAACGGTATAGATAAAAAAAAATAGTCTCAGTACACTATGTTACATGAAAGTCGTCGAGTCAGAAATTCATTTTATTAGCTCGTCTGGTTTTTGATGTAAAATAAATGAGCTATTGTCGTCACTTGATCGTCGTCGTCTGCGTTAACGTCGTCGTCGGCGGCGGAGGCGGCGTTAGTTAAATGTTGTGTTTAGGTCACTTACACCGAAACTTTCAAACCTTATACTTTGAAACTTGGTAAACTTGTTCATCTTATACCCTTCTTCACATGGTATGCTAAAGATGCTGAGTGTGGTCTGTGATTTGGGTTAAAAAACATAAATTTTGACGTATTTTGGTTGATTTCGAGAATTGGCGGTGTTGGTTACGTTTTCCGTTTAGGTATTTTACATGGAAACTATCAAACCTATTGTATGATAAAGATGCTGAAAATGCCTGTTTTTTGGGGTAAAAACATAAACTGTTATCGTATTTTGGTCGTTTATGAGAATTGGACATAGTTTCATGATTTTTTGTTACATTTATTTAAATTTGTTCCCAAACAATAAAAACATAATGTATTTCAATAGATTATGAATATCTTCAATCGGATCGGTTTTTGGTGTCAAAGTCACTGTTACTTTAAATAGGAATAATAGGTATAAATTCAATATCTTTAGTTACAGTTGACTTAATGTACCAATCTCATTTGCCTGTCCATTGTATACACAAGACTCGGCATATAGTCTTGACTGATTGTGACAGCCATTCAACGTGAAGATTTTCCTCATCATTTATATGAACTTGGATTTATTTCCATACGGTAAATCTTGTTTCAATACTGGAAAAATTGCAGTTATGTGCGGTCATTATAATACGTAAATATTCATTGCGAATTTTAATATTTTTTATATAAAATAAATAAACCGAAAACAGATAAAATCAGACGAGCGTCAGGCACCCGCAGGTGGTGCTCTTGTTTGATGTAGCCCTACGTATGACAATTTACGTAAGAAATACATTGCTAATATTGCATGGCCCTCACTGAATATATTTGTTGACGTAATTGCTTGTACACATATCACAACATTATTGAAACTATCAAAATATATAATTGAATCTATGCCCATTATAAAAAAAGTATAGAAAACTCTGGTTGCATAAACTACTATATATGAATTGTTATAACAATAATGCTGCTTAGTCTTTTCAACTTTATCTAACTTATCCTAACAGTACTGTTTTTCTCATTTGTTACTCATATTTATTTACTTAGAATGAACGTTTCTGTCTTTGCCATATTTCAATTTCAAATGGATAAAGTTAATACACTTTGCCGATGCTAATAAAATGTATGTATGTATTAAAATTGTTTGATAAACTTTAAAGAAAAGAGGAATTCTCAAGTAGTTTGAAGAAAGAGAGAAACTATATTTTACAATGGGCCGGGCTGGTTTGCCTTATTTAGCTATAGTAAAATATTAAAAAGATCTTCTTCTCCAAAAACATCTGGCCGATTCCAAATGATTTTGTCGAAATGTTCCTTTGGTGACCCTCTATCAGATTCCTTCAACCATGTTGATTGGCCGAAAAGAGTGACAGCCAGTGGGTGGGGCAGTTTTGCTTTATATGCTTATTGTGAAAACTTAAACAAAAAGATTCTCCAAAGGTATCTGACCGATTTCCAAATAACTTTTGGGAAACGTTCATTGTTTATTGATCGAAAAACATGGCCGTAAGGGCACGGTGCTGGTTTGCGTTATATGGCTAAAATGAAAACTTTAAAAATCTTCTTCTCCAAAGTCGAATTGCAGATATACAAATAATTATGTAGGAATGTGCCTTATGTAGCCCACTCTCATATTCCTTCAAGCCATATTGAATGGTCGAAACACACACCCGCCAGGGGATTGGGCTGTTTTGCATTATATGACTCTAGTGAAAACTTTAACAAATCTTCTTCTCAAAAAGTATCAGGCGATTACCAAATAATTTTGTAGAATGGTTCCTTTGGTGACTCTCAATCAGATTCCTTCAAGCCATGTTGATAGTTCGAAAAAGCATGGCCTTCAATCTGTGGGGCTGTTTTGCCTTTTTTGCCTTTAGTGAAAACTACAAGAATCGTCTCCTCCACAAGTATCTGGCCTATTTCCAAATAATTGTGTAGGAATATTCCTTGGGTGACCGTCTATCAGATCCTTCAAGTCATTTTGATTGGTTGAAAAGCATGGCGGTCAAGGGTTGGGCTGTTTTGTCTTATATGGCTATAATGATTTAAGTTTTGACTAATGCAGTGGAGCAATACTGGCCCTTATTGGCCTCTTGTTTATTTGTTAACTTCCTGTATACAACTTGACATTTGAAAGCTCATTAGTGCACGTCGGATCTTGTTTTAATTAATGTTGTCGGCGTTATAAAGTGTGATTCCTAACCACTGTGGTCTTCCGAAAGATCCAGACTTCTCTTTATAACTCTGATTTTAATTAGATAAAATGTATTAAACCGCCTTATAAGAATATTAACGGTTATTGTATTTGAGTGTAAGCTATAAATCGTTCTCTAATATAAATGCAGAGGTTAATAGATGCATACGTACGTTTAAATTCGTTAAAATGATTGGTATCACACTGCAAGTCTTAACAAAACGAAAATTAAATGCGACAAGACAAGGCCAAATGTAAAATATCCAAACCATTCTCTGTCTGTCCGCCGTTAGCTTTAGACGACGTCTCATAAACCACTATATTTTTGGTATTTACATTGCTTCACCAACTGAGCTACTGGGGATTGAAAATGAAGCACTAGACCAATGTCAAGAATGTTCTTTCAACTTTTGTAGATTATGATGAGGTAGAGAAAATGTATAGGTTGTTCTGAACCAACGACACACTCCCAAAGCAATTCTATCATTTTAAAGTGAAAGTTATAGCAAAATATGGCGACTGATCAAGCACAAGAGGCATTATTCAACAATTATTCTCCTAAACATACGTTGGTATATTGATTCTTGTAACACTACACAAAATCTAAATATGGTTTTGAGTTTTTCCGAATGTTCAATTTCGAGATCACCTGAGCCTAAGGCTTAATGTGATTTATCCTGACCACTTTCTCTCTCTCTGTCTGCCGGTAGCATTATACGACATCTCATAAACCACTATATATTTTGTATTGAAATTGCTTCACCAACTGAGCTACTGAGGATCGAACCTAAACCACGAGACCAATGTCAAGGAAACTAACAGCTTATGAGTCCAAGACCATATCTCAAACCCGCTACTCCTTGGTCAGGAAATGCGGATGCCTCTGTAAATGTAGCAAGTTTTTCCAAACGTCAAAACTATCAAAATGACTCAATTCGTTAACCAATTCATTTGAGATCAAACGGAAAATATGTATAACAATTTACAAAAGATATCCTACACCATGGTCGAATATACCAAAACTATGACAACCAGCACGAAAACTGAATGCCAAGTCCTAAATATTACACCTTGTACACAACTGTAGGCTTTTGCCTGTCGTCAACACTGCTATAGGGGCACCAGCCTATCTGACAGTCACTATTTAAGCACATGATCATTTGTCCATACCCTAGCTCCCTAGAGATGCACCGACTTGGAGTATTAGTCACTTGTTGTTGTTTTAACGTTGAGGTTAAACGTACGTTCAGGCACAATGTACTCTAGCAAAACAGAATTGCACATTTTCGCTAGATTAGAGAGAAAGTCTTCATCTCTTTGAACCGTTATAGTAATCAGACTAGGTACTCCTGAGGGCTGTGTCATTATCACTTTTTTGAAGTACGTATGGGTCTCTTTAAGTTTCAATGTTATATCCAGACAGAAGTCTTTGTCTGATATTGCAGAGTCCTGTGCTGTTGATGCCCTGTGTTAAAATGGATATTTTATTTCCAGGCTGCCAATCCCGCAGCAGTTGTATTGTACGATACCATCTGCAGTTGCCCCCCATGAACGGATTTAGCACGTTTAACTTGAATCCAGCCTGTGAACAATTTAAGTTGGTATGCTGTAAACTGACATGCTGATATATCATTTCTCTGATGCCTAATTTAATGTCAAGTTCCCACTAAACACAATCTTTCTTGCTTAGATCGTTTTACTGTTTCCTTGCAACTCGCATCACTTAGTTGCTAAGGCACGTTGGGTCCTTCAATGTAATAATCTTTTTTGTTGTGGTTATTCTACCATTTCTAAGTTTCAGCCACAGGGAGAGAATGTTTAAGTGCTATTAAATGAATTCAGGATCTGTTATTATGTTACTTAGGTTAAAGAAACGATTATTCGTGCTTTAGCTATCAATTCCATATGTGAGAGTTTAAGATTTTCCTCACTGTACATATTCACAGGAAATTAATCTGCCTTATTGTGTGGCACTTTCCTTTGGTTTGGAACAACACAGTGTATAATGAAGAACGAGGCATTTGCAAGACTTCTCCGTGTACCATCAACTAACAGCTAGTTAAAGAAGACAACGACAACTACATGGCTACAGGTTTCCCCTAGCCTGACAATGAATAGAAACATATTTGCATTTAACGGGTGCACGTGAAAATTCGTTATATATTTTCAGAAAGATTGATTTTACAAGTGAAATTCTCGCTGACTGCGTTTTCCCAATGAGTTAAATTTAACCGACCATAATTTACCAATAACGTTCGCGCCTACTGGGTTTATGAAAGTTTCGTCTTGATTGTGTCAGTCAAGTGACGCAAAATAAAGACTATATAAATGTATATCTAAGTAAACATTAACCATTCAACACTTGAAAGTGAACTTGTATATTTTAGCTTTCTTTTCATATTCATTTTTTTTTCAGGACACTTGACCTTCTATCACTGCTCCATACTGTGGATAAATCGGTACATTCTATGGCTGAATCGTCGTCTGTACTCAAGGATGGAATTCAAGGAACACTTTTTCGAAATTGGGTGATATCTAATATGATGATAGACGTCGCAAAGGTTGAATTACAGAAATTCACTAAGCTCGAGATGGACGCTTTCTATAATCATGAATGCGCAGAGAAAAATTGGACCGTGGTAAAATATAAAATACATCAAGCCCATCGCTATGGTACTCCAACAATCGAAACAGCCAATATTCAAGATTCTTGGGCTCTTGCGAAGTGTTACATGCCAAAGTATTACAAGGAAGTCAAAACCGTAGAGGAAACCGACTTTAGTGGCCTTTTGCATTTAGTTATCAACAATCTTCGATTTGTACAGCAAGTAGAATGGGACCAAAACCCCGGGAACCCGGAGAACGTTTTTTGCAAGGTAAGATTTGGCTTAAAAGATCTTATAGTTATTGTTTCTTATTTTCCGTAGTTTATCAGAATAAGTTTCATTTGTAAACACAGCGAAGTAGAAAGAGATTGAGTATTCAACATAAGCATTACAATTAATACGAATACCATTTAAAACCATTTAAAACCTCAAACAAGGGTTCATTAATATTTTTAATAAGATATGATTATTTCTTAAATCGTGCTTTTGCACATGCATTACTTTTACATATCCTGTTCCACATTTCTCAGATATTGTTTATCTTTATGTTAAGTATTACATAGTAGTGTTTGGCTTGTTTGCCTAAATTCTGTTTTACATTGGCTTACATGTCGTTTTATATTAATGTTAAGTATCGCATACATCATGTTTGATTGTTTTGTCTAATAAACTGGTTAGTTATATTTCAATCTTAATTATTTCATAATTTACAGTAAGTAAATTAATAAGCTCTCAAAATGACCTTAGTTGTCGACGGGCCTTAAAACACCATTCATTCATTTTAGGCCGCGCCATCTTCGCGGGGATATTTTTGTCTTGCATAATACGTGACCCCTCCACCAATTTCGTTGACTTATTCAAAAGCTTAGAGGTTACTTCTTTCAATGAAATAGGGTCTTCTACATGTAAATTGCTTAGAAAGTGCGACAATTGAACGTTGAAACTGGAATTATTTATTATATAGGAATCCACCATGTTGATTTCGAGGAGTAAATTTTTCTTCAATAAATTCCAATGTATTAAATAGGAAACCGCCATTTTGTTTTTGAGGAGTCATTTTGTTCTCCTTTATCTTCCTATGTATTTAATAGTAACCCGACATTTTCGTTTTGAGGAGTTAATTATTCTCCTATGTATTCTTATATATCTAATTGGAAACCGCAATTTTGTCTTGATATTCACATGAACGGAATTATTTAAATGTATAGGCTATTTTTTATATTTAAATGTATAGGCTATTTTTATACCGCCGAAAAAGTTTGAAGGGGGGTATATTGGAGTCACCTTGTGGTCTGTCGGTCGGTTGTAATTTTCCATGTACAGAGCATTACTTGAAAACTGCTGAAAGGAAGTTAATAAAACTTTATACGATGATACAACACAGTGAGACAAAGTGTAGTGTACAGAGACCATAACTATGTTTTATCTATTGACAGAGTGATTGTCCTTCCTTACCTTTTTAATGTCCGGGGAATAACTTTAAAACAATAGGATATATTTCAATAAAACTTCATACAATGGAAGAGAACAATGAGAGGAAGTGCAGTGTACAAGAAAATTAACTCTTTTTTTAGCTTACTACAGAGTCATTGCCCTTTGTTACTGTTTTTTTGTCCGGAGAATAACTTGAAAACTACTGGATAGACATTAATAAAGCTTCATTCGATGGTAAAGCACAATGAGAGGGGGTGTAGTGTACAATACCCATAACTCTATTTTACATATATAACAGTTATTGGAGGAACAATGTTGATAAACACATGGAGTTAGAGCAAAGGAGGTGCGATTGTATTTATCTAGTGCCCTTTTGTGTATTTCGCTTCAATCAAAATGTTGTCCCTCAGCATAACTCAAATACTTATAATAAAATTTGATTGCCATGTTTTTAAGAATCTGATAAGATTTTAAATATACGGAGAGAAAACACCTGTCTAAGCCGTCAATTCGTTTATCGTTAGAACTTATTGAAAATTTTCGTTATAATCCTAGGTTCTCGGTTCGATTTTCATCCGTTTTCGAATCATATGATATGAGTGTTCTTTAAACCCTAAAGATAAAAATGGTCCTATCTATGTTCACGTCTTCTTCTACTTACATGTCTTCAATGTGGATGCATCAAGTTGCTGATTGTACTCGAAATACGACCAATACAGAGTCCTACATATTTAAAAAATCATGATCATGTTATGAATGCTTAAATTAATAGGCTTTTTCCCTTCATAAAACCCTTTCATCCATTGGTTAATTTATCTTTTATTTTGTTGCTAGTCTGCTTATCTTGACACTGGTAAATCAGTCATCATGATATCCCTGCAATTTTCAGCGCCAATGCGGGAAAACGCTACTACCATATGTTATATTACTCGACTGGGGATCAAACCCTGGCTTCGGTGTCCTAGTTCGCTGATGTCTAGGCCGAATATCACGTGAGGGCCGCTTAATTTAACTCAATGTAATCCGTCGCACTTTTCACGTTATTTATAAACAGGGATATACTTTCAATAGGATTAATGTTGGGTTTATTCCCGATTCGGTTGTGTTTACGTTATGACGACTGCCATCAACTATTCATATATCATTCACATGATGTACGTTCGTATACAAACACAATCTCGTCAAACTTTTTAACCAAACCATGAGGCCGTTCTTTTTATTATTTTCAGGCAAGAAAAGTCCGAAACAGCATTGTTCATGCATCCCCTAGGGAAATCACTAACAAAGAACTTACGAAGAACAAGAAAATTCTCGTCACAATGTTGAAAAGTCTATTGGATACCCAAGTGGTTGAAGCTATTGAAAAAATCGAAAAGGTAATGTAACCGTACAATGTCATGGCAATATACTAACACAAAGACCGGATGAAAACCGTATTTACTACTAATGGTAATGAGTTATCATTGTTTCACACTTAGATAGTGAATTGACTTTGCTACATATATGTCCGGGTTCATTAAACCCTATGCATTTACACCGAAAGACGCACCGATTAATCATTAAGAATTAACCAACCGATCCATTGGTTAAATGTCTATCAATTGGTATGTACTAAATACAAACAAATCTGATCTGTATCCATACTGACATAGCAATAACAATATCTAAACCATCACCTGAATGTCTGCACCAAGGTAATGTAAGATATCCTCATCTATGAACAGAGTAAAGCATGGATGTACTTATCAGAGAAGCGGATAAACGAAAGACGATATATACTAATCACAACCTCACATATGGCTAAGCAAAACACTCCGAGTCTATGCAGTTTGGCACAGGCGTCTGAGTTTAAGAGCATTTTCATAACCACCACGAACGACCGTGTAACTTCAAGTAGTCTCTTTATATGGTTCATATTCTTTATTAATAAAAATGTCTGCATTTTTTCGTTCGAAACAACTTGGGAAAACTTGGGAAAACCTACACATGAATATGTAACCATAAATAGCCTCTCTATATTATGGTAAATAATTATAGTATATATTCATTAGTATTATTGTATAAAATTATTTTGTAGTAGCTTAATACGGTCTTGTGTGGATTTCTACCTAATTTTCTCAAATGAAAATTCATACGCCTGTGATTTTCGCTTGCTTATCTAGCATTCCAAACTCGAGCGGTAACTCTAGCCATAACCCGGGAATATCTTATTAAGATCTCACGTTTCGCATCAATATGGTTTCGTCACAGGTAAATAATGACACAAAGAAAATCCAATATTCACAAATGTGTCTTTATACTTCATAATTTTCCTTTAATTAACCATATTTAGTACCATCAATTCGCCATGTCCAGTTTCAAATTAAGCGTGTAAAACAAACCAATTTTTCTTCTTTTCATAGTTGGAGTATGAAGATATTTCTGAGGAACATGTTGTTAACGCTTTCAAAAAAAGCTTAGAATCACTCGAAATGTTTAAGCAGGAATTGATAACAGACATTCCGAAAATCAATAAAGACTTAAAAGCAATTATTCCAAACGAAATGGAAACAACATCAATTGCTCCAGAACAGAATACAACACGTACTGCACAAGAAACACAGGCTGAACAAACAAGTGGTGAAACCATCACGAAATCCACTTCAGACTTGACAGAATTGGCTACAAAAGGCGAAAGGGCAATTGTCAACGTACAAGAAACAGGGACAACGCTTATCAATACGATACCTCATGGTTAAATGAATTTGCAAACTTTGACAGAAACCATGCCAATTATATTAATTGTAAGACTCCCCACGCAATCCAATCCCATAAATATTTTTAATTAATCATAATAGTGCTGGGCTACAGCGATTTGCCTAAAACGTGATCTACTCTAGAGTAAGTTGACATTTCTTTGGTAAGTGTTAATATTATTTTTGTAATAAGTTTTCAATTGCAGAAACGAGTTAAGATTAAGAATCTCAACATAGCAGTGACTATTGTGATGCTACAGTGTATTGCATGAATTATTATCACTTTACATCCCATTTATAAATTAGTTAATTCGTTGAATTAATATACACCGCCGACAAAACGTACTTAGTAATTATTGCCAGTTTCCAGAGTAATGGACGTGTAGTGGTAGATTGTAAGAGTCAGGTGCAGAAGATCATTGGTACGATCCCCGGTCGGGTCACACCAAATACTTTTAAATGGTATGAACGACTTTACCTTCTTGACACTCAGGATTGTGTGGTGGAGCATTACCACTGACTCGATGGTGTACGGATAAATTGATTAGTAGTACTGGTAACTGAACCAGGAAACGTCGTGATATAACTGATATATGGTTGAAAGCGACTTAAAACACCGAACACACGAACTAAGAGGGTTAATACCCCAAAACATACTTAAGTTATTTTTATTACCTTCACCATTTATTCTTATAACCTATTATTTTTATCTTTGATATGAACCGGAAGCAAATTTATATGGAAGTGGTGTTGATAAGTTACAGAATAACTATAGAAGTTCATATGTGTAGCGAAAATACTTTTAAAAACAGGTGTTTTGTTTATATACTCAGCTATTTAAGAAACCGGACACTTTATAATGTGACGTAATTGTTTTGTTTATACATACAATTTGTATTTTCATGTCACAAAAAGATGGCCTTTCATTACACTACACGATTTTATATTTGGTATCGCACGATGTTTCTGAAAATAGATTAATCTCAGAATTTCTTGTTTTGCACGTGGACCTTGGGTATATTAAACGTGGTCCGATGACATGTAATCAATCGTTTCACATTGTACCTTAAAAATGCACTACACAAATCACAACTGAAATATGATGTAAACATAATGCAAAGAATGAAATAAACCTGTCTGGATGTTGCAAGGATGCGTATCTGTCGCTATGCAAATAAACTAAAAATATAAGCTATAAGTTATATTTGAAATCATTTCAAAACTAGACAACGAGTTATATTACAATAAAATTATCACTTATCAGATTCCTTGATTTCAATCCTTTATCTTTATTGAGTAGGTATCGTTTTATTTATTTCTCTCTTTCTCTCCGTCTGTCTATCTTTATACATGTATATATGTATGTCTGTCTGTATCTCTTTCTTTGACCTCTCTCCCTCAATCTCCTTCATTCTCTCTCTCTCTCTCTCTCTCTCTCTCTCTCTCTCTCTCTCTCTCTCTCTCTCTCTCTCTCTCTCTCTCTCTCTCTCTCTGTCTCTCTGTCTGTCTGTCTGTCTGTCTGTCTCTCTCTCTCTCTCTCTCTGTCTCTCTCTCTCTCTCTCTCTCTCTCTCTCTCTTTCTCTCTCTCTCTCTCTCTCTCTCTCTCTCTCTCTCTCTCTCTCTCTCTCTCTCTCTCTCTCTCTCTCTCTCTCTCTCTCTCTATATATTTTAATCTCTCTCACTTTCTCTCTCATTCTATCTCCTTCTGTCTATCAGTATCTCTCTCTATATATTTATCGCTCGCTCCCCCATCTCTCTCTCTCTCTATCTATATCACTCTCTCTCTATATATATATATATATATATCTCCCTCTCTCGTTCTCTCTCTCTCGCTCGCTCCCCTATCTCTCTACTCTCTCTTTCTCTCTCTCTTAATATTTCCATCACTCTCATTTCGTTCTCCATTTTATTTCCCCCTAAGAAAAAAATAAAAGAAGTATCTCCATGTCTTGCATTATCGAATAAAAAAAAGAATTAGCTATTTGTGAGGTTGCTTTCTTCCACTACTTTGGCTTACTGTTATGTAGTCAGTTCGTTAAATATCTGAATGGACAAACAATGTATATTTACATATACATCTGTGTGTTTGTAATATTGTATGTACAAGGTGGACATTTTGTATTTATTTTTTAGTTTAGAATTTAATTTTTATCTAAACAAAACGTAGGAATATCCTGACTTCACTATTAATCTTTTCTGTGCACAATTGTTGGATACATGGTATATAAAAGCTCATACACATTACCTATGGACGTGAAAAATCGCCGGTTACATTCTAATTTCGTTATTTCCACATAAGTGAAAATGTCAGCTTACCCGCCCCTCCCCAAGATAAGTTATAAGAATACGTTACATTCATTTAAAAAGGATATCTCGTTGGATTTAGTATAATGTTATATGGACACGAAACGTAACCCAGGGTTTTTGGTTTGTATCGTGTTTAATGCTGCTTCCAACATATTTTGCAGTTATATCATTGGTAAGTTACCAGTACTACGTGTTAATTTATTCCTGACAGCAGCGAATCATTCGTAAATCTAAATCCATTATAATCAGGTAAAGCTCGATGTTCATGGCGTTAAATCAATTGAAAAATGAAATGTCAGTGTATACCGAAATCAATCATAAGGGACATAACTTATTATCGGAACAATTCTGAAATATTCATAGTCATTTCCCTTGCTCATCGTGTCGTTGAGAACAATGCTTACATGAAACATTTATGATTTTCTTTTACTTTCTGCTCTACGTTACGTTTTCGCAGTATCGATGTCAGTCTTAACATTTTCACACAGTAGTGTAAATTTTCATAATGGTGTAGTGGTAGAGTGTCAGCCTCGTGTGCGGAAGGCCATGGGTCCGATCCCTGGTCGGGTCATATCAAATACTTTTAAATTGTATGAATGACTTCCCCTCCTTGACACTCGGGATTGTGGGTGTGAGCATTGTCACTGACTCGATGATGTCCGGAATAATAGACCAGTAATACTGGTCACTTAACCAGGAAATACCATAATATAACTGAAACGTTATTGAAAGTGACGTCAAACACCAAACAAACAAACTAAGAATGTTAATACCCTAAAACATACTTGAATCATTTATATTGTTTACACCATTTATGCTAATAACCCAGTATTTTTATCTCTCATATTAACCAGGAAACATATTTATTAGACAAATGTTTTGTGTTGATATTTTTATCTTTTTATGCATATTTTATAAAAAAGTTGTTAAGTTAATATGTGTTAGTGTGAATTTGTAAGGTTTATCTTATGTAATTGTACATTGTTGATGATGTGTTTATTCTCTGTATTATGCTAACAAACATTGTTTAATGATGTCACTTATCTAGTTCTAAATTTAAAAAACAATATGATGCTCATGCGGAACACGATTTTATTTAACTCATACAGTAGAAAAATGTATAAGACATACATATTTATTTGAATGAAACACCAGTTGCATACTATGCTAACTTACTATGAAATGTATTTTTTTCGAAACCAAATTAGGCAATTTGTTCACTAATTGTTTTCTTATCGGGGATAACATCGCTATAAAGTATGCCGATGTGTCTTAGTGGCTGCGTCTATTCCTCGGTGAGATAGAATAAAACTGATATTCGTCGACAAGTTGAAATTGTATGAACCGCGACAACTCGTCATACTTCTAGCAACGAAAACTTCAAATATTTAGTACGAAAATAGACTCATCAAATATATTTGCGTTGCCATAAAGTCGCCAAGTCAATGACGAACACTGGATTCCTGAGTCTACCTAATTTCAAATTTTGAATTTTTTACAAGAATTTAAAATTGTTTTCAGTTCTTACCTTGTTCGAGTTCATGAATGTTTATTTTCGATTGAACTCTTACTATCCAAAGTGAAACTGCTTTCAGAAAGAAACGTATTTGTTTAAGAAATGTACAACTGATTAGCATGTACATGTTAAACTGTGTAAGGACTGTGTAATTAGCTCTTGAAATGTGTTAAGCGCAATTAAATATTTAACAATAATATTTGCGCTATACAAATGTATTTGTATTTGTATGGTGTGGCTGTGTTGTTTAAGAAGGATTATCTCCCATAGCGAGTACTGGGTTGACCAAATTATGTTGCCCCTTTGAAAGACGTCTTCATTATTATTATTATTATTATTATTATTTATTATTATTTTTATTATTTTTATTATTGTTATTATTATTATTATTATTATCATTATCATTATTATTATTATGTGATTAGTTCAAGTTTACCACAAATGAATAGGTTATATTGTTAAACCAAAGTTCGTAATGAAATTCATAAATTGATCGTCAGAAACTGAATTCACCCACGTAGATAATTTCACGATGTTACAATTAAGTGGTACAGTTTTTTGTATGTTTTATACGCGCGGTATTCGTTAGAAAGTTAAATGTCCGTCTTGGTCGTGTAATGGTGATTGTCAGAAACAGATACAGAAGATCATGGGTCCGATCCCCGATCGGGCCAAAACAAATAATTTTAAAGGTATATATGACCTTCCTTTCTTGACACTCAGGGTTGTGTGGTGGAGCATTACCACTGACTCGATGGTGTCCGAATAAATAGACTAGTAGTACTGGTAACTTAACCAGGAAAATTCGTGATATAACTGATATATGGTTGAAAGCAACGTTAAACACCAATCAAACCAACTAAGAATGTTGATACATTCTTCAGCCATTTCTATTGTCCTCACCATTTATCCTTATAACCTATCATTTTCATGTATCCTTATAACCTATCATTTTCATGTTTGATATTAACCGGAAGCAATTTTTTATGGAAATATTGTTGATAAGTCAAGTGTAACTACACAAGCTCATAATTTAGACAAGTGTTTCCTTTATAGTTCTATTATTGTTATGCTTACCAGTATGTTATTATTGTTTTCATGTTGTTATGTGTTAATGTTAATTGCTATGGTTGATCTAATGGTTGATCTTACTTACAAGTGATAACTATTTTTGTGTGAATGATAGTTGATACAATTCGATATAAATTCATTCTATTTGATTGTTAGATTTATGTTCTGTATTATGCTGACAGACATGCTGAACGTCGTCACTAATTCGGTTCTTAATTGTTTTCATAGAAAATGATATGACGCTTATGCGGGACACGGTGTTATTTAACAAATATAGTTTCAAAATGTGTACGCCATTCATATTCATTACCTAATGTGATTTATATCAGAAGTCGGCCACATCATCTCAATCAAAAGTGAAATGCAGTTCAATGAATTCATAAATCGATGTCTGCAATATTGGTGTGAGAAAGCCAGTAAATACATGGGTAGGTGAAGTGGCCACCGTATTATGAATGAGCAAATGTTAGAGGAGAGGTTACATCTTATCAACCAATCAATCAATCAATCAATCAATCAATCAATCAATCAATCAATCAATCAATCAATCAATCAATCAATCATTACTTTATACTGACACAGGATCATTGACAGAGGCGAATATTTTGTACAAACACTAAGCTCAAAACAACAAGTCAAACTATATCCGATGGATTATGTATGCAGGATACAATATGTAAAACGCCATATAAGATAACGAGTATTACTTGTTTGATCAATAACATGTGAATGTAATAACACGGGTAAAGGCTAAGCCATCAGCTATACTGAAACCGTTCTGGGATTCTGCGATCCCAAACACTTGTTGGGTTCGTTTAATTCAAATAACAAAACCTGCACTTGTTTATATTCTGAATAACCTGGCGCGTGTTCTACCTAACCTGTCAATAAGCTCTTGTACAGTGGTGAATAGTAGAACAATGATGATGATTTTTATTTTAATGGTAGAAGCTTACCTGGTAGTTTGGAATTGGTGCACAAAAGCCCGCATGAAAGCTCCAAAAGAAGGAAGGCGACTTTTACAGTAATAAGTTAATAATGGTATGATGTGTTCTATAATTACAATTATTAATTAGGACGTCTTGGTCCGAAAAAAGTTTCTTAGATCGGATACGTATAGTTTTAATATAACTTGAGTCTATTCAGTATGGATCGAAATACATTGATAAATGCTTCGATCGTTTTCGAAACCTCCAAATATTTCAAACATCTTAGAACATCTAGCGTCATTTACGTTATATTTGATGGAAATATATGTTTCGTTACTTGAGAAATATAATCCATTATCATATATTAAGGGTTAATTGGCTCTCTAAAACACCATTTGCTTCAAATAATATTCCAAAAGTAGAATGATAGCATAATAATTATGAAAATTATAAAAAAATACTGCGCTATGGTTGTTCAGATTATTTTAGGAAGTATTAATGATGTTTTTTATTAAAACATTAGATTCATCAAAATGAACAGTTAAATAAGCTTTAATTATTTATTCCATTATCATTTTCTAAAGTAAGGAAAATAATCAAAGACGAGCACTTCCTTTACAAATATTCAGAATATTCATATTTTTAAGTAAGTTTGCCGCTTATGCCAGCGATCAGTCACTTTCTCGTTCAAAGCTTTATTTTATATTAATATTTTCTAGTTAAACGCCAGTTACAATAAGCACAGGAGCTGTTTTTCTTAATTCAATTATTGTTACAAAATATTGAATTATCATGGGTTAGATATACTAGAAAATATAGCAAATCGTACTGCAATATATACTTAAAGCATATAAAACATCCAGCAAAATAAAAAACAAATCATAAAACTAAATGATAACTTTTATTAATATATATATAGGTGCAACCTATGGACGAAAAAACAGTAAGATGATTGTAAAAAGATTTAAAGAGCATACTTTGGCAATAAAAATGATTTATAAGTAATTGACTAGACGATAATAATGGTAATCTCATTTTGTTCGCATGATCACACAATGTTCGGAATTCGATTTGCTGCCGTCTATTATTACGAACAGAAAATAATAAAGTAAAGACTTTCAGAAAATCAATGAATAACATTTATAATGAACGAGGTTTAAACATGAGGGCCAAGATGCTTAAAGTCCATAATCAATTACCTGTAGTATGGTAAAGAAGAAAATGTATAACAGCCCTTTTCTGATGCCATCTGGCAACTACCTTTCTAAACCAGTCAATATGACAGGAACAAGTTAAGCACCTTTCGTTATTAGACACTGACTCCTTTGCAGCAGACGACTTAGGAAAAGATTGTCGCCAAAGGTACAATTGCTCAATATGTGAAAGTTATCCATTTGCAACAATATTTGAAAAATAATTATACTTTGTATGAGTGAATCTATAACTCATACATAGGATGTTGGGGTATTAAATGTTGATACCACTTTTTTTGCGGGAAACGACGTCGCTTCATTTGAGGTTACGCCAAATGAAGTGTTACGGAAATGACGTCACGTCGTACTTTGGCTACGGTACAGTCAAATTTTATGTTCTAACGTCGAATTGCGGTCGTTTATTATAAAGTTCCATTTATGTTTTAGCTTGTTTGAACAAAGTTAGATCACACGAAAATAATACAGCACTTTTATGACCTTACATGTCGATTTAGATATTTTTTTATAAAGATTAACTAGACGACAATACTTTTCTATCTGTGTTTTATACATAACCAAAATGGCGGCCCCCATAGATTTTGCCAGTTTCATTTCAGAAAGCTTCATGGGTTATTGAAAAAAAAAAAAAAAAGAATCTCACACTTGTTACCTATGAGCGAAAAAAAAAATTATGTTTTTTTTTTCATATAATGTTGTTGGATTTGGTTGTTTGATTGATTGGTTGGTTTATAGTGTGAATTTATATAATATTTTGAAATGGTAATTACATGATAGTAACTTGTTAATAATGTTATTTTCTATATCTTTTTAATATGTTAATAGGCAAAGCCTAGGTCGTGTGAAAGCAAGAACAATTAATTAAGCACTGTCTGTCCCCCAACAAGAAACAAATTAATAGGCAAATTGTAGAAATTTAAGTTACAAAAACAAAATTTGAAAAACATATTGAAAAAAACGAAACTTAGCATGCATTTAAGTTTAATTTGTACATATATATCTGTTTTATTTTTTATTAGGTCAGGATTGTAATAGACTGTAAGATTTCCAAGGATGTTGATGGAAAACAACACTAGAAGGCATTGAAGAATGTTCTGATTTATTTTTACAAATGCCAGTTATTTGTAAACTAGTAATACATATAATTGAAAACTGACTCTTACCATGGTTGATTGAATGACTTGCGCTTAACATCACTCCACACAACAATCTTACAAGGCAGATGGCTAACTTTGCATGATCTGGCTGAATGTATAATCTTGAGACAATTTAAGATGACTGAGAAAAATGTAATTTTTGACAAATATTTTCAAAAGTCCCATTTATATATGATGTATGTTGGAAAGGTTAAAGTTTAGCCGGCCTTGTCTGATGTAAATTACTTGATTTCTGTGACTAATCCGAATACATTGTCGGAATGGTGTAATTGATCCAAAATGAACATATCCAAAATGAACAATATATTCCTATTCAACAACATTTTCACTTTGAACACCTATCTCCTTTTCTGGTTTTTAATTTGTAAAACATGAAAACAGCATCAGATTATTTGTTAATAAGTACCAGACTTAGTGTCAACAACAGTTACTGAATATATATACATGTATCTGAAATATGTTGTTTGAAAAAAAAATGGATAATATAAGATCTGATCAATATATTCAATATACATTTTATTGCATAAAACAATAAACAGTATGTTTATAGCAAATAAAGACATTATAAAAAGTACAAACAGAGAAATGGATTTTCCAGAAGAATTTGCAATAATTTAACATTGTTAGTGATCATGTTAAAATTGCTCTATTATAAAAATATGATGTATAAATTTCGTTAAAACTTTGATATTAGAACGGTTATCAAAGCTGGATCAATCCTTGAACATGTACAGATTCTCAGAGTTATCAATGTTGATAACCATTCCTTTTTTTAATTGTTATTGCTCAATTATAAAAGCTTTTGAAAAGGGTACAGGGATTAAACTATTTTCACTAGAAGCCTGGATAAAAATGTAATAAGTGTTTAAGTAAGACAACTCCCCACAACATAATTGTTTCATGTATACATTGTTAAGTTTAGTTGCCTCTTTCAAAACATGTACCTGCTGAGATTTGATCTTAGAACTCTTGTTAGACCAGGTGTTTTACCATTAAACTACAGTATAGGTTTTTATTTTGAGCAGCAGTTCATGAAAATATGTGTACTTTTATTACCAGTAAAGTATAAGAATTTTTTTGTTACAATGAATGTATACCAATTTAAATTTTACCATTTCTATTGTATAGATTATACAATTTCACACAGAAAAATGGATTTCACAATAAATTACATAGAAAACAGATACATTTCTGTGGTATTTCAGTTATATCAGAGGACAGAACACTTATGTGAGGTCACTGGGTGACTAACATAACTGACATTAATTATGAACTGCCTTATAGCCTTTTTCTGTTGAAAAACAGATTACGTTTTCTTTATTGTTCAACCAAAATGTTTATACAAATTTATTTGAATAAAAAGTATTTTGAGTGTTTGTTGAATTTAAAAAGAGATTGATCCTCTTTATCTACAGATTTCAATGCTCAGTTTGTTTTTACCTTATTTGAGTTTGATATAGTTAGTGTACATTGCCCTGTTTCATAGACGGACCTAAATCGGTGACCGTAAAAGGCTTTTATTTTGCATTTGCTCTTCAATTTGAAGAGTTCTATGACATCATTGGTTGTTGTGCTCCCAAGTATGAAAATAGTGCTGTCAATAGATGTTGAATCTTTTTCAAATATTGTTTGAATACATACATGCAGAGTATTTAAAATAACCTAGTGAAAATAATGTTTAAATTCTTAGTACCAAGTTTGTCCAATCTGATCAATAAACACATTTTGGATAAAAAAAAAAAGAAGGAAACTACTAGAAATTCAGCCTGTTGAAAGAAAAGTAAAGTGTTTTACTGATAGCCCCCATATGACATCATTTCTTTTAAACAATCATGACTCATTTGAGTTTGATCAATAAACACATTTTGGTTAAAAAAAAGATGAATCTACTAGAAATGCAGCCTGTTGAAAGACAAGTAATGTGTTTTACTGATAGTCCACATATATATGACATCATTTCTTTAAAACAATGGACTCATTTGAGTTTGATCAATAAACACATTTTGGATAAAAAAAAAGATAAATCTACTAGAAATTCAGCCTGATGAAAGAAAAGTAATGTGTTTTATTGATAGCCCACATATGACATCATTCCTTTAAAACAATGGACTCATTTGAGTTTGATCAATAAACAAATTTTGGATAAAAAAAAAATGAAACTACTAGAAATTCAGCCTATTGAAAGAAAAGTTATGTGTTTTACTGATAGTCCACATATAACATCATTTCTTTAAAACAATAGACTCATTTGAAGGCATGAAAGTGTTTTCCTCTCTTTCAGGTTGGAGGATATAGACATTAAGACATTTACTATGTATACCCCAAAATCAGGGTGAACTGATTCTGGTCATACTTTCATGATTTGACAAAGACTAGGTCATAGACATAAACTGTTAAACTGTACAATGTAAAAAAATAATGTAAATTGAAGGCAAATAAATTGAAATTGACTGTAGTTTTGTTTGTTTGCTACATTTACTGCAATAAATAGATAAACGTCTTAAAGTCAATACAACTAGACAGTCGAAGATATGATAGTTTTAATAGCTATTTTCTTGAGTGGAGTCAACATTTGACAAGACGGCTTCGGCTTCAAATGACAGATGCAGTCATAAACGATACACACCATGTGACGTCACGCGATGTGACGAAAGCATCGTGGATCGTTCCCAACAGATATATAACAAATAATTTAGAAATGAAGTTATATTTTTAAGCAAATTATTGATATAATAAATAGCTTACCTTGAAATGAAGCTATGCCGATACAGAAACAGAATTGTTCGTCCTTTTCAGTTAAAATAATATCCGAGGCCTGTGTAACGAACGATAACTTCCGTTGAAATTATTTACAATCATTTTCAAGTGTTTATTGCTTCTCTATATTGCAAAGATATAAAATCCATGAAATAATGATGACAGGTACAAAAGAATAGTCGACTTAGCCTTCATAAAGTCCTTCCAGTGAATGAAATCCATTTGTGACGAGTCAAACTATCTTTTCCTACCATTCCTGTCGTTTTCCTTTTGTTATTTATTTATTACTTGCCTTACAATGACGTTACTTTTCGTTGCAATGACGTCACATTTGGCAATCTCTATTACATAGGCGCTCTCACTCTCTATTACATAGGCGCTCTACATTCACCAGTAAGACCGGAAGCAAAATGGCCGAAAAAAAGTGCTATGGGGTTGAGATTTGATATGTGAAAAACAGTAAGATTGTACTGAATTCTCGTTGTTTTGATCTCGTATGATGTGTTCGTACGTGTAACCTATAGGCGTGCTTCGCTCGAGCCTTCGGCTCAAGCTTTCACACGTATAATCTTTTTCGTTTGATAACACTAACGGATCGCACGTAAGTGTCATGATTTGTTACTCCTATGCATATTTTATTTTGTCTAAATTTGTTTGCCTATTCGTTACATTTACATGTTCTTGTTTAATTCCTATTTTATATTTATTCAGATATTCTAAAAACATAATCTTAACATTTTCCCACAATACAGCAAATCTGCAGCTTATGAGTTTGAAAATATTAAGTAAAACATATTGACTGTTTATTTTTTTTTGAACATTACAAATGCAGACATTTCTCAATATAAGCAATTTCTCTTTTGATCACAATGTTTGCAAATTTCGTCGGCTGCAGAGACGTCAATATGGGAAAGGGTAAAGTATCACATACAATATGTTTACCTTGTTTCTGTTTTCAAATATGAAAAAAAAAGTATACGCATTGTTAGTAGGCCTTATGAGTAAAGATGGTTGTATTAACTAACCAATTCACTATGAAACCATATGATTTATAACTGTTTTCCAGTCCAAGCGTCCTATGCAGATAAACTAAAATCACAACCTTATCAGTTACCTTTGAGCTCATTTTAAATATAGAAACGAGTGTAATTACAAGCAAATTATCACATATCAAATTCCTTGATTTCAATCCTTTATCGAGTAAGTATTATCTTATTTAAAATTGTCAAACTTTCTAATGTCAAAAACTGTTAAAGAATTGTTGAATTAAGTAGGTATATATATTTTTCCAGAGCAATAACTAAGAACTTAAGGATAAGATGCAGCTTTGCGTTTTGTTTGAGGCTTATCGCCTTATTTAATTATCATGGGATATGAATTTGAATTTATCTCCCTCTCTCTTTCCCTCTCTCTCTCTCTGGCTCTCGCTCTCGCTCTCACTCTCGCTCTCTCTCTCTCTCTCTCTCTCTCTCTCTCTCTCTCTCTCTCTCTCTCTCTCTCTCTCTCTCTCTCTCTCTCTCTCTCTCTCTCTCTCTCTCCATCCCTCCCTCCCTCCTCCCTCCCTCCCCTCCCCCTCCCTCCCTCCCTCCCTCCCCTCCTCTCTCTCGTCTCCTCGCTCTCGCTCACTCTCTCACGCTCCTCTCTGTCTCTCTGTCTCTCTCTCGCTCTCGCTCTCAGTCTGTCTCTCTCTCTAATATCTCTATCTCTATCTGGCTCTGGCTCTCGCGCTCTCTCTCTCTCTCTCTCTCTCTCTCTCTCTACTCTCTCTCTCTCTCTCTCTCTTCTCTCTCTCTCTCTCTCTCTCTCTCTCCTCTCTCTCTCCTCTCTCTCTCTCCTCTCTCTCTCTCTCTCTCTCTCTCCTCTCTCTCTCTCTCTCTCTCTCTCTCTCTCTCTCTTTCTCCATTTTCTGAACAAGAATGAATAAAAGAATGATAATGATACGTCCAGCCTGGGCCTGGGCAGCAGATAGCTTGAGTCTGGAGGTTTAATACATGCACAGTTACTCCCGTCTGTTCTCCCTTTTCAACGTTATTAACCAGAATTAAAGAAATCGCATACGTAGATCTTTTGCCTCTCGTCTATTTCGTCCCACCGAGCGACTTAACCCTATCAACCCCAACAGACAGGCGAGACGGGTGGCACGTAACAATAAAAATAGAAAAATAGCATATCAAATAGAAACAAGTACAACAAGTAATGTCCAGAAAACAAATGAATTAGATTAGGTTTTTAGATAGTTTTTCCCGCCCTTTTATTCCTTACTGTTATGTCGTCATCCCAATTAACACGTAGGAATATCGTGACTGCGCAATAAAAACAAATGGAAACATGTTTTGGATACAAAGTCGCCGGCTACGTGTTATGTACTAATTCGTTATTTCATTAGTTATGAAAATGTCAGCTTACCCTCCCTCTCCACAAGATATGTCATAAGAATAAGTTACAGGTCATTTTAAATGGTAATCTCGTTGTATTTCCTGTAATGTTAAATAGACACAAAACTTTACCCAGACGTTTATGTGTATGCTGTTTAATGCCGCTTTTAGCATCGTTTTTAGTTATAACATCGTGGGTTATATGTACAGTTAAACCTTGGTTGCTCGAACAAGGAAAGCTCGAAGACCACGAATGCTTGAACTCTTCTCTCGGTCCAGACCAACATCTTATATAATGCATGTTGTTCTACTATTGGACGGTCGAAACACCTGGAACTAACTGTGCGACTGTGCGGTCCCACTCGAGTCATAACAGTATAAAGTACATTTGGATAGGTCGAACAGTTAAATTGTCACCTTTCGGTCAACATTTATGCACACCTTTAATTAATCTCGTCTGTTGTTTGTTTTTCTTGATTAAGGCGGTTCGTTTTTAATCACAGGTACTTTTCAAGAATGTGTTATTTATATAAATGCTTTATTAAGTAAATGAGCTAATACGTCGTTTGTCTATCGCAATAACAATGTTTCGAAATAAACAAATACAATATGTTATCATAATTTTTAGAAACATTCACATGGAAAATGCATACTGTCGTCTGTGGCATGTTATTAGATGCTGTAAGCGAGCTTCATGTTACTAGTTACAATCATTCAAGCTGTATGGATAAAAACAATGTGCATTTCAATAGTCATGTTGATTGGTACGTTTACAATCTGAATAAATCAAACATACAGACATAAAACTGTTGATTACAGGTTTTCTTTTTAAGTAATTAATCTCTACGTCATAAATGTATTTGCGATCAAAAGAAAACACACTGGTATTATAACGTATGCGTTTTCATAACACAAACTTCATGCATATATTCTTTGTCGTATCGTCCAAAATTGAATGCTTCAAACCACGAATAGGTCGAACTATTTAGTGTAGGGCCTGCGAGTTCGAGCCAGCGATGTTTGACTGTAGTACTTGTTCATTTATGTTGATGGCAGCGAGTCATTTGTAAAGATAACCCCATAGCAATGCGGCAAAGCTCGATGTTGAAATGTAAGGGAAATAACTTGTTATCGGCACATCTCTTAAATTTGTCTAGTCATTCCCTTGCTCATCGTGTTCCATTTTGAACTACGCTGACCTGAACTTTTCAGAATTTTATTTTACCTTTTGTCCTACTATACGTTTTCACAGTATAGTGGCAATTTCTTCTTTTGCCACAAAGTATTTAAACGTCAATTGCTGAGGCTGAAGCATCAGAAAGCGTTTGTATATAGTAGAGGGTTAAACGTTGACTGTTTGGCCAGTACTTGTTTTGTTATATAATACTGCACTGGTGATAACACTGTATTGTAAAACTTGAAAGTTGAAACCTGTCCTGATGTATTGATTGATTACAGTAGGACGCCATTTTCAACAGCTTTTAAGTTATATCACGGCGGCCATTTCAACTAGCCATATGTTGCTTTACCTTTTTCAAGCCAGTTCTCCACACATCATTATTCCTAGACCACTGACTCCCATCGAACATGTACTAGATTAAGCCCAATTAATTTTGTGAATTTAGGGAATAGTGAATGGCCGAGCTGGGCGTCGATTTCACGATTCCTGGTTTGATAACCATAGTCGTTTACGACTGAGCTATAGCGGCCGACTACTCGGCTGTACAGCAATGAGCCTTAACACATTTTAATATTATATTTCAGTTTTATCACGGCGGCCAGTTCACCTTATGAATTTTACCTGGCTTTGTCACTTCGTTACTCCACACAATATCATCGTACTTTTTCCACTAATGAACGTTCTTCCTAGGCAAATGTCTCCCTTCCAATATAGATTCAATTGAAGCCATTGGTAGGAGACGAATGACGCTTGTTGCAAAGACTTTTGTAAATCAACGGGGTTCGCATTCACGGTCCTCGTCGTAACGGACTGTACATTCAGGGGTCTTAACACTATTTAAACCATGGTTCAGTTTTATTACGGCGTCAACTTCGCCTTACTAGTGTAACCTGGCTTTCTCGCCCCTATACTGCACATAGCTCTCTTCCCAATGGCTTACTTAAAATAAAAATAACGTTTGCCTAGCCGGGGTTCGAACTCATGTTACTCGTCACTATCGACTGAGCTATCGAGAATACTCGACTACTCGTCTGTGAGGCAAGACAAGAACTTTCCTTAACCGCCAAATTCTTAATATTTCTATTCCCTTTTCTTAACACCTTTTAAACCAAAGTTCATTTTTATCGCGGCGGCCTGTTCACTTTACTAGTGTAATCTGGCTTTCTCGCTCCTATACTACACACAACGTTCTCCCACATTTGCTACCTTTGGATAGGAAATTATCCCATTGCTGAAAAACGAGTGACACAAGTAACAACGACTTTTGTAAATACAAGGAAAGAACGATTTGCCGAGCCAGGATTCGAACTCACTTTCCTCGTCGCTACCGATACTTGAATTGTTTCTTTCCTGGATATTGTCTACTAACCGCCAAATTCTTAATAGTTTTATACCCTTCCACACGTACAATGAATCTGTAGAAGCTGAATTTGGAATAATCTGGACAAAATTATTGAAAATCTCTATCGACTAAAAGTATTATTATTCAAAAGAAGTGAAAACAATGTGGCAAGCAATATTTGTTCATTTATAACGATAGAAAACCCCTAAGTCCTTGTATTATATAAGTTCTATTTATCTTTCAAATTTGAATGTGGCTGACAGAGTTATATTATAGTCTGATATCCAACGTATTGAAGCAAATTAGTATGTCTGGCCGTTAAAAAACAATGGCGACTTGCAAATAGGTCTGGTAGTCGGCGCTGCTTGCTTCACGATAGCAAAAGGCGACGCAATTAATGATGTCTGCCTTACCCGATAATGAGATGATAGGGGCAGGTAACTCCAGACTAGTTAGCTTAGTGAACACTTTTTATCTATGTAATCCGACGTTTACACCCACGGAGTTCAAAGGTCAGCGGAAGAAATTCTTTTTCTAATCTATTAATGACTCAACAATTGTCACAAAGAAAATCTTGTTAATATTTGAGAAAACCAACATTGTGGACTGTGCGTAAAGTATCGATCCGGATCCGCCTAAGCATGCCGTGCAGGCTTACCCGGATAGAAACGTTTCGCCTCCTGTGGATTTTCTGTCATGAGTCATTACTCTATACCTCTTTCCCCCTGAGACGGAATGTGTCGACCCGGATCAGTATACACGGACTACGCAGGCTGATCTGGGTCGATACATAACGCAGAGGCCATGATGTTGGTTTTCTCGCGGGAAGGTTCATTTGCATATTGGTCTCACGACACAGTCAAGTGACGAAAGGGTTTGCACCTATCAAATATTAAAATCGTTTAATCAGGAACGTAGATGATCTCCGTTCGTGGTTTAACACACCATATAGAGCACAACCTTTCTACAATAACATTCTGCAGAAACAGAGAAAGAAAATGTGTTGATTTATAAAGGGTTTCGTTCTAAAGAGATCAATTGGATAAAAGGTACAGGTCTATCCTTCTAGCAATTTTATTTAAAGATACAAATCGGTCTATGTAACATATTGGCTGGCAATGATACAATACAATACAATATCTTTATTCGTATAATGTAATATAATATAAGGCCACCGGCCCATCGTGCATGTACAATCTAACAAATTAATTGATCTGAGTATCGTCCAGTAAATAATATATATGTACAACTAAGTAATTAAGAGGGCAAACAATTGTTTGAATTCATTATTATAACAGACTTTAGACTCTGGTGAGACTGTGCGTTTGCAGAGTCTTCACTGTACCAATAAGACCCTAAATCGTTAAAACGTTGCAAAATAATTTATGTATTGTTAAAGCTATAATGATTATGCTCACGTGTCAGATGACTGTTATTGCTTGGGCGCTAAGGCAACTAAAGTAATACCTTATTTTATAATCCGAGCATAAGGTGGGGTCTTTATCAACATTTCTACACAACAGGCCCGTTGACAATTCACGTTAATATTTTATTAGAGAAATACGCGGGGATCCCGTCGTTGGTAGCGCATGCTATCGTGGTAACGTGGCCGTCGTGGCAGTATTGGTCTAGATCACTGGCATCAAGGTGCTCGTGCTCGATACCGTCCAAATGGGTGTCTCTGTTGAATCAGCGAGTCCATCAGTTCTGTACACAGGGCTGAGTCTGAACGTCTGAACTTCTTTGTTTAAATTAATTTAAAAATAAATTGTCAGTATATACCGAAATGAAGGGAAATAAATTGTTATCGTCACATTTTCTAAAATAATCATAGTCATCCCCCATTTGCTAATTGTGTTCGATGTTGAACAATGCTGACATGAAATATTCATAATTGTGTTATAAGTTCCACAATGTTTTCAAACGTGTGCTGCAGAGGCGTCATAAAGCGTATGTATGTAGGAAAGGGTTGAACAAACATTTGATTATACGGCAAGTACTTGTTTCTGTAACAATTATATAATACAGTAATGGTGATAAAACACCAGGACAATGAAATCCCATATTAGATCTACTACTAAATATATCAAGAACACACAAACTGTATTGTAAAACTTGACAGTGTGGACCTGTCTTGATCGATCGAATGATTGAGTGGAGTTAAACGCCACTATCGATAGCTTTTAAGTTATATCACGGCGGCCATTTAACCTAACCATGTGTTTCGTCACTTGTTCCAACCACTTATCCGCACAACTTTCTTTCTAGGCCACTTACTCCCTTCCAATAGTTGACTTTAGTCAATCAAGACAATAATGAATGTTCGAGTTGGTCGTCGAACTCACGAAACCTGGACTGATAGCCCTCGTCGTAACCGGCTGAGCTATCGCGACCGACGAATCGCCTATACAATACTGTACCCTAACACCGTTCAATAGTATGTTTCAGTTATATCACGATGGCCTGTTGATCATATTAATTTTACCTGGGTTTCTCGCACGAGTACTCCACACAATATCATTCCCAGGTAACAGACTCTCATCCCACATAGACTATTGTGCTCATTTAGTGAAAGACGGTGGATGTGGTGCCGTAATCTCCTCACCATCTTCGATCAAGGCAAATGTCTGCCTTGAGTAGATTTAACCTATTGATGTGTTGCGAATCAATGGTAAAAATGAATTGCCGACTCGGGGTTTGAAATCACGGCTCTCGTAGGTACGGACTTAGCTATTCAACCGGAGTACTCATTTTACAACTGTGGATCTTAATACCATTTTAAACAATATTTCTGTTTTATCAGGGCTGCCAGTTAATCTTACAAGTGTAACATGTCTTTCTTGCTCCTGTCTTCCGTAAAACATTGATCTCAGGTATCTGGCAATCTTCCCTTTTTGTGGAAGACGAGAGTAAGGCTTTAACTCGCGGCCGTCGTCGTTACAGTCTGAGCTATCGCGACTCGACTATTCGGTAAATCATGGAGAGAAAATCCCATTTAAACTATAGCTCAGTTTTATTTCGGCGGCCAGATCACTAGTGTTACCTTGCTTTTTCCCGTCTGTACCCCATAACACTTCTTTTCACGTATCTAGATATCTTCTACATTAGTGGAAGACGAATGACGCTGGTTGCAATGAATTGTGTCAATCAAGGGTAAAACCGAATGGCCGAGTTAGGGTTCGAACTCACGGCCCTCGTCCTAACGGTTGTCCGACTTCTCTTCTGTACATCAATGGGTCTTATTGCGTTTTTATCACGGCGGACAGTTAACCTAACTAGTGTTACATGGCTTTCATGCCCTAGTATTCCATAACACCTTCTTCTCAGGTATCTGGCAATCTTCCCTATTAGTGGAAAACGAGTGACGATAGTGACCATGGATTTTGTAATAATGGATATAGAGTGGAGCAAAACGAATTCACTCTACTCTAGGCATCTGATAACCATTACATGTATTATAAAACATTTATAGAAAAGAAGAGTTGCGAAAACCAACTTAAAGGATTTTGCAACCAGAGAAATTAGATCTGGCACTGCAATGTTTGCCACTTTATCATAGAAGGTTTAACAAATTTTCTGTCAACTCTTATGTATAGTTTGATCCTTCACCATGATTTAGCGGGTGGTTCATTCTTTACAGATGAAATATTTAGGCTGTGATGGTTTTTACCGAGCATCGCTCAAATATAAATAACGGACTTAGTTCAGAGAGAAGGAAATTATCAACCTTTATAGCATTATGGACGTAGTACTTTCCCAGCAAGCCCAATTAGTAACACAATTCAATAAATGAATCAGGACTTAAAGACAACAATATAGTTAAGTTACAAAGTCAGTCAGAGTGTATTCCACTTCATACAAAATGATGATCACCAGAATAAAACCCGGAATCGGTCTGCCTATCATCAATAGGATATCACTGTTGAATCGGTCTAACACTTTAACCCTTTCCCTCATACGACTATTCAGCAGCAGACGACTTTGAACATATTTTGTCAAACAATGGAAAATCTCTATAATTGAATGGTTAACCTATGACTGAAAGTGGAAAACATTGTGGAGAAAAGAGAATTTGCACGTTTTGAGCAATTTCTTATTATGTAACTTTGTTTTCAAAAAATCGTCTGCTGCAAAGGCGTCAGAAAGCGTCTATATGAGGGGAAGGGTTAACTAGAATATGACATACTATACCATTGTCCCACTGTTCGTGATATCAAACACTCTGTCGTATATAAAAAGGGTATGATTTACATAAACCCTTTCCCACACACGACAATTATGCAGCTGACTACGTTTAAAATTATAAAAAAATCTCTATAAATAAGTGAATAGAGTTGAAGAACATTGTGGCAGAAAGAAAAAATGCTTATTATGAGCAATATCTCCTTCTGCCATTATGTTTTCAAAATTCGTATGCTGCGGAGGCTTCAGTACGCGTCTGTGTGAAGGATATGATTATAAAACTCTGAACAGTGATTTGATAGGAAAGAGAATAGGACAGGTATTGACATTAATTGTCCTTATCAAGAAAAATAACTTTTTGGTTATTTATTTTCTGTTGCCATCTCCATTTCACCAATATTTAGTTTTGCGAAAACATCTGCCTTGAAACTGTTTGATACAGGTGCACATGTTTTATATTGAAACTATTCAAGATTGGTACATATTGTCACAATACTCCAGAATTGGTTCTATTCATATATTTATATAAAATGGGACACGTAGTGGCATAATATTTTCCCAATCAAGAGAACTAACTTCGCAGGTATTTCTTTTTCAAAATGATTTTATTTCTATGACTCTATGGAAACAACTGTGGTATACAGTACTGCATAAGGGGATTTTCAATATTCCGCGCAGGCCCGGCTTGAGGCGGGTAGTCGATAAAAGGAGTAAAAATGATTGGTTCCACATTCATGTATACATGTGTTATATTGAAATTATACAAGCATAATACATTTTGTGGTAAAAACCCTAGAAGGTATGAGTGTTTAGAGCAGCCACCATTGGAACATGCGCACGAGTTTGGACTGTAACAAATAATAAATGATTTGATTCAAGCCACGTTGCACAAAATTCAATCCTGATGGCCAATTCCCGAAGACCCCTACCATCTATTCTGTTACACACGCTGAACGGGTTAACCGTTGATGGCAAATTCTCGAAGACCCATTTCCGCGTGACATTGTCCAGTCATTATATATGAGCCGTTCAATGAGAAAAAAAAGTATCGACCCGAAGTATGCCGCGCAGGCTAACCCGGACAGCCACTTTTCGCCTCCTGTGTTTTTTTCTGTTTCAGGAATCATTACTCTATGACTCTATTCCCCTGAGATGTAGGCTAATATGGTTCGATACATTACGCAGAAGACCTTATGTTGGTTCTTTCGTTCTTTCGTGGAACGGCTCATATATAAAGTCATTCGTAGAAAGACATACTTACACCAGTTGCTGTTGGTAAGGCAAACACAACAAGCGACCCTGAAAATAATATTAGAGCTTTCAGCCGGTGTTTTGGAAATAAACCGGAAACCATCTCACCAATCACCTGTAGACTCATCTCGACGGGTACCATCTGTGAAATAAAAAATAAAGAATGTGTGTAACGTTGTGGTGCCAAACGCTTTTGACGAAAAAAGAACGAAGAATTACAGTTCAATTTTTCAAAAGCGCCTTATTTCACGTTATTTCATTTAATGACATATTATTGGATTAGGACCGGTAAATTATCCTATGTAATGATACGATAATGCGCAACACAAGAAGTGTACAATTTGTATCATTCCGACGACGAACGTTAACGGCCGCATAGATTCCCAGTGAACTCGAATGAAAATTAACTGCGAAGGCTTAACGCTTTTTTTAAAAAACACATGCAATACTTAGTAAAGAACAAACGCTTTAAAATATATGTGACAGCAATTTGAAAAAAGTTTTTCATCCACATCGTAAATTGCCTTAATCCTTAAACCTTTCCCTTGTTTAACATTCGAAATTTGTAATTCAAGCACAATAATTGAATGGTAAGATTTATAGCTGAAGTCGATATCACAATTCCGTAATAATTGTTTCATGTCGCTAGTTATTAAATAGAAGTCAAGCCTGCCTTTTTGTTAAGGTGTGAGCCGTTTCGACGTGTACTTTATTGAGTTTCCCTGTAACTCTCTAAAAGGATCTACAAGATCATTCATATTGCATTGAATTACTTTTCTTACGTTTTTATTATGATTACAGGATTTGTAATTCTTATAGTCTTAATTGGGATCAAGTACTAAGTTAAAGTATACGGATATAATATAATTTTCTGTATTTGAAAGGGAGTCAATTTCACTGAAAATATTTGTAAAAATGTTTCGATCATCAATATTAGGTGCATACAAAGTGATAAGGTTAAACGTAGTATCACAACAAATTAGCTCAAAGATTAAAAAGATTCCACTTTGTCTTTTTTACAATTGAGACTTTTAATATCTAGCTGCTTTTTAAGTATCATTGTACCATCTTTTGAGTTGGATGTACTATGGCTAAAGACACAGCTTCCATTCCACGCAGCGTGTATATTTTTTCCAAAGCTTTCAGTGAAGTGAGTTTCTTGTAGGATATCCGTATTCTTTTCTTTGAATAGATAAAACAAATTTGGCGCTTCTTACTGTTGTTTAGACCTAGGCAATTGTACGAGTGAATCTTAAGATTATCCACTTGGTAGATTATGTAGAAAAGTTGTTACTGAATAGTTGCTAACTGAAAATGGACAAATTCCACACTTAATAGTAGTACACCGTCGCATATACACTCTCACAGGAATAAATTTGTTAAGAAATGTGTAAAACGCATTTTTGATGAATGAGATATCTCAGAAATTAAATAATTTATTACACTTCTGTGTGTACTAATGATTACATGTCAGATTATTGTGAGGGTGTATATGAAAAACATTTACTCAACGCGAGTTTAAGAAATATGCTATTCAATAATCATCTTACTCAAACATGTATCGAATGGATGTTATTTCTGTCCCCAAAGCAGAGTACATTCAAAGTCCCATGTAACATACGACTTTTGAAATCATTGTGTGAGAAGGTGAAATCTCTCATATTTGGCAAATTATGGGCACTTTGTTACATATATATGTAAAATAGTGTCCCTGGGCAAGTTCACATTCACTAGCAATGCTTTCCCCTGATAACAAAGACCCTATTTCCAATCGCACAGATATGATTTTGTATTTATTTTTTTAGAACCGTCTATGAGGGAAAGCATTAAAAGTTAAAAGTTGTCCTATCAGATAACTCACTATTTACCAAAATTATAAGCCGTGACAGGCCACTTTTTCATTGGTCATTGCAATTAAAGAAGCGAAATATTGATTGGTTGACAGAGTATTACGTATAAGAAGGCGTGACAATGTAGGCATTATAACAGTTGTCATAACACACTGTTGAAAATGGGCGGAACAATACAATCATTGAATTGTTTTTTGCACTTTTGTCGATTGAATAGTCTAATATTAAACGACAAAGCATTAATGTTTACAGAATATATTTGTATAGCACTTGATGCTAAAGTCAGAACAGTCCTGATAATAATATGTGTAATAATCAGATAAAATAAAGAAAATGACCTTTCGGTTACCTTCACTGCTTGTCCTTCAAGGAATTTGTTGGTCGATTTGTTTTCCAATAAGTTCTGAATTAAGTAAAGCAAACAAGATTTACACTGGGACGCCACAGTGAACATCGCTGCTTATCCTTCAGGTTATCATCAAATGTGATGTGTAACAGATCATCTCAACTCTACATGAACAAGTTGTTTCACGTGATAAATATCGTTCACATATTATTTAAACCTGACTCTCATGCAGATGGGAAGTATAAACAGATCCTCAACTCTACATGATAATTTGAACAAGTTGTTACATGTTATAAACATCGTGCAAATATTATTTAGCCCTTTCCCCGATACAGACAATAGTTTACACACTTTGTAAATGTTTTTTTAAGAAGAGCATTTCAAGAAAGGATGAGTCTGCACTCGATGAGCAATTTCACACTTTCACAGAATTCTCTCAACTTACCATAACAAATCTATTTGACTTTACTATGATGATTATTTGTTCAGTTAACCGTGGGTAATGCCTATCAGTGGAAGGGTTAAACTCCTACAAAAATTAATATATTTTCTTAGTACTACTGTTCCATCGACTAGTTGTTTTCTTTAAAAAACTAAAAAAAAAACTCTTTTATTCTTTTAATCACTACTAAATTAATTGCAATGAGTTTTTGTTATAGTAAAATCAATTACATAATAATCCAATGCATACGACTTTTGACGTATCATGCAACTAATTTGTTTTGAGAACTATGTGCGGAAATGAGGAACTGCCATCAATCAGTAACCTTATCCTCTTTCACATTGCTGTCGCTGCTCGATAACAATTCTAGTCCCATATATCCTAATTAAAAACATTTTGTAATACATTTTTATGAACTAGACAACTTAAAATTGCATATAAGTGAGGTAGTTATATCACTACTTATATGTATATTATAAGGATTAGAGTATCAGGTGTACTCATTCATGTTTTACCCACAATCAATGAGAACAGAAGAAAAAAGTATTTGTCATTATATATGCTAGTTCAGTGCTAATCTATAATGTGTTACAAGAATGCGTTGCATTTAATGTATCTGAGATATCGTTATTAAATAGGGTGAAGACTTTACAGACGTATAACCCCTATTCTACTCCCGTCATTTCAGAAAGTATGCAAAAACGATAAAACTACCCTTGTTTATGTTTTGATATAGAGTCCTGTATAACCCTTTAAATGTCATCATAAATATCAAATTTAACACGTTGATCCTGGTGTGTCTGTCCGTATACCGAGCCATTGAACAACCAGGCACTTATTATTTCTGCATGACGAAATAAGCTACTAATCAGGCCAGTGTTAAGATTGGTGACGTCGTCTCCTAGTCGAAATCCTGCCATTTTCAATGACTGTCTTTGTCTCATGATGTTCGACTTAACGTTATTGTTCATCGTCTTTATTATAACAGCTTTAGGCCCATTTTCTTCGAAGGTAGTCGATGTATGACCAGGATGTATTGTCTATGCAGGTCTACACCTTTTTTTAGGATATCACAAACGTTACCTGTTAACACTTCTATAGGTTTTTTTGTTCTTGCTTCATGTCCATAATGTTTACATTGTTTTTTCTCGAGTATTACTTGTTTTAATTAGCCATTTTAATTTGTTAATGTACGATACTTAGTGCTGGTTCCTACCGTCAGTAAGAGTCTCTATAGAGTGTATGTAACATTCTAGAGTAAATGTACGATACTCAGTGTTGGTTCGTCTGTCAGTATTAGTCTGTATAGAGTGTATGTAACATTCTAGAGTGAATGCCCGATACGCAGTGTTGGTTTCTACCACCAGTAAGAGTTTGTAAAGAGTGTATGTATCATACTAGTGTTAATGTACGATACTCATTGTTGGTTTCTACCGTCAGTAAGATTCTCTATTGAGTGTATGTACCATTCTAGGGTAAATGTACGATACTCAGTGCTGATTCTTCTGTCAGTATTAGTCTGTATAGAGTGTATGTAACATTCTAGAGTGAATGCACGATACTCAGTGTTGGTTCCTACCACCAGTAAGAGTTTGTAGAGAGTGTATGTATCACACTAGTGTTAATGTACGATACTCAGTGTTGGTTTCTACCGTTAGTAAGAGTCTGTATATAGTGTATATATCATATTAGTGTTAATGTGCGATACTTAGTGCTGGTCCCTACCGTCAGTAAGAGTATCTATATAGTGTATGTATCACACTAGTGTTAAAGTACGATACTCAGTATTGGTTTCTACCGTTAGTAAGAGTCTGTATATAGTGTATGTAACATACCAGTGTTAATGTACGTTACCCAGTGTTGTTTCCTACCATCAGTAAGAGTCAGTATATAGTGTATGTAACATACCACTGTTAATGTACGATACCCAGTGTTGTTTCCTACCATCAGTAATAGTCTGTATATAGTGTATGTAACATACTAGTGTTAATGTACGATACCCAGTGTTGTTTCCTACCATCAGTAATAGTCTGTATATAGTGTATGTAACATACCACTGTTAATGTACGATACCCAGTGTTGTTTTCTACCATCAGTAATAGTCTGTATATAGTGTATGTATCATACTAGTGTTAATGTACGATACTCAGTGTTGGTTACTCCGTCAGTAAGAGTCAGTATAGAGTGTGTGTAACATTCTAGAGTGAATGCACGATACTCTGTGTTAGTTCCTACCGTCAGTAATAGTATGTATAGAATGTATGTATCATACTAGTGTTAATGTACGATACTCAGTACTGGTTCCTAACATAAGTAAGAGTCTGCATATAGTGTATGTAACATTCTAGAGTGAATGCACGATACTCGGTGTTGGTTTCTACCGTCAGTAAGAGTATGTTTAAAATGTAAGTATCATACTAGTGTTAATGTACTATAATCAGTATTGGTTCCTACCATCAGTAAGGGTCTGTATAGAGTGTATGTATCATTCTAGTGTTAATGTACGATACTGAGTGCTGGTTCCTACCGTCTAGAGTGACCCGGCCGGGTAGCTCAATTGGTAGCGTATCTGACTCGTGATCTGGTGGTCACGGGTTCGATACCCGGTTGCGGCGACATTCTTTCGGGCGATGTTTTCCATTGCCTCTCACCTCTGATCTATGTGAGAAAGTAGTCAGTGGCTTCAAAAGAATGTTGTGTAAGTACTGGTGTTGGAAAGCCAGGAAAGCATAGGTAGGTGCACTGACCGCCGTGATATGACCAAAGCTGTTGAAAGCGGCGTTAAACTCCAAACAAACAAAACCGTCTAGAGTGTATGTATCATTCTAGTGTTAATGTACGATACTCAGTGTCAGTTGCTACCATCAGTAAGAGTCTGTATAGAGTGTATGTATTATTCTAGAGTTAATGTACGATACTCAGTGTTAGTTGCTATCATCAGTAAGAGTCTGTATAGAGTGTATGTATTATTCTAGAGTTAATGTACGATACTCAGTATTAGTTGCTACCATCAGTAAGAGTATGTAAAGAGTGTAAGTATCATTCTAGTGTTAATGTACGATACACAGTGTTGGTTCCTACCACCAGTAAGAGTCTGTATAGAATGTATGTATCCTTCTAGTGTTAATGTACGATACTCAGTGTTGGTTCCTACCATCAGTAAGAGTCTGTAAAGAGTGTATGTATCATTCGAGTGTTAATGTACGATACACAGTGTTGGTTCCTACCACCAGTAAGAGTCTGTATAGAATGTATGTATCCTTTTAGTGTTAATGTAGGATACTCAGTGTTGGTTCCTACCATCAGTAAGAGTCTGTAAAGAGTGTATGTATCATTCTAGTGTTAATGTACGATACACAGTGTTGGTTCCTACCATCAATTAGAGTCTCTATAGAATGTATGTATCATTCTAGTGTTAATGTACGATACACAGTGTTGGTTCCTACCACCAGTAAGAGTCTGTATAGAATGTATGTATCCTTCTAGTGTTAATGTACGATACTTAGTGTTGGTTCCTACCATTAGTAAGAGTCTGTATATAATGTATGTATCCTTCTGGTGTTAATGTATGATACCTAGTGTTGGTTCCTACTATCAGTAAGAGTCTGTATATAGTGTATGTATCCTTCTAGTGTTAATGTACGATACTTAGTGTTGGTTCCTACCATCAGTAAGAGTCTGTATATAATGTATGTATCCTTCTAGTGTTAATGTATGATACTTAGTGCTGGTTCCTACCGTCAGTAAGAGACACTATAGAGTGTGTGTAACATTCTACTGTGAATGTACGATAAGCAATGCTGGTTACTACGTCAGTAAGAGTCTGTATAGAGTGTATGTAACATGCACGCTTCTCAGTGTTGGTTCCTACCGTCAGTAAGAGTATGTATATAGTGTATGTATCATTCAAGAGTGAATGCACGATACTCAGTGTTGGTTCCTACCATCAGTTAGAGTCTGTATACAGTGTATGTAACATTCCAGAATGAATGTACAATATTCAGTGCTGATTACTCCTTCAGTAAGAGTCGGTATATAGTGTATGTAACAATCTAGAGTGCATACGATACTCAGTGCTGGTTCCTACCATCAGTAAGAGTCTGTATAGCGTATATGTAACATTCAAGAGCGAATGCACGATACTCAGTGCTGATTATACTGATCAGAAACGCCACGTTTCAATAGTATACAGTGGAATCAAAGTACGCAATGTGTTATAAAGTTGGCATCTTATTGTTATAATTGGATAGTATCCAAGTCAAACAGTGGAACAGCGCATATTGCTGCACGCATTAATAAATGGAGAGACACGAGATCAATGCAGTACCTGGTGTAACTTCACAAGTTAATTGGTTCCGGGTCATAGTATCCTAAAACAGTCCCTTTTGAAATTCTCGAATAGCTCTTCTCCTGAACAGTTGCATTGAGGTTAGAAGTCAGAGAGGTATAATTTATTTTATTTTCTTTAAGTTTCAGCATTACTGTGTCATTTATGTGCATTAGGTTGTATATATTGCAGGATTATTTTGTTCTGCCGGGTGTGGTTGGGTGATCAAGTTCAGCGAAGGCTTCCAGCAATACATGTTCAACAAGTGAATGTGTTCAACTGAGAACATCGAACAGCGACAGGATTTATGAGCGGTATACATTTCAAAAGGAAACATGTATATCCTCACTCGGGTGCAAAACTATTGTAACTCAACATACAGTAAAAAAAGGAGGTATCATAGATTTGCAATTAGGGGACGACATTTCAGATTAGAGTAAATGCTCGAATTCTAAATATAGCTACATGTATTTACATGCCATGTGGCGTTTTGAACGTCCACGGGTTCAATTATCTCTATACGCTTCTTGATCATCCACGGCGTCTCAATATATACATACATGATATATCAAACTGATTGTCAATGCATGACGAGTATCATACAACAACAAGTACACTACAGATAACATGCACGTAGTGTTATCTCATTTGAATTTCACATATGAGCCGTTCTACGAGAATACTATCTGGTTTCTGCGTAAAGTATCGACCAGAATCAGCCTAAGCAAGCTGTGCAGGCTAATAAGTGAAGACACTTTTCGCCTCCTGTGGATTTTCTGTTTAAGGAATCATTACTCTATATCTCTATCACCCTGAGACGGAACGGCTTTTATCGTTTACACTTACGCGGATAATGAATGTTATAGAATAGTTGGATTCTGTGTTTGAACTGTATCAGCCAAGGCTAACCAAAGAGAAACTATTATTCGGTCAGTTATATCAATCAAATTAATTCTGACGAGCAGCTTCATGTACATTGCAAAACTTAGACTCTAGTCAACTATGGATTGTAAATAAGTGAATCTTCCTTTCTATATAACTGGAGAACAATTGGAAACAATATTTATAAAACCAAACAAACAAATTAACCAATCACATACTCTGTCATAAGTTAAGGTTAAAGAAAGTGTACTGAATAGTATCAACCGACAAGTTTTGGGCTTAGACTAACTGTGTCGAATATAAGGATTCGTTTGTCTAATATTTGACTAAGAATTATTCAATTCGTTCAACACCAATGGCAATATCGAGGTTTTAGCAAACAATACAGATTCAGGTAAGTCAACTCGTAACTTTCGTCTCATTTGAAATCAGCATTGTTTTCCATTATCTATCAAACTATTGCAACTCTGTTATTGCACGAACTTTGGTGTCACTGTGACAAGCGTCATTCGTCTTCCTCTAGTGGTCTTACAGTCTACGTGGAAGCAGCCAGTTGCTTGGATAAAATGTTGTGAGGAGTATTGGTGTGAGAATACCAGAAAACACATATGTATCTTAACTGGCCGCCGTTATAGGAATGAAACATTGTTGAAACGGCATTAAACCACAATTAATTTTGAATATTGGAAGGCTCTACATGACGGAATTCGGCTCTGAAAGGGTTAACCTGTTGAATATTATCGTTTAACCTGTGATTGACTACGATTAGCAGTTACCGGTCGTACGTTGCCAAGAAGGGCAGCCTTTACTACTATTTATAAAGTATTTGGTATGACCTGGCCGAGAATCGAAACTGCGACCATTCCGCACCCGAGGAGGGCACTCTATCACTTTATATTTGATGCGGTACCTGGGAATTGTACTAGATTATTATACAGCCATCTAGTGCTGCCGAACGAAGTGGTTTGTACGTGATAACATGAAAGTTAAGATTTCGTTTTAAAAGAATGGGGGAAAAACCCTTAAGGCCGTATTACTATCAATAGTCCCTGTATATAGTTTATTAAGAACCATATATAGAGGCTATTTATAGTAATATGGTATTTTGGTTTATTCCAGGTTTTCTCAAAACGAAAACTCAGACGCTTTTTGACAGAGGACAACGTAAGGTACATGTGTGGGAAATCAATTTGAAATTAAGACAAGAGTTTAGGATATATAGTTGAACACTTTTTCAAACTTATTTTAAGGATTAAATACAAACAACAACACGTGTTTTAACGTTACGCCTTCATCAGGTTATTATTCAAAAAAGACAATAACAATAACAACAAATCGGAAGTACAGGAGCATATTCGTTAGAAACAAAAAATTCTTTCACATCAAACGATCCTTAAATCTCACCTTGAGCATGTCGTCCTCAGATGAGCAAAACTGCTTGTATTGTTTACAGTCGTGTACGTAAACGGTAAACCATGGATTCCAATCATGGTCACTGTAGTTTTCCTGAAGAAAAAAACTACCAATAAATAATATGCATGTATTTAGTCGTAGTAATGAGTAAAGAAAAAGGAAACAAGTATGAACAATACGTGTGAAGACTTTCTAAACAAGAACAGGCCAATCAACTTAAACAGGTTTAAAAAGAACTCCCACTTCTGAACAGTTTTCAATCCATGTATTACTTACCATTTAAGGAGATTTTTTATCAAATATTTGCCAGGATGTTTTTTAAGTCGGTTTCAATCAACCACATGACAGCAGATTTGAGAACATCGATAATTTTGACTTCAAAAGTTACACAGATGACCAAAATGAAGAAGCAGTTTTCGAAAGCGTGAAAACGCGTCGTACAGTACGCTATTTTGTAGGTGGAATATCTATGTCTTCAAATAAACAGGGACTTATTGATTACTTGAAAAGTAGAAATGTTGAAGCGGTGTCTGTAAAATTGATCGAAACAAACCGTGGTGTTCAATCATCAGCCAAAATAAGTTTTTCCCTATCAGACTCGCACTTAGTGGAAGACAAGCACTTCTGGCCTAGGCGAATATACTGCCGACGTTGGTACTCGGTAACAGAATGGCAAAATAAATTTTATACTAACCGTTACGATGAGCAGTGTGAGAGCCAAAACCACAAGAAACAGAATGACGAGTAGAGTGTTCCTACCAGCACTTCTCTATATAGTTATAATTTCGCTACTTAAACCAAAGACAACTAACATACAAAATCACAATAAAACATGTCAGATACTAACCTGGAATGTCAGGGGTGTGATGTCATCGGCCGGATTACTCTGCTATTTGTTAGATAAATATGATGTGGACATTGAGTGTGTTTGTGAACACAAACTAAAACCTAATTGTGCTCCGTTTCTTGATTCTATTCATTCTGCGTATTTATCATACACAAAATGCGAATGTGTAGATAATGCATACAGCTGTGGTAAAGGAGGTGCTAGCATCCTTGTGAAGAAATCCTTTGCATTTTCAATCGAGCATTTAAATGCAGGAACAAACAACCGCTTCATAGGTCTAAGAATTAGCGGATTAAACACTATACCAATCCATATATTTTGTGTGTATATGCCCTCCGCAAACTATACCATATACGATTTCACTGAGTGCGTTGATATTCTACAAGGGTTATATGATTTGTACTCGCATGAAGGTCTAGTTGTGTTTTGCGGAGATATGAATGTAGATGTTACCATTCATTCATATGGGACCCTTACAAACAGACAGAAAGCGTTTTTAACATTTCTTAAGGAACACGATATAACCAGTGTAAAAAGCGCTTGTGTTTCATATACTTTCAAAGTAACTGAGAAAACATTGGATTATATATTAATAAATGAAGCTTACAAAGACTCTATCTACGAACATACTGTTCTGAAAGATCCCTGCTGTGCTGTGTCGGATCATTTACCATTACTTACGAAGTGTAACTTTCCTTTGACAAATATCCAACTACCTTGTCATGAAAGAGTGAACTGGAATAAATGTTCTGATGATACACTACTCTCATATATGATTAGCCTTCACAGTGACTTACTAACATTGGATTTGGATGCTTTATCCTATTCTCATCAAAATATCGAATATCTACTTGAGCATATTATTACGTGTATTCAGCAAAACTCGGATCGCATTATACATAAACATGGGTTAAGCAAATACACAAAACCCTACTGGAACGATCGTGTTAAAGCAGCGCACAAAAAACAGAGAACAGAGCGACAGAAATGGATACGTCAAAATCGACCTCGATCCTCAGAAAATACCTTCTATCAGGCGTATAAAAGTGCAAAACGCGAGTTCAGGAGATCTCAAAGAGAAGAAATAGACAAAATTAACAATGAATTCTACACAAAACTGAATGCCACTGCTGAAGTAGACATCAAATCATTTTGGAAAATTGTGAGGTGCAAACGCAAAAAGAACTTTCACATTACCAACTGTATCAAGCAGAATGGTGTAACTATAAGGGATCCTAACGATATCTCGAACGCATTTGGCTACTATTACGCCGGTGTCTTTAAACCTAAAAACATGCCCCACTACAATACTGATCATTTAAAAAGTGTCGAAGAAAGGGTATCTGCATTTCTTCAATCAGATGGATATTCTGGGGATCCTGTGTTAACGCGCGAGGTCAGCATGGACGAGTTGCTAGAATCTGTGAAACGTCTCAAAAGGGGTAAAGCTGCCGGACCCGACAATGTTTTTGCCGAACATATTATTTACGGAGGAGATGTACTACACAAATACCTACTTAGCTTGTTTTGCATGATGATATACGAATCGTACGTTCCATCTCGGTGCAAAGAAGGATACATCATTCCCATACATAAGGACGGCAAACCAATCTCTGAACTAAAAAGTTATCGTCCAATTACCCTTCTCTCCGTCATTTATACACTTTTTGAGCGGATACTTCACGAGCGCATTACCAAATGGTGTTACTTCAACAGCATAGACCTTCCTAACAAGCAACAGCAAGCCTATCAGAAACTTTTAGGTCCGATAACTGCGTCATTCAATCTATAGGAAGCAACTCTTAACTTTAATGAATTGAACACTTCAGTGTATGCCGCCTTTTTAGATACCGCCGGTGCTTTCTACGTCCGCCACAGTGCACTTTTCTTAAAAATGAATGAACTCGGTATACGGGGTAAATTTCTCTGACTACTTATACAGTCATATGAAAAACTCACTGCACGTGCAATGATAAACGGTATCTGCTCGAACTCAATCGATATACTGCAAAGTGTAAGACAAGGTGGAGTCATGTCCACTTGGAATTATTTACTCTTTATAAACGACTCATTAAATAGACTTGAATCAACCTACGGTTTAACTGTTGGCACAACAAAGTGTGGCAATCCGACCCTAGCAGACGATATTGTGCTTCTTTGTCCAAACTTGACAAGTCTCGAGCATCAATTAACTATTACAAATAAATATGCAAATGACTGGGGATATAGCTTTACTACTGACAAGTGTAAATTTATCATATTTGGTAAAAGCAATAGTTATATTACGTCGGTTAGATTCGGAAACTCTACCATAGACAGATGCAAAACAGTGACCCATGTTGGTATGATATTAAACGAACAATTAACTAATTCGCATACAATAAGAAACCGTGTCAGCAAAGGAATGGCCTCTATGTTCTCTTTACTAGCATTAAACAACCTTGGAAATGTCAACCCTATTACAATGGGTTCACTGATGAAAACAATATCAATGTCGTCTGCACTGTACGGATGAGAACTATGGCATTCTATGTCCTCTACAGATAAACAGAACGTTGAAAAACTTTGGAAATTATGTGCCAAAATGTCACAGCATTTGCCCTCTAGAACACGTACAGATATGGTTTTAAGTCTGCTAGGTTGGTACAGTACACAATGTGAAATTGACAAACGCAAACTAGCTTTCCTTCAACGACTGTGTAAAATGCCTACGAACTGTCTCTCCAAGCAGATTTTCACTTATCGTCTGAATTTGTTTCAAACAAGTAAATTCACTGGACAAAAAGGTTTTATTCCTGATACTTTCAAAATATATTGCAAAAATATGGTTTAACTGCATATATGAAGTCGTATTTTACTACTGGCAAATTCCCTGTAAAAGATTCTTGGAAAAGAATAGTTTCTAGAGTCGTTGAAAGGAAGTTTGAATGCGAGCGTCAGGAAAGAATGAACCTTCACCATGACTTCGACCGCTTTGTGTCTGTTCACAAAAACAGTTTTCATCATTATTTTGGTTATGTGCAAAAACGCGCAAAACTATGTATCATGCATCAAGTGCTATACAAGTATTAGTAAGTAGCAAACACTTAAGAGAAACTGTCAGTCAGTGTGTATACTGCCAAAATATGACGACAGATATCCAGGGACACTTCATATTGGAATGTGTTCATTTCTTAAATGAACGGAATTTATTTTTTGAAAACATCAGTTTCTACTGTACTAATGACATGTTGCTCTTTCTGAGAAGATTTACTACCCAGAAAGAACAATTTATCAGATAGCTTCTTGACACTGATTTGCCAACAGTATTTAGTCTACCCGAATACAATCGAACCTTTTATGTCCAATTGTGTATGCGATACATACATAATGTATTGAGAAACAGTTCTGTTTAGCTGTAAATATACCCAACGGATGGGCTTATGATGTACACGTGTATGTATATGCACATGTATATGTGTGTTTGTGTTTGTATGTGTGTGTCTGTGTACTCATGTGTATGTATGTGTATATGTATATATATATGGAGACGTGTGTATGTATGTATATTCATATGTGTTAATGTATAAGTATATATATACTTTATTCTTCACCCTCTGTCTTTCATCTGTATTGATTTCTCATTCTCTCTATCTAGAGACAAACATATTCTATCCCTTCTCTCAACTGTCTGTCAATGATTCTGTCATGTCTTCTCATTTTTACATTTACTATAATAATTATCTCCAGAGCAAGTCATGTTTCGTTTCGATGAGGTGCTCCTCAGGGGTATCTAAGAATATATCTCGCGAACAATGAAGACTCTGGTGGTTCTACTAATTCGAGCAGAATATCCAGAGTTTTCACATAAACTAACTCTGTTTTTGTTGTGCTTGCAACGTGAATGAATGCTATTGTACTCAGTGTATATGTTCGTGTTTAGTATTGATGTATAAGTGCTTTTTCAATTGACCTTACGAAATGAATGTTGTTTGTGTAAATATATTAACTATTCAATGTTTGTCACTTTTGGTTCAATGTTTGTGTCAACGTTCTCTATCAACTTTGTATTGTTTCTTTGTACTTTGTACTATCTTCGGTGATCGGAGGAAATAAAGATATAATAAAAAGTCAAACAGTGGAACAGCGCATATTGCTGCACGCATTAATAACTGGAGAGACACGAGATCAGTGCAGTACCTGGTGTAACTTCACAAGTTAATTGGTTCCGGGTCATAGTACCCTAAAACAGTCTATTTTGAAATTCTCGAATAGCTCTTCTCCTGAACAGTTTCATTGAGGTTAGAAGTCAGAGAGGTATAATTTGTTTTATTTTCTTTAAGTTTCAGCATTCCTGTATCATTTATGTGCATTAGGTTGTATATATTGCAGGATTATTTTGTTCTGCCGGATGTGGTTGGGTGATCAAGTTCAGCGATGGCTTCCAACAATACATGTTCAACAAGTGAATGTGTTCAACTGAGAACATCGAACAGCGACAGGATTTATGAGCGGTATACATTTCAAAAGGAAACATGTATATCCTCACTCGGGTGCAAAACTATTGTAACTCAACATACAGTAAAATAAGGAGGTATCATAGATTTGCAATTAGGGGACGACATTTCAGATTGGAGTAAATGCTCGAATTCTAAATATAGCTACATGTATTTACATGCCATGTGGCGTTTTGAACGTCCACGGGTTCAATTATCTCTATACGCTTCTTGATCATCCACGACGGCTCAATATATACATACATGATATATCAAACTGATTGTCAATGCATGACGAGTATCATACAACAACACGTACACTACATATTACATGCACGTACTGTTATCTCATTTGAATTTCACATATGAGCCGTTCCACGATAATACTATCTGGTTTCTGCGTAAAGTATCGACCAGAATCAGCCTAAGCAAGCTGTACAGGCTAATAAGTGAAGAAACTTTTCGCCTCCTGTGGATTTTCTGTTTCAGGAATCATTACTCTATATCTCTATCACCCTGAGACGGAACGGCTTTTATCGTTTACACTTACGCGGATAATGAATGTTATAGAATAGTTGAATTCTGTGTTTGAACTGTATAATCGAAGGCTAACCAAAGAGAAACTATTATTCGGTCAGTTATGTCAATCAAATTAATTCTGACAAGCAGCTTCATGTACATTGCAAAGCTTAGACTCTAGCCAACTATGGATTGTAAATAAGTGAATCGTCCTTCCTATATAACTGGAGAACAATTGGAAACAATATTTATAAAACCAAACAAACAAATTAACCAATCACATACTCTGTCATAAGTTAAGGTTAAAGAAAGTGTACTGAATAGTATCAACCGACAAGTTTTGGGCTTAGACTAACTGTGTCGAATATAAGGATTCGTTTGTCTGATATTTGACTAAGTATTATTCAATTCGTTCAACACCAATGGCAATATTGAGGTTTTAGCAAACAATACAGATTCAGGTAAGTCAACTCGTAAAGTTCGTCTCATTTGAAATCAGCATTGTTTTCCTTTATCTATCAAACTATTGCAACTCTGTTATTGCACGAACTTTGGTGTCACTGTGACAAGCGTCATTCGTCTTCCACTAGTGGTCTTACATTCTTCGTGGAAGCAGCCAGTTGCTTGGATAAAATGGTGTGAGGAGTATTGGTGTGAGAATGCCAGAAAACACATGAGTAGTTTAACTGGCCGCCGTTATAGGAATGAAACATTGTTGAAACGGCATTAAACCACAATTAATTTTGAATATTGGAAGGCTCTACATGACGGAATTCGGCTCTGAAAGGGTTAACCTGTTGAATATTATCGATTAACCTGTGATTGTCTACGATTAGCAGTTACCGGTCGTACGTTGCCAAGAAGGGCAGCCTTTACTACTATTTATAAAGTATTTGGTATGACCTGGCCGAGAATCGAAACTGCGACCATTCCGCACCCGAGGAGGGCACTCTATCACTTTATATTTGATGCGGTACCTGGGAATTGTACTAGATTATTATATCAGACATCTAGTGCTGCCGAACGAAGCGGTTTGTACGTGATAACATGAAAGTTAAGAGTTTAGGATATATAGTAGAACACTTTTTCAAACTTATTTGAAGGATTAAATACAAACAACAACACGTGTTTTAACGTTTCGGCGATTATAGTACAACGCCTTCATCAGATTATTATTCAAAAAAGACAATAACAATAACAACAAATCGGAAGTACAGGAGTAAATTCGTTAGAAACAAAATATTCTTTCACATCAAACGATCCTTAAATCTCACCTTGAGCATGTCGTCCTCAGATGAGCAAAACTGCTAGTATTGTTTACAGTCGTGTACGTAAAGGGTAAACCATGGATTCCAATCATGGTCACTGTAGTTTCCCTGAATAAAAAAACTACCAATAAATAATATGCATGTATTTAGTCGTAGTAATGAGTAAAGAAAAAGGAAACAAGTATGAACAATACGTGTGAAGACTTTCTAAACAAGAACAGGCCAATCAACTTAAACAGGTTTAAACAGAACTCCCACTTCTGAACAGTTTTCAATCCATGTATTACTTACCATTTAAGGAGATTCTTTATCAAATCTTTGCCAGGATGTTTTTTAAGTCGGTTTCTGCAGATTTGTTGTACAAATGTCAGAAATATGTGTACAATCGGAAAACAAGGTTGTATATATCCAAGGCGTACGATAGCTTGTTTTGTAAACGAAATTCTTCAGTCGTGTGTTCAGTACAGACCTAACTTTACCGTTATGCATAAATACCCACCTCGTTACATCGGACCAGTTTTCTGCTTATTATACGCAGTAGCGTTGTCGCCCTTTTGACTCATTGGTTGATTGATTGACTGAGGTTTAACACCGTTTACAACACTTTTCCAGTCATATCATGGCGGCCCTGTCCACGTAATTTTGTGTTACCTGGCTTGCTTACACCACTACTCCACACAACGGTCTTTCAAAGCAACTGGTTACTTTTCCATATAGTTATATTGTAAGACTATTGGTGGAAAACGAAAGACCCTAGTCAAAGAGACTTTTGCCAAACTGCGGAAAGAATGTTGGGTTTCGAACTCACAATCCCTTGATTTACGGCCCGCGTCACCAACGAGGAAACCAACATTGTGGACTCAGCGTAAAGTATCGAACCGGATCAGTCTAAGCATGCCGCGCAGGCTAACAAAGAGAGACACTTTTCGCCTCCTATGGATACTATGTTTAATGAATCTTTACGCTATACCTCTATCCCTCTGAGACAGTATGTGTCGACCGAGATCTGGATCAGAATATAACGCAGAGTCCACGATGTTGCTTTTCTCGTGGAACGGCTCAAATGTCGAAGTTTTAGTATATGTCACAACTGATTGACCACATAGTAAATAATAAAAATAAAAATCTGTTATGAGTAACATGACGCCCAAGGACCCACGCATGGTCGATTTGAATAGAAGAAATGACAGTCATTTTCTTTGACACATATACTGAACTAATAACTAAGAGGTCCAGATAAGGAGGCGTATATAGATCTTTCCCCCACGTTTCTCTTTTATCATCCAACCAAACCCTATGATGTGGGTACATATGACGTACCTGGTTTGATTATGAACGCTTTTTAATTTATTTGATTATAAATCTTTAACAAAAAATGTTTGTGTAACTTCAAAAGGGAGCTTGCCAATTAAAACCATGAGGTGGTTGTAATATTGTATAAGGTGTATTCCTATTAAAATAGCGAAATGATATTTTTTCTATCGTATATGGCTCTGGTTTTCCTAAATGCAGACTTTGTTCAGGTATCTGTAGCAGACGATTATTGAAACATGTTAAAACAAAAATAAATTAAACATAATCATGTCCAAGAAACGGACCCGAGAGTGACACATACCAGCATTATAAGAAAATGTCCATTACTTAAATATTATCACGGCGTCAGCCTTTGTCATACACACGCTTTCTGACGCCTTTGCAGCAGACGACAATTAAAATAAATGTGACAAAAGATAAAATTGCTAAAAACGAGCAAGTTCTCCTTTACCCACAATATCTCAACTTAATTAGGTAACAATGTTTCATTTACAGACATTGTTCATAATCGTCTGATGTAAACACGTCAGTTGTGAACAATATAGTGTAAAGGGACAAACAGCACCTGCCTGCTAAGGACATAAACACATCCTGTAACCCAATCTCTATGTAATTTCATCTATGTAATACGGCCGACTTAAACACACGACCCGTGTCTAACGATTTTGGCTCCGAGTGCACAGTCTCACCAGTGACTTCACGTTTCGCTAAAATGTAATATAGACAAACATCCTTTCCAACATACAGAAAAATCTGTAGCTGAAGTCTTTTAAAACGTGTGGTAAACAAATTGGAGTGTCTCTTTCTATAAACGTTTAGTTTTAGAATACAGTTGATATCTTTATGGTAAATAGTAATTTATCCTTTGGTCAAAACGTTTTTTAAAGTCGTTCGCTCAGAAGCTTTAACTTATGTCAAAGATTTATTTATTGTCATTTTTGATAAAAAAAACACCGGGAAATCTAAACCTATTATCTGTTCGCCAATGTGATCTGAAAGGATTCCATGCTGGAATGTCAATTAGACCTCGAGTCGCCTGACGCGGTTCATAATAAGGTAGAAATAGACTGCGTTCGCCTAGGCACGAGAACATCTGTTATAAATTATAATTATGACTGTGACTTTCGGAAAGATCAATAATCAGGATCAACCTAAGAAACGTCTTATAAAGATAGCGTAAAGTACGTCGATTGTTTGTTTCGAACGTAAACTGTCTGAACGAACTGTGCGTCTACACAGGCTGATCTGAACCTATGTGCATGATTGATGTAGTTTCGTTCAGTGGGCCCGTCGGAGTATTTTACAGTGGTGCGCATTATATGCAACTGAAACTAATTTTGCGTATTAAACCTTTATCATTATTCGTATTAACTATAGTTGTTTTCATAGAAAACCTTAATTTAAAAAATGTCGTAACCGTAACATGAGAATGACGCTGAAATATGAACGGTTTGATCATAGTGTGCGCCTTTGTTGAGTACCGCGGTTTTTTCCCGCTGGGTTGGCTTTGCGGGCGTATTACACCTGTATCATTTTTTTTTTATTTAAAATAGCTACATTTTTTTTTTTGTAGAAACCGTTTATTTAAGTTTACTTCACTGAGAAGTGGATATCTAAAAACAAAATAAAAAAATGTTACATTGTTATTAAATATTTTGATAATGTTGTCAATTAAAACATGTTTATTCATTATACCTGTTTATAATGCTTCAAAATTTAAAACATAGTGAGATAAAGGGCTATTTTTTTTCGTGAGCCTTCCAAGCGCTGTCCAGATCCCATGTTTGATTATATAATATAACTGGGTAAAAAGAAAATATTAAAATCCATGTATATACATTTTAATCTAGAACGTGTTAAGTATCATATTGTTTTGAAAATAAGTAGAAAATATTGGAATACTTTTATGACAATTGAAGATATATTTGAAAAATAAAAAAAATAATATTTATATTTTAACATTTTTAAGCCATTCAGACAAGAAAAACTGAACATTTTGCTCGATGACATATACTTTCTTTTTAAATTTTGATAAATGATAGAAATGGCAATAACCTAAAGAAGTTTTAGAAAAAGTTAAGTATTATAATTATGTTTTTTCCTTATTTCAAACTGTTGAACTTGTCTATTCTTATACCTTACAAATATGGATATCACGTATCACGTGAATGCCCAAATATATGGGTAAAATAGCTTCAGAATGAAATTTAAACCACAAGAAGACAAACAATTGGCATATCATCTTTCAAATATTTGTAATTTGCATGCAAACTTTTGTTTTCATGTGCTGAAATAGAAAACAAAATGCATATCATAAGGCTTTCATAAAAGGATCTAGCAAAAGATAAAACACACTAACATACCATTTTGTTGCGGGTTTTTTTTTATAAAACACATCCAACTTTCAGAAAAGCAATGTTACAACATAATTAAATATTATAAAAGATCCATTTTTAAGATCAGTACATCCTTAAGGTAGATTCATTAAAACGAAATATAGTCGTTTTTCGAAACGTGAGAATGAAAAATGTGAAATGACATACTCAGATATTCTTTTTTTCTTAGAAGCAAGTCTTCATTTTATACTGTATTCATTTGTTTCTAGGTAAATATGTACGTACTTCTCGTCCTACTTATAACATAGGGCTGATTTTACTTCAAGCGTGTCTGCAGCAGACGACTTTTTAAGTTCGGGAAACATTTAGAATTCGGGGAGAGAGGAGATATTGCTTGGATAAACATTTCCTCCATTTTCAAAAGTGTCATCTCCAAACGTATGAAACGTGTTTCTTCCCGACGAAATTCCATCTAATTTATCATTAAGATGTTTCAGACGTTCAAAATATTTGTAAAATCAGAATAAAAAGGAAAATCATAATCATACTAAATTTGAACAAGTCAGCAATCAATCACGAGATTACTGCAAAAAGCTTGCTTGAAGAAAAATATCGTGATATATTTTGCAGGTTTTTTGTAATTCTTTTGCAATACAAAATATGTTGACTTTTTCCGACATATAACTATCAGCAGACGAGTTTGAAAACATATTGGCCCAAACAAATGGAATATGTATATAATTAAAAAAAAAAAACAAAGACAACCCCTAATTGAATATAATTGAAAAAAATGACAAATAAAGAAATTGTTCATCATGAGCAAATTCTCCTTTTGCCTAAATGTCTTAAAAAGAAATCGTCTGTTGCAAAGGCGTCATAATACGTCAATAAGGGCCCGTCAAAATTATCTAGAATCAGCAGGAATTAGGCAGAACCAGCCGGAAATAAAAAGAATTTAGAATTAGCGGCTTATTCGGGAGGGAATGTCAAATTGGCCTAAATTCTTACAGCTTTGTAAAAATGCCGTACAAATACTTAGAATGCACTTCGAACGCACATCGAATCTTGCACATTTCGATTGTCTTAGCTCTTGAATGCAGCTCGAATGTAGTTGAAACATACTAGGAATATTTAGAATGCTGTTAGAATCTAGTCGAAATATTTAGAATCCACTTCAACTGCCGTACGAATACGGTTGGATTGTTGCCCGAATACCGCCTAAAATCATGCGACTAACTAATAAGGTTCTAGCAACTGGCCGCGATTTTATACGAATGTGTACAGAGGATTACCGTTTGGGTTCTCCTTCGAATGCGATCAAAGAGTATTTAGAATGTAGTCAGAATGCAGTTAGAATACACTTCAAATGCTGTTCGATATTTCTCCACTACGAATGGACCCCAACAGTTTTGAGCATGAGCAAAACATTTGGACTGGCCACACGAATGAACCAGATTATTTGGGAAGGGTCTCAGAATGCAGGCAGATTTATTAAAATTCACTTCGAATATCCAGGAATATACCACGTATTTTCATTCCATCGACATTCCGGCTCATTCTATCTCTAGTGTGACAAGGCTTAAAGTAAAAATAGTTTTTTTTTGTTCATAGTGTCAACACTTTTGAAAAGTCCAGTCATTTCTGACATATGGGACACCTTTGTCCTGAAATATTTGACTTCCCGAGTATTTATTTTCTAGGCATCACGCAGACAGGCTTTTGGTACCTCCACGTAACTAGCCGGCGGCTACCCAACCGACTCTTCCAGAACGGACCCCATTGTCACCACTTGATTTAAAACCTTCGACCTGACACACCCGAATCGAATATCTTAATCAGTTGAATATCGAATCGGTAGAAGGGAAAGGGTTAAGTTGAAACATTTTACAACTGGAAGTTACAAGATTGTAGAACTCACAAACATCTTTCCAGCCCACCGATTTCCGAACGTCCTTTACATTCTTCATTTGGTGTAAACACGATATATGTTATTAAATTTATATTTGTACAAAGCACTGATATATCGTAAATGATATATTTCAAGAATTGAGTAATTAAGATTATTTCTTGAACGAAAGAAAAGCATTCCTGAACAGTATAGATCCAGATTAAATTGAGTAGTCAGCTTGAATTTGCACTGTTTTAAAAAAAGCCTTAAATGTCTATCTACATACTATTTAGTCATATGTGCATAATTTGACAAGTTTTTCAAGTTTATATTCGCTAATCTGCATCTTGCATTTGGCCATTTACAAATTATATAAATGGTGATATGACCAAGACACAAACGCACACAAAGAAAGGGTGAGAAAGAAACAGACACAGAAAGACAACGATTAAGAATTCGAGTAAGACAGAAAGAGGGAGCGAGAGGAAGATGATCGAGAGATAGAGACAGACATACATATATATATATATATATATATATATATATATATATAGAAAGAGAGTGATGGAGATATAGAAGGCTTGGTAGATTGAGAGAGGGAGAGGGTGAGTGGGAGAAAGAGAGACAGACATACATAGATAAATAGATGGAGATATCGAGATAATCAGAGATAGAGAGAAAGATAGAGAGAGAGAGAGAGAGAGAGCGAGAGATACATACATACAGACAGACAGACAGACATACATACATAGAGAGGGAGCGTGATAGAGACGAAGATTGGGAGAGAGAGACGGAGAGCAAGAGGCAGAAAGAGAGGATAGAGACGGGCGGATAGTGAAAATATTCGAAAAGATAAAGAGCGAGAGAGAAAAATATATGGATAGAGAGAGAGAGAGAGAGATAGAGAGAGAGAGACAGGGAGACTAAACGATAAAGAACCAAATGCAAAAAAAATGGGAGATTAGAGAGATACCGAGTTAGAAGGTGAGAGAGAGAGAGATAGAGACAGACATAGAGAGAGAGAGAGAGAGAGAGAGAGAGAGAGAGAGAGAGAGAGAGAGAGGGGGGAGAGTCTGTGTGTGAGAGAGAAGTGTAGATTAAGAAATAGACACAGCGAGAGATGGCTGGGTAGATTGGGAAAAGAAAGTGAGAGAGAGAGTCAAACAGACAGAGAGACAGAGAAAAAAATAACGATAGAGAGCCAAAGAGAGACAGAAAAATAGAGAGGAAAAGACATACACACATGCACACACACACACACACACACACGCACCACAAAGCGAGAGAGAGAGAGAGAAAGAGAGAGAGACAGAAATAGAGAGACAGACAGACAGACAAAAATACTTCTTTATTGACATTTTTATTGATTTTATGTATATATTATGTATTATAAATGAATTACACAATACTTACATTTTTAAGATTTTTATTACAAAACAGGTTGAGTCTGAAAATGCGGTCTTACCAAATGGTTTCTTGATAATAATGTAGGTTTCACTCGCAATTTCATCAGTACCCTACTGAAATAAGAATAATTCAACATTTGTGTATTGATTCCTTGTAAATTATAGCTGAGATACAAAGATTTTTACTACAAAATGGGTTGAGTCCCAGAAAGTGATATTACAAAACGGATTCTTGATATTCATAACATATAATGCATTGTTTTCCTTACTAACGTTCTAATATAAGACTTGATACGATTTGTACATAGGTTTCTTGTAATTTTAAGAGTTGAATATTTCTGTTAAATTGACTTTCGGAAATGTTATTACAAAACGTGTTGAGTCCGACAATGTGGTATTACAATTTTGGTTCTTGATATTCATTTATATTTCACGCGCGATTGTATTACCATCCTTCTGAAATAAGTATTGTTTAACAATTGTGTATTGATTACTTGTAAATTATAGCTGATATAAATATATTTTTACATATCCGATATTTTTATTACAAAACGGGTTAAGTCCCAAAAAGTGGTATTACTAAATGGGTTCTTGATATTCATGTATGTGTTATGCAATTTTTCATTACTAACATTCTAATATAAGACTTTTAACATTTGTACATAGGTTTCTTGGAATTTTAAGTTAAACATTTCAGTTTTATTGACATTTAAATTTGTATTACACAACGGGTTGAGTCTGAAAATGCAGTATTACCAAACAGGTTGAATATAAACATGTTGTATGACCAAACGGGTTCTTGATATTAAATAATGTTTCACTCGCAACTGCAATGCCATCCTTCTGAAATAAGTATTATTTAACATTTGTGTATTGATCCCTTGTAAACTATCACTGAAAGAAACAAAGTATTAAATTTCCGATATTTTTATTACAAAACGGGTTCTTGATTTTCATGTATGTATTTTGCAACTTTTCTCTAAAATAAGACTTTTAAACAATAGTACATATGTTGTTTCTTGTAATTTTAAGTTGAATTTTTTAGTTTGATTGACTTTTTGAAATTATTATTACCAAACGGATTGAGTCCGAAAATGCGGTTTTACAAAACGGGTTCTCGATACTCATGTATGGATCAAGCGCGATTGCATTACTATCCTTCTGAAAAAAGTATTGTTTAATATTTACGTATTGATTCGTTGTAAGTTATAGCTGAAATAAAAATATTTTTACATATTGATATTTTTATTACAAAACGGGTTGAGTCCCGAAAAGTGGTATTACAAAACAGGGTCTTGATAATCATGTATGTATTATACAATGTTTCATTACTTACATTCTAAAAGAAGACTTTTTAACATTTTTACACTGGTTTATTGTAATTTTAAGTTTAATTGACTTTTGAAATGGTTATTACAGAACAAGTTGAGTCTGAACATGTGGTTTTACAAAACGGTTTATTGATATTCTAGTATGTTCACGTGCGTTCTCATTACCATCCGTCTTAAATAAGTATTATTTAACAAATTGTGTATTGATTCCCTGTACATTATAGCTAAAAGAAACAGATTGGTACATTTCCGTTATTTTCTAATACAAAACCGGTTTAGTCTCAACAATTTGTATTACTAAACGGGTTTTTGCTATTCCTGCATTATGTATAATACAATTTTTCTGTCTTAACCTTCTGAAATAAGACCTTATTAATATTTGTACATAAGTTTCTTTAAATTTAAGTTGAAATATACAGTTTAAATCGACTTTTAATTGTTTATTACAAAACGGGTTTTTATTACATAACGGGTTGCTACAATGCTGTTCTATCCCAATACCTAGTACAGATTACTTTTGCAGATCGCCCTACAACAATCGGAGATAAAAGAAGATAAAGAAAAACACTGGAAACCTTTGTCAATTTCTCTTTGTCGTACCGAAAAATATTAGACCACATTCACATTTCTACTCTTACTGTACGTAATGAATAAACGCCTATTCCCCAAACGTTTATTTGTTAATGCCAATTATGAACCTCACTCTAGATATTCGTTTTGTTTGTAATATATAGTTTTAAACGTGCACATAACATATTTTCTAAAATGGACTGGAACTTTGATTATGTATCAGGTTTGTAATGCATTATCTGTATCAACTGTATGCACGCAAATAATACACATTCGATTAAAAGAGACATAATTATATACATTAAACAATTAACTCATTTCGACTAATTAGTATCTACCTTGAATGATTGATCATTTGGTGTTAAACACTTTCCGTTTATCCTGACGACAGCCAGTCAGTCGTAATGCTAACCCCGTCACTGTTAGTGCAAAGGAGGGCAGCGTATACTTCATTTATAAAGGATTGTGTATGACCCAGCTGAGGATTGAACTAGCGACCTCCCGTAAGCGTGAAAAATCTACATTGACAATCATTATATCTTCAACAGACATGAAAACATGCAATATCTGAAATAAATAAACTTCTTTGCCAACGAAGCGAAATTGTCCCAATTCGAGCGGAGACGTCGTCTGTGATGGTTGTTGGAGTGAAAAGCGAGCTACTTCTTAGCTAATGTATTAGAAAGAGACCCAGAGGTTTTCACAACCAACCTATAGAGACGGTTGTCTACTAATCAGTTTAAAAGTTGACTGATGAACAGATATTATAGTGTGCAATCCATTTTCACTGCCGTCATAATTGTTGTCACCGGTTAAATCTCTCTGGACCAAGCGAGTTATGATGACTTTTCCCCAATGATTTGTATATTGTTGTAAGATTAAATCTTTGTGTAAAACACTGTAAACTGTAGACATAAAAGTAGTAACACTGTTCCATGGGTGTGACTACTTTTTACTTATTATCCACAGTCACACAACAAAACTTACGCAACATTAAATATATATCGGAAGCAAGTCAGATACTACCGGTAATATTATTTCATGAAAATGGACTATCTTTTATGCACGTCGTTGCAAACAGTGTAGACCAAGATTAGACTACTATGCCCCGAGTTAAGGGCAGAGGAAACTTTTGGATATCCATCTTGTCTAATGTTTGAGTACTTCTATTAAAGACCAGAGGTGCGTCAGATACCCCAATGTAGTATACTGTTTTATTGCTAGAATCGGAGTTAGCCTAGGTGTACGAAAACGTTCCATACTTGGCACCAAGCAAGATCAATCTATTCTTATTTCCTATCTTTCCATACTTCATAAAACTTGCACCTGCGTTGTATTGATCTTCTTCTTTTTTTATTATTTCCAACTGTCACTTGAAAACCATACATTACATAGGTAAATTAAAGAAAAAAGAAAACACAGGATATTGTTAGAAACAATTCCAATTATAAGATTTGTTTGTTTGTTTGTTTGGAGTTTAACGCCGCTTTCAACAGCTTTGGTCATATCACGGCGGTCAGTGCACCTACCCATGTTTTCCTGGCTTTCCCACACCAGTACTTACACAACATTCTTTCGAAGCCACTGACTACTTTCTCACATAGATCAGAGGTGAGAGGCAATGGAAAACATCGCCCGAAAGAATGTCGCCGCATTTGGGTATCGAACCCGTGACCTCCAGATCACGAGTCAGATAAGCTACCAATTTAGATGCCCGGCCGTTCCCAATTATAAGAAAAGAAATAAATATACTGCTACTGCAGTGTTTAAAGTCGTACATGGTATAAATAATCTTCACTTTATTATCAATCTAGTACATAACTAAAGCGAAAAAATCGCTATAATGATGAAGTGATCGAGTGTGGCATGCGTGCGTTCAAATTGTTGTGTATATGTGCGTCTGTTATGAGTAGTAATTGTTATCAGTTTATGTTGGTTTTAACGGTAAGACCAATTCAAATTGAACTTGAAAAATCTATTGTTTAATGTTATTGGAAAGTGTCGAGAAAGAATGTTAGCATGGCGTCAACTGTACTTTTCCTGTTTGCTGTCTTCAAACGATGGGAAAACTCTTGTTTGAACAGTTAACATATATTGTATGATTTTTTTATGTTTTCACTAAGGAAATAGGCTTTGTATATACAAAAACAAAATAGTGACAGTATGACGTTAAGTTGATGATATTTAGGTTGGTTTAGTGTATACCCTTCGATTACTGTCTGCATTGAACAGATGTTTTTTGTCTTTTCCTCATATTGCCAACAGTTTATGCAATTGTGACCAACTGTCTGCAACTGACATTGTACAAAGACATGTTCATATGTTTCAAGTATATTACAAACATGACAGTTAGGAGAATCCATAACTTTTCACTTAAAACGTGGTTCTCTTGATGTGAATTAGTCAATATTTGAATTGTTTTATTCTGTTGTCGTATAGTTTGTTAATACATAGTCGACCAGTTTGCTTTGTGATGAAGTAGTTCATTTTAATATGTATGAATGTATGGTTCATTGAACTTTCTATTTACAATAATCTGATATGCGTCTTTGTTTGTTATCGAATTGATTTGCTTGTTGAATATTGTAGTTTCCAGTTTGGTTTTGACTCTTGATTTTATTGATCTCTCCGATGTGAGTATGTTTAACCATGCCTTTGGTATACATTGTTTAACGTATGAGTTTCGGCTATACAATTGATCTTCAAATTCAATTCATTGCATATTGTTTCCTCACAGACATAACCATTTTTGTTTAGTATATCATTAATAAATAGCATGTTGGAATTTACCCAGTTCTTGAATATTATACATTTACGATTGTGTTTGATGAATTTGTTTCCCCAAATCAGCTGTTTGCTGATATCGTCAAAAGTCTTTGATTTATTTTATCGTTATTTTTAGCTTTGTTCCAAATTTCAAGTAAATTCGTGTAGTTGTCACTTATGTTTGATGTATCAATGCTGCGTATGGAATCCGGTTCATCTGAAATATCAAGTATTTGCCAGTGGTCTTTGATATTTTGCATCTCAATTCAAGTTTTTATCCATTTTATTTAAGAGAAGTGATGAAAGCAATCATTCCAAGACCACCTTTGAATTTTGATTCGTAATTACTGATCTTTCCCTTTTTTCCTTTTAGTTGTTCCAAAGAAATTTAAATATTAAGTTCGACTATTTCTACAATCCGCTTGTTTGGGACTAATAATGAATGGAATAAAAAAACATATTTTGGAATGATAATGCTATTTATTATTTGAATTTTTCCATAAAATGTTAATTTATGTTTGTTCCAGTTTTCAATAATACTGTTACACTGTTTTAGTTTATTAATCCAGTTTAATTCATTGAATTCATCTACATTTGTTCCGAAGTAAGCACCAAGGATTTTTACTGGGCTAGATCACCATGCTATATTACCGGTGTGTTGTGGTTTGATACTAGCTTTCCAATCCACATTGCTTCGGTTTTGTTAGAATTCACCTTAAGTCCTGAGTGTTTCCAAATAGTGTCACAATGTTTAATGCGTTTGATACGTCATTTTCGCTTTTTAAAATTAAGGTGGTATCATCTGCTAATTGCGAAATTCGTAATTCTTCATCGGAATGATTTTATGTATACCGTGTTTCAACACGGAGTATCTTTAGATACATGATTTCGGCTGCAATGATGTATAGCAGAGCAGATGCCGGAAAACCTTGTTTGACACCTCTTTGAGGTTTGAAAGTTTTCGACCTCCAATCATTGTTTATGATACAATATTGGCAGTTTGAATAAAGAGTTTGTACCCATCTGATGAAACTATTTAAAAATAAAGAAATTCAAAGACTCACACAAAAGGTTCCATTCTAAGGTGTCAAAAGATTTCCTGATATCTAGCAAAACTATGACTCTATTTACTTATAAAAGTTCAGCATAATCAATAATATCCTGAATTTATCTAATGTTTTAACCAATATATCTGTTTTTTATGTATCCTTCTTGATCCATATTAATTATTTTGAGAATAACTTTTTGCAACCTATTTGCTAGTACTCTGGCTGCTATTTTATAATCAACATTCAGCAAAGATATAGGTCGTCAGTTTTCGAGACATGTTCGATTTCCTTTTTTATATAATAATGATAGAACCCCTGTTCTGTTTGTGTATGTTTACTCTGAATTATTATATCCTGCATTGAGTACGTTGGTCAACACATGACCCAGTATTTCCCAAAAGTGATTGTAAAATTCGATGGTTAAGGACTTTTATTAGATTTCATTTCCTTAATTGTCTGCTTACATTCGATGATTGCAAAGTGTCCATCGCATGAATTTGCATCAGCGTCGGAGAATTTGACATCATATTGAGTATGTGATACATAATCGTTATTTCTTGTAGTTTCAGCTTTATCAGAATGATATAAATTATCATAGCATTTTACTTCTTATTCAAGAATGTCGTGTATACCTGTATAAGTGTTTCCATTCATTTCAACCTTATTTAAAGTTTTTCTTTTTTGCCTTGCTTTTTCAAGATTTAGAAAATTGGTTGTATTTGTTTAACTTTGTTCTATGTATTCTATCTTTGATCAAATGTGTGCACCATCTGCTCTAACTTGGTAAAGATGCATCTATTCGTTTTCAAAATGTTGAAGTTTTTTCTTCATTACTACTTGTTTGAGTTAAAAGTTTATATTCATCTTCAAGTGTTTGTAGTTTATTCTTTCTAACTTTCCTTTTCATTTGTCCATATGCAATTGAGTTTTCTCTTATATCTATTTTTCATAGTTCCCATTGTGCTTGTAAACTTATTTTATTGTTTTTTATTCATAATGTTTCTTAAAAATAAGTAAGGAATTCAGTATATCAGGTTTCAGTTTAGTACGTATTGTTAAATTTCCAACATCCCGGTCCACGCTGTGATTGGTTGGCAATTTTTAAAGATTTTTCTAAGTGATCAGTGTATGTTATACTATAATGTTATTAATTAGGTGATTTCATATTGGCCGAGTTATTTGTCCGAGGTATGCAGTATTGGCCTGAGCCCGAAGGGCGAAGGACAATACTGCTGACAGAGGACAAATAACTCGGCCAATATGAAATCACCTAATTAATAAGTATTTTATTAATCAACTTTTTTATAAATACATGAGTCTTTAGTTATAATCTTAAATAAACAATTAATGGTTAATATGGCGGAAAAATATAAGTTAAAATCGGTTACTTTGTCAATTCAATGCGTTGATCTTTAAAAAAGACGGCTACCTAATTCATTTTTGTGTTCCACCATTCTCGTATAAGGCGAGTTTCGACAGCCAATGAAAATGGTCCATTCCTCAGATTTCGTATTTGGCGAGTTTTGTAGCCAATGAAAACGGCAGAAATTCATATTGGCCGACGTGGTCCATATTAGGCGAGTTTTAGCAAATATTGTCTTCTTTTGTTCTGTATTAGCTGTACGGTTGTTCTAGTATCGCGTCAAATACGCAATAGTTAATTAATAAATGCTGGTATTATATCTGAATTAGGTATTAAAGGCACCATAGTAGAGACAATTAGCCAAACATCTATCTTGCTTTTTTCTGAATTGGATGTTCTCTTCCATGTATATTGTTGTTGTTTAGATTAAATGTCACATAGTTGTTATACTGTATTACATATGTTAATGACTTAACTGTTTTTACATATCTTTTTATATCATTGCTTGACAGTATGTCATTGTTTGTCAGTGTGTCATTCATATCACAGCTATTATGAACGCACCCTGTGCGTTATTTGTCATTTATATTTTTATTGTGTTGAAACATTGGTTTCGTTCTTTAAGATTGTTGTTTGCATAAATATTGATTAAGGTATAAGCTATCATATCAAGTGTGATATTTAGCAAAATATAACGACCGTTTGGATCAGAAATACTGTTTATTAACAAATATTCTAGATTTGTGTTAATAAGAACTGTGCATCCCTTACGTAGGTTGCTGCCGTGTGAATTTTGAATATCCCTCTTTGTGAATTATAATTGTAATTATGCATCATGGCAGGTGTAAGATCGGTTTCTTGCAGATATAAAATAGCATGTTTTTGTTCTGTCATATATTGCGCTAATCGCATTCTTTTTTCTTGTCTCTCAGACTTTGACAATTTAAGGACTGTCAATGAGTGTGACTTATCATTATAATAAGTTTAGTATTTTAACTAATTATGACGTGCATGATGATTGTAATTTAAGATAAAGTAAGACATTAAAAATATCAATAAGTTCCTTCCAACAAATGCTGCATATTTACACCATGTAAAACTGTTTAAAACATAACCAGTACAAAGAAATATGGTATGCAGTAAACGTGTATATACAAACTTCTGTCTGTAAGACTTTATCATACATATATCATTCAATTATGTTACAGTAGTTTTTACCGCTAACTACTTCTGTCTGTAAGACTTTATCATACATATATCATTCAATTATGTTACAGTAGTTTTTACCGCTAACTTGTGTAAACATGAAATCACTGTGAGAAAAGTATGAGCGGTCATATAGAACAGCTGCTCCATTTCTACAGTCGCCCTTGTTCCACTTGAGGTGTACTGCAGCGCTCTATAAAAGCACTACCCTATACACTCACTTGTTTGTAAAGTCATACATAAAGCAGTTTATTTTAAATACATATTTATAACTTAGTAAACAATGTGGGAAAGGAAGACCAATAACTCCCTTGCAAACAAGACTTCATATTTGCCGCTTAGAAAACGTTTAAAACATATCCAGTAAATACTAAATACGTACGGCATGTAGTTTCTGTTTATAATCAAACATCTGTTAGTAAGATTGAACCATACATATAGCATACTGTGTTATTACAATAGTATTTATCGCTAACGTTTGTAAACATGGACTCACTGTGATAAAAGGTCAGCGTTCAAATAGGGCAACGACTCCTTTTCAACAGTCACCATTTGTCCACTTGAGGCACGTAGCAGCGCGCTATAAAAACACCGCCTTAAACATTCACTCGTGTGCAAGTCATACATAAAGCAGATTACAAATTATCCTTAACAATGTGAGAAATGAATCAATCTCTAAATGCAACATTCTCACAATAATCACATCTGCACTGCATGAGGCTTGTAGCGACATGCTACACTTTATAACTGTATGTCGATCACTGATTTGCAAAGACATTAAAGCATATATCTTATGCTTTTTCAAAAGCTAATTAAATATGAAGGCATAGTTCGAAAATAATTATTAATTAAATCGAAAACTTCTCCACAATTATCTTAACTGAGGAGCATAGTGCCCTTTAACAACGGCATTATCCGCTGTAATCACTTGTATAAAAAGACAGGTGTCTATATAGCAAACTACTGTGGAGAATATACCTATTCTGTTCATAGATTTTTTGTAATTTTGGTTGTATTTTATGTCGTTTGTCACATCTATTAGGATAGATCGCGACCGTATCGATATCTATGCGTTTAGGTTTAATCGTAGTACGTAAACCATAGTCCGTAATAATATGCAGCTCATTTTTGCCATCACGATGATAACCGTTATTCTTGGTGATACACCTATTGGTGTGAGAAGTCGGGCGAGTCATTGGGGATAAGGGACTTTTTCGCATCGTCGTTATGCATCTCTGCCGGTGTAGGTTGAGATCGATTGACTGCTCCTCAACTTATTCGGCGTATCTATGCTGTTAATTGCTGTTTTTATATAGGTGTCTATTTGTTGTTGGGTATTTGCATTTTGTTTGTCTTTTTGTAATATGATTTTCTTAGGTTTTCTTGTTTTCGGGCGCTTATTTGATGCTCTCATCTTTGCCGGTTATTTCCTCTTTTTTCTTTGTATCAGAGGGTGCTCTTATTGGCGTCACGGTGGTCAAGGTTGATGTTTTAAGGCGTACGATCGGTTCGACCATGGTTGTTGAGGAGACCTCTGTATGGGCAGTATGAACACCTAATGCAAGAACTGTATCGTGAAGATGTGAATACATTACCAACTTCTTACGTGTCACTCCGGAGATGTTAATGGAACAAGTAGAACGCGTTGGTCCTCGTATTGAAAAAAATGACACTTCTGGAGAAAAGCCCTAGAGCCTGGGCTTTGCCTAGCTATAACACTGCGTTATATGGCTACTGGAGACTACTACCGATCACTTCAATATGGTTCTACTATTGTCTACCAAACATGTGAGGCTATTGCACAAGAGTACACAGAAGAGGTCATGCCGACACCAAAAATCACAGAGGCTTGGAAGGAGGTGGCTGATGAGTTTTCAACGAGATGGAACTTTCATAACTCTCTTGTTGCAATAGATGGAAAACATGTAGCTATGAAATGTCCAATTAGCACAGTGGTAGATTCAGTGGTAGATTGATGTGAAATGTCTTCAGATGGAGATGAAGGAGGAGGTGATGGTAATGGAATCTTGAATGAACTATCCCCCTGCTCAGATGGATGCCGAGATGGCTAAATGTCAGTTTCAATTGTTGTTTTTGTTGTTGTTTTCGATTTTGGTGGTTGTTAAGAGGTTTCAGCTGTCTCATCTTGTTCATGGTACCGGTTGGATGTTCATCCATGGTTGGTGGTGAAAGATGTTTCACTTTCGAAGGTTTTGCTTGGAGGAGCTTCCGTTTCGGCCGCCTGAGGTTTGGCATGGCTGTAGATTGAGCTTTTACTTTCAGGGGGGTTTCCCCACGTTCTCACTCAGTCATGTGATGGGCTCTTCCGGTCGTATGACAAACGTATTGATTTCGTGTTCAGGCGTATGGGAGTCGTATGAAAGGCGTATGAAAGTTGTTTTGAATCGTGTTAAAACGTATGAAGGTCGTATGAGTTTATTCCCACGCTCCCTAACACGACTGAACACGATCTTCATTCGACTAAACATGATCTTCATACGATTAAACACGACTGTCATACGACCTTCATACGACCTTCATACGAATGAACACGACTTTTCAGCTCGGCTGAAATCGTGTTATATTAAATTGCAGAAATTTATAACACGATTTAAGTCTGCTGCTACGTCCATATGACCGCGCGCGACCGACCACGACTTAACACGAATGAACACGAATAAGTGCGCGACCTTCATACGTTCTAATACGATTTAAGGAAAAAAGTTAAATCGTGTTCATTCGTGTTCAGATTCGTGAATGTGAGTTAGGGGGCTTAACCCTTTCCCAAATACGGACGCTTTCAGACGCCTCTGCAGTAGACGATATTTTAAAATCGTGAGACAAAGAGAAGTTGGTAAGAACGAGCAATTTCTAATGCTGCCCCAATGCTCCTAACAACAACATATTATCATTATTTTCCTATCTTAGTTATAGATCTCAAAACTTGCACCTTAGGTTGTATTGTTTTGCTTATTTATCACTGTCGGGCTTGGCTTAATACATTTATATTATATCACCATTATAAATATTAAGTCCTTTCTTTTATTACTTCAATCTCTTTCGCACTATCTCTCTCTATCTATATTGCTCTCTCTCTCACACACACATACTTTCTCTCTTTCTCTCTATCTCCCCCCTCTCTCTCTCCACTATATCTCTCTTTATCTCTCTCTCCACTCTATCTCTCTTTAACTCTCTCTCCACTCTATCTCTCGTTATCTCTCTCTCTCAGTCTTTCTCTCTCTCTCTCTCTCTCTCTCGTCTCTCTCTCTCTCTCTTCTCTCTCTCTCCTCTCTCTCTCTCTCTCCTTCATCTCTCTCTCTCTCTCTCTCTCTCTCTCTCTCTCTCTCTCTCTCTCTCTCTCTCTCTCTCGTTCATCTCTCTCGTCCTCTCCCTCCCTCCCTCACATAAACATATCGGAAAAAATACAGATCTATGTACGGAAATTCTCTTACAGTATATATATGATAAATAACAATATGGGAAAATATCACATATATGTATGGACATTCTCTTAGAGTATATATATATGATAAATAAACATATAGGAAAATATCACATATATGTATGGACATTACCTCAGAGTATATATATATAATACATAAACATATATATAGGATCCATCATGAGTTTTCTTTGGAGATCAAGATTTCTTAAATGAGTCTAGAAAAAGACGGTTATTAACCAAGCCTCTTGGCGAGGTTAATAACTCTCTTTTTCGAGACGAATTTAAGAAATCTTCTCCAAAGAAAAACGAAGTGATGGATTCTTTTTATCACCTAAACAGTGTGTTTTAATGAAAAATATTGACAACATCAAAACAAAGACCGAATAACCTATTCTTCATGAGAACTTGTGATTCACCGCATAAAAAAGTAGCCCTCATCATTTTTGAATAAGAAGAAAAAAAAAAATGTTTTAAACTATTAAGACTCGTTATTTATTCAAAATAACGTATTATTGCATTTTTCAATGTGTAAACTTTAACAACTTTTATTAAAACAACAAACATAATAAAGATAAAGGTCAAAATGACGTCATCAGTAGTCGCGTGTATGACGTTTTTTTGTTATCACACGTGTATGATAACGTTGTTCCGTGATTTGTTCTCAACTTGAAAATAAGGGTATTTATGTGATAAAGGAAAATATCACACATATAAAGGGACATTCCCTAAGAGTATATATATATATATATATTACATAAACATATAGGAAAATATCACATATATGTACGGACATTCCCTTAGAGTATATATATATATATATATATATACGAAATTTACGACTGCATTTCATATTTGAATAGTCGGTTTAGGATCTGAAGAGACTTCGTAGTGTTTCTACGACTGAATGAGGAACAGGAAAGACCCCGATGAGACTGCACGGAGGAGCCGGTTGAATTAGCTCTTCGCTGGTCGCAATAACCAGAATGTTCTCAGTACATGGTACATATTTGGTTGTCGGTTTTTATTTTTTGTTACGTTTTGTGAATTGTGTTGACTACGCCGAATATGTACATAGTTATTTATATCTATGGTAGTTTTTGCCAGTAAGTGTCACAAATGTCTCTTTCCAATTGACGCATTTGCAGCAGAAGACTTAAAAACATTGTTTGAAAATGAGAAAGTGCATATGATGAGCATTACCTTCTGTTGACACCATGTTTATTACTCCATTCACTTATTATATGTTTCCATGTT
>JASEVX010000327.1:0-184415 GCA_031761405.1 Serripes groenlandicus | reverse complement strand
TATGTTCTCTTGTCTGTACATGGAGGTAATGATGGTTAATAAGTACTGTAAGTGTATAAGCTATATCTTTAATGGTTATGCAAAAAAGTGGGATGGTACGAAAAACTTAACCAAAATTCTAAGTAAAAAAGGGCCATAATTATTACAAAAACATAGACAAGGGATTATGTTCTCTTGTCTGTAGCATGGAGGATAATGATGGTGAATAAGTGTCTGTAAGTTTAAAGCAATATCTGCTAAAGGATTTGAAAAAATGTGAATTACTAATTCTTACAAAATCCATTACAGAGCTCTTATGTGCTCTTGTCTGTTGATGGAGGTTCTGTTGGTGATCAAGATGTAAGTTTCAAGCAATATCTGTAATGGTTTTGGTACAAAATACTTAACCAAAAAGTGGCGCCGAGGCGAGTAGAATAGCTTGCCTTTTCTTCGAAAAGTCGAGCTAAAAACCAAAACAAACCACAATACCTCGACAAACTACTTCAAATAGTCTATATATGGTCCATAAGCTATTATAAAAATAATGAAAGTAATGTTATAGTATGAGTTAGTCGGGGAATTCCACACACAGAACCGTGTTACTATATATATACTCTTTTTATGGTTCTATACCATAATAATAAATATAATATATTTTTTATTTAATACCATATAGAGCTATGAAACAGTTTCAAGTTTTATTAACACAAGACTATATAATTGGGCAGAGGATAACAATACAAATTGTGAAGCACACTCTGGATTCAGACGAAATTATTACACTGTTGATTATCTGTTTTCATTCCAAGCTATAATACAAAAGTACTTATCGAAACATGGAGGTCATTTTTATTGTTTAGATATAAGTTTTCGTAAAGCTTTTGACAAAATAAACCATAACGAGTTATTTTCATGTCTGAAACATTTAGGTATATACGGTTACAGTTTGAAAGGGTTAAATGCTATGCATTCTGATATTTCATCCTGCATTAAAGCAGATACTTGTCTTGCAAAATTCTTAAAATGTAACATAGGTACCAGACAAGATGATACAAGTATCACAACAATTTGTTCTTGTTTTTAATCAACTTTGTGTACATGTAAGACTCTTGAAGGATGTAAACACGGTATTTACATTACTGAGAATATACCTGACACTATATATATGCTTATTGCTCGCTGATTGGACACTGTCATACAATTGCAAAATCAACTTTATATAGTAACATATTTGTTCAGACACATGTATGGAAATTTACTTAGATAAAACAGAAATAATAGTTTTTAAAAATGGCAGTCAATTACAAGCAAATGAAAACAATTCTTTTAGATAATGAACGTGTTAAAATAACATCATGTTATAAATACATGGGTCTGCATTTTACACAAAATTTGTCTTTATTCTCATCTCAACAAAAATAGGCATCCGAAGCAAAGAAACTACTTTTTAATATACAGATATCAGATATATTTTAGTTATTTTCCTTGCAAAGATATCTTTAAATTGTTAGTTTCAATGATAAAACCAATTATGGTACGGTGATTACATTTGAGGTCATACTTATAATATGTACAAATTACTTTCTGTAAAAAGTATTTGAAGTTAAAAGTTTCAACACATACTATGGTACCTTTAAGCAAAGATATTCCCTCTTTATAGATTATTATATGTCTAGTATTAAGTATTGGTGTAGACTATTGGAAATGCCAAATAGCAGATAATTTAATGTTGAACTCTTTAGATGACGTAGGACGTAAAACCTGGGCAACTTATGGGAAAAACTTACATTTCTTATTTGGTTTTGGAAACAGGATGTTGGAAACGTGAATCAATGTATAAGGTGTTTTAAAGAGCGTCTACTAGATTCATTAAGGGCAAAATTGGCATAGACGTATCAACGAATCTGGTCGATGTATTCACTATAAACATTATAAGTTTCTATTGAATTCAGAAAAAGATCTACTTATAAACATCTCATTTAATCATAAGATTACTTTATCAAATAATGTTGGTCTAATCATAAGTTTAGAATTGAGACTGGTGGCCATAGTAAAATTATTCGGGAAAATAGGATATGTTTGTACTGTTTTCAAAATTTAATCATAACATTACTGAGTGTGCATATCATATGTTTTTCCAGTGTCAAAAGTTCCTCGAAATCCGACAGGATTTCCTTTTAACCTGGTATACATCTGGTACTAGCATTACTAGTTTCTACGCGTTAGTTATTACAATCTAATAACCCATTGCTAATAAGAAAACAAGAGATGTTTGTCAAACATTATGCCCCCTCTGAGCGCCATGTTGTCAGGAATATTTGGACCGTATTTTATTCGATGACCTCAAAATCAATCTACTGGTCACCCCCAGCTTCCATGTCAAGTTTGAGGGCCACGGGTGCAGGCAATGTATAGTTATCACTCGGACAAGCTTTTTTTTGCGTTCAAGGTCACTGTGACCTTGACCTTTGACCCGATGAACTCAAAATCAATATTGGTCATCTACTGGTCAGGCTCAACCTCCAAGACAACTTTGAGAGGACCATAGGTCAAGGCATTGTTTAGTCATCACTCGGACAAGCTTGATCACTGTGAACTTGAATTCTTACCTGATGACCTCACACAAGAGGTCCTCTACTTGTCACTCCAAGACTCTGTTAAGTTTGAGGGTCATGGGTGCATGCAATGTCGAGTTATCACTCGGACAATATTTCGCGTTCAAGGTCAGTGACCTTGACCTTTGACCTTAAAATCAATAGGGGTCATCTACTGGTCACCCCAGCCTCAATGTCACGTTTTGGGGCCATACGTGCAGGCAATGTCGAGTTATCACTCGGACAGGGTTTTCGCGTTCAATGTCACTGTGACCTTGACCTGATTACCTCAAAATACTTAAAGGTCATCTACAGGTCATCCTCAGCATCCATGTCAAGTTTGAGGGTCATGGGTGCAGGCAATGTCGAGTTATCACTCGGACAAGCTTTTTGCGTTCAACTTCACAATGACCTTGACCTTGACATGTTGACCTCAAAATCAATATGGGTCATCTACTGTTCACCACCAGCCTCCATTTCAAGTTTGAGAGTCATTATGCCCATCTGAGCGCCATGTTGTAAGGAATATTTGGACAATTTTTTTTAACCAGATGACCTCAAAATCAATAGGGGTCATCTACTGGTCACCCCAGCCTCCATGTCAAGTTTGAGGGCCATGAATGCTAGCAATGTTGAGTTATCACTCGGACAAGCTTTTTGCGTTCAAGGTCACCTTGAACTTTGACCCGATGACTTCAACATCAATAGGGGTCATCTTCTGGTCAGGCCCAACTTTGAGTACCAGAGGTCAATGCATTGTTTTGTTATCACTTGGACAAGCTTGGTCACTGTGACCTTAACCTTTCACTTTTCACTCGGACAATATTTCGCGTTGACCTAATGACCTCAAAATTAATAGGGGTCATCTACTGGTCACCCCTAGTCTCCATGTCACGTTTGAGGGCCAAGGGTGCAGGCAATGTAGAGTTATCACTCGGACAAGCTTTTCGCGTTCACTGTGACCTCGACCTTTGATCCGATGACCCTAAAATCAATAGGGTTCATCTACTGGCCAGACCCAACCTCCATGTCAAGTTTGAGACCATAGGTCCAGGCATTGCTGAGTTACCACTTGAACAAGCTTTGGTCTACCGACGGACCGACATGTGCAAAGCAATATACCCCTCTTCTTCGAAGGTGGCATAATAAGCACAATACTTCTATATGCAGTTATATTATGTTATGTATTTCCCTATCATTTTTTGTATAGAAATTACTTTTTGGTAACAGTTGATATAATGGAGGAAAAGGCGGCGTTGCGATGTTGTGGAAGAATTCACTCAACGAATCTTTTTCTCCTCTTTCTATAGATAGTGATCGGGTTATAGGAATACAAGTTCAAACGGCATGTGATAAGTATACATAGTATATTTTGCCCAGCTCAAATCACAGTATAGCATACTTCCGTCAACACATAGAACTGTTACATGATTTCGCAAGTTGGAACAGTAATTATAATAGGCGATTTTAATGCTCATTTGAATGGATCTATGTTTATTAAGCAGATATATAGTAGAGGCAATGCTCTTTATAGCTGACGTCTATGTTCGATTTGATTAATATCTCTACTTCATCCCTTTGTACTGGGGCAGATACCAGCTATCTTTCTTATGATCATCGTAACAAGTCTTTTATTGATCATATTATCACTTCGGATGAATTAGTTCATTCTATTGTTTATTGTATTATACTTGACGATGTCTGTTAAATGTGTCTTCTCACCGTCCGATTGTATTTAATTTACAAAATTATTAATATTCTTATAGTATCAAAGACAATTTTAATGAGTCAGTAAGGTGGAAAAGGGTGTCCGAAATCGAACTCTTAAAATATCAAATAAGTTTAAGTCAATGCCTGAAAAACAGTGTAGATCAATTACCAGTGCATTGTTAATAACATCAGTATAGCCTCAACTGCACATCTTCCGCGCACGTCCTACAGATCGCATCTTTAGCTCTATTGGTCAGTCAGCCTGAAGCAAACCCATGCGTTTATGAAATCTAAGCGCATAGTTTGGGTTCGGGATGGCAGACCAAGAGGTGATGATTTTGATTCATACAGAGAATACAAAGATGCAAAAATCTGTTTCCGAAAGTTACACAGAAATGTCTTTCTAAAGTACCTACAACAAGTCAATAATGACATTGACAATGCGACAGGTATAGATAGGCATTAGTTATTTTAGAAATAAGTCAAATAGAAGATGAAAACATAACAGAAAACTATTTCTTAAGAGATTAAATTAGGCGATTTACTCGTTCGTGATCCATTGGAAATGTGTCGTGTATGGGGTCGTCACTTTGCAACCCTTTACTCCGATACGGACAGTGATTCCTATGACCGGGTGCACTTCGAAAACGTGACGGCATGTGTTAATTGTATTAAGGAAGAGTCGTTGTTAGTACATTGGGATCACATAGCACAGGAAGAAATGTTATCTGCCTTAACTACTTTAAACAAGAGGCCCAAGAGGGCCAGTATCGCTCCACGGATCTCCAAACAGCCCTGCCCCCTAGTGGCCATATTTTTACCAACCACCATGGCTTAAAGGAATCTTGTAGAGTGTCACCCAAGGAATGTTTCTGCAAAATTATTTGAAAATCGGCCTGACACTTTCGGAGGAGAGGATATTTTAAGTTTTCACCGTAGCCATACAAGGCAAAATAGCCCCACCCAATGGCGGCCATATTTTTCAACCAATCAACATGGCTTGAAGGAATCTGATAGAGGGTCACCCAAAGTACCTTTCTACAAAATTATTTGAAAATCTGCTCAACACTTTCGGAGAAGAAGATTTTTTAAATGTTCACTATGGTCATATAGAGCAAAATAGCCCCGCCCTCTGGCGGCCATATTTTTCGACCAATCAACATTTCTTGAAGGAATCTAATAAAGGGTCACCCAAGGAACATTTCTACAAAATTATTTGAAAATCAGCCTGACACTTTCGGAGGAGAAGATTTTTTAAGTTCTCTCTTTAGCCGTATAAGGCAAAATAGCCCCGCCCTCTGGCGGCCATGTTTTTTTCTTACCAATCAACATGGCTTGAAGGAATCTGATAGAGGGTCACCCAAGGAACATTTCTACAAAATTATTTGAAAATCTGCTCAACACTTTCAGAGAAGAAGATTTTTTTAGTTTTCACTATGGTCATATAAGGCAAAATAGCCCCCCCCCCCCCCCCCCCCCCCCCCCCCCGCCCTCTGGCGACCATGTTTTTTTACCAATCAACATGGCTTGAAGGAATTTGATAGAGGGTCACCCAAGGAACATTTCTACAAAATTATTTGAAAATCTGCTCAACACCTTCAGAGCAGAAGATTTTTTAAGTTTTCACTATGGTCATATAAGGCAAAATAGCCCCGCCCTCCGGCGACCATGTTTTTCGACCAATCAACATTTCTTGAAGATATCTAATAAAGGGTCACCCAAGGAACATTTCTACAAAATTATGGATGGATAAAAAAATTGAAGGAATTTAAGAGAGGACATTGAGAGGATGCTTCCTATGAAGTTTCAACCAAATTGGCCAAGTGGTTAGTGAGAAGAAGTCGTTTAAAGGAAAAAGTTAACGCACGCACGCCGGACAATTCGCCATGACATAAGCTCGACTGGCTTTCAGCCAGTGGAGCTAAAAATGGTAACATGTGTGGACTAGACCGGGTTTGCAATGAACACCTCATTCACGAATTGACCCTTCTTGCTCTATCGAGCAAAGACTTACCAGAAATGATATTGATTTGTAATAAATATTCTTGTTTATGGAGATTTCAATACAATCCAAATAAATGCACTTCGTTTGTGAGTAATAGCCTCATACAAGAAACAGAGGATGTTATTCATTTAGGCATTTTATGTAATAAGTATTCCTCATCATCTGTAATTGTTTAAAATGTAGTTAGGAAATTAAGGGGGACTTTCTATGGGTTAATTACGGAAGGTTTGCACAGAAATGATCTTAGTCCAATTACTAGTTTCAAAATATACAAATCTATTGTTTTGCCAAGAGCTCTCTTTGGCTGTGAAATGTTACAGTCGCTTTCTGACCGAGACAACTTGAATGTGGACAGGTCACGCGGATTATGCTTAAACACAGATTCAGGGATTGAAAAGTAGATCGAGGACAGATATTGTCCTCGGCCTATTAGGCGTTCTTCCACTGCAGACTGCAATTGATAAGAGGAAATTGACCTTCCTTGGTCAATTGTGTCAATTAGAGAGGGACTGTCAACAAAAAAGTATTTTTTTCTTCTGCATTTATGTTCATGCAATGATGGTCTTAGTAGTACTGGTTATATCTCTGATGTTGTCTCTAATTAGCGTAAACATGATTTGTGCATGTCGTGCAAGACTTTTCGATATTTGGCGGGTTTCCAATTACAAATGTGTGGTAAAGGATGGCTAACATCACATTAACCAATCAGTGTATTAATTCATGGAACGAGAGAACTTCTTCGCACGAATTCGTACTATATAGACACATTCAGGAGCAGTTCTCCTATATGGTATTTTGCAAAACATAATCCTGGTATGATGTATGCTTGTTTTTCTGTGGCGCAGTTAATTGCGTACTCGTCTACTTTTGATACGCGTTGAGATAGGCACGATATAGATTTAAGTGTTACTGAGCATATTTTACTACACCGTAATCGTCTTCAATCTTGTAGATCCGCATTTGAGCGTAGAATATGTCATGAGTTTAATAACCAAGTTTTTGATCGGTTAAAATCCTTGAGTAAGACTGACTTTATTAGAGCTCTATTTGGAGTGAATGATTATTTGAGCAGGTTCTTCGTGCAGACTACCATAAATTCTATCGGTCTTTCACTTTGTAATTCCACACTGTTTGGAACGTTACATTTTCGTTCGGTAAGTGGGACAGTTCCCGCTCGTGTTTAACATTGCTGCGCTTCCAATGTGTCGCAAGTTTTTGCTAGGTACGACGATAACTTCGACTCAATTAGTGTAATTTATTCATGTGGATTGGTGTAAATTTAACCCTTGTCCCCCATGTAGACGAATGTCCTTATTATGATGACATTCGGACGCATTGTCTAAGCGTTGGAGATTACTTATGTTGGGTAATTAAATTTTCCTTATGATCTCTAATGTTATCAACGCTAGAAGTATTAAATCATGAGTGCTTAAAATCTTGCCCCAATAGTTCAAGAGTTCTGCAATAGTTTCATTGCAAGGGGGATAGGGTTACATGTTTTGTATGTTCTTCATGTTCATGTATATATTGTTTGTCTATGTTTGTTTGTTTTTCATGTTCATATATATATTGTTTTTTCATGTTTGTTTGACTTTCATATTCTTGTTTATATTGTGTGTCTATGTTTGTACATGGCTGTGAATTTGTACATCCAGGGGTTGGGAGTTAAAACCCCAGCTCGGCCAACATTCTTTCCGACGTTTGACAAAAGTCACTGTGACAAGCGTTATTCGTCTTCCACCAATGAGCTAACAGTCTATGTGGAGAAGCAGTCAATTGCTTGGAAAGAGGAATATTGTGTGGAGTACTAGTGTGAGAAAGCCAGGAAACACATGAGTATGTGAACTAGTCGCCGTGATACGACTGAACACATTTTTAAACCCCAATCAATCAATATATCTCTCATATTATGGCATGTTCAATTAAACCAGAATAAGCAAGCGTGACGTTTTTGACTATTTTACCACTAGTCATGGTGCAGAATGATGTTTTAGATCAATTACTAAATCAAATCGAAATGTCTGGTGTATGTCTTGTACTGTATTCTATTCTATGGTCAAGATTTGTTTCAGTTTTTTAATGATGTCAATATGTTCAATGAATAAGTCAGCGGATTAAGTTAGAAATCAGTAAACAGCGTTGAATGTAACATCTGGGTCCACTCTTACACTATCGGCTATAATTACATTCGCGAATGATCGGGATAGTCGGGTCGTTTTTCCCGCCGGTTATGCTATGATTGGGCATTTAATATTCTCGGGGAAACATATATAGATATCATTTCAAACATTTTCTTTGATATTACTAGTGGCCCTATCACGAATACTACTATGTCGATCATGAAGGTATTTCATATTTGATAAACGGCAAGATAAGATTAGAAGTTGTCGTATTGTCTTTAATATTTGGATCGAATTTATTTTATTTACTTCTGCATGGCGAAACATTTCTTTGCACCAGTTTGCAAACATCGCATACCGAAAGTAGAAATATGGATCAAAATACATTTAAGGGAATATTTTAATTTCATTTTCTTATTCGCTACCATTCATGGATTAATACATAGCCCCAGGGAACAATTGTCACTAATGATTGGACCACCTTATTGGGTATATATATATATCACGTTAATGTACTATTACTGACGCGATTCGGTTGGCTGAAACCACTCAATCTGACAGGTGGGTAACTCCGCCTACTGTTATTGATTTTTTTATGGCCACAGCGAGTAGTTTTTGCATGTAATACACAACATGTAAGTTATGAAACCTGGCTACCAGACACAGGAATAAACTGTAGCCCGGTGGGCTTTCATTTGAAAATGACAGTAGCACGAGCAATTATTGAGGTAGCCCGCGGGCTCCGGGCAATGGATTTGTCGACACTGATTGTGTATATATTTTGCATGATACGCAAATTAAATTAAATTTTCAATTAATTTATTGTTTGACTTGAAATAAATTAATATTCCTCGTCATTTCAAATGTACATGAGTTACAACATACAATAAACCCGATGAGAAAAAAAACATTTAACAAAGGGAAAAAGGACAAAAATCAAATATAATTATCCTGAAGAAGCTTTACAGAAATGTTTAATAGAAGTCAAGTACCAAAATAATTTACTGTATTATTATTTATTTTATAAAATGATAATAATTAATTAATGATAATAAAAAAAAAACCTACACAAAAGACAGAAACAGCACAAAAAAAGAAAACAGAAAAAAACAAACACATATATTATTCGAAAGAATCTTATCAGGTATGTTTAATCACCAAATTACTTTCTGTCACTAAACAGTTTGAACGTTATTTTTAAAGTTACAAAGACTTCATACAAAATCTAACTAAGTTGTCCAACATTGAGAGTTGTGTATAAGATAATTCGGATTAAGACCCCTGGGGATACGAATTTATTTTATGAGGGTCATAAAACTTCGGATCGAATCAGGAGCATTTCCGAACTATCACGAATACATTTAAAACCATGAACAAAAAAGACCATATAAATCTAAATTCATGTTGATGAAATAAAAATAACATTGTAGATGAAGAAGGGCCGAATCCGAGACCGTTTGCACATAAGAAATATCTATAATAATATTTGATATACATCGATTATAAGTGAAGGGGTAATTTTATTTTGTTCTTTGTCTTTATGATATTGACAACGTTTATTCAACCTGAAAAAGACTATTTAAATTATCTTTTTCTCGAAAAATAAAATATACATATTACAGATAAATAATTATATGTTGTGGAGCCATTTGTACCTAAGCGATAACTTAATTAATAAAAGTATTAAAGATCGTTAAAGTTACAACGACTCTTTATTTCTATATGGTAAATTATCCCCGATAGCAAGTGCCGGTGAAATAATTCTTCCATATGTTACATCACATTTATATACTTCACGGTTTGCAAATCTTTTTTCACCTAAAACTATAGTTAGTATATTGGGTTCGGTCTTATTGGATAAACGAGGAAAAAAATATAATGTTCTAACTAAAAGTCAAAAATTATAACTTACCGAATTCTCGAAGTTCACCAATTCAATTCTCTATCCTTTTTGCGCACCGCTCTTTTCCCCCAATATAATATGTTAGACACGTCAGAACTCTATTAAAGTCAAAAACGTTATGCCGGGCCCAGACGACTATGCAGTCTTTACAAACAACAATCACGTGATATTGCGCTTAGATACAGTGACGATAGGCAGTCTTTACCTTATATGGCAAGTTATTACCTTATATGATAATGATTAAATTGCTATAATTAGAAGTAACCCACTATGGTATGTTAGGATCGTCTGCTCTGAAAACGTCTCTAAAAACTTTTTGTTCAAGTTTGAATACATCCTTTACCACAAACGTTTTCATTAGATGTTACTGATGTTTTCAACAATAGTTCAGTCACATACAGTTAAGACCAGCATGAAGTTGACACTCTGATTGGATCGTGTTGGAGCATTGAATGGTTGCAACAATTTTATCCATATTTTATTGACGAAATTTATCTATCGATTTTGGGGCCTATTTTATTTACAAAGTCATTTGTTAACATCAAACTTTGATTCATATGGCAGTTAAAGACAAATATGGTATATAAATGTATTTTATGATAAATAAAATGTCATCGCGGTGAATCAAAAAGTAATAGATTCAATAAAAACTATTTAGTTGATCTGCGTTGTCAAAAGTCGAGTAGAAAAATCGACGCCTTCACTTAGGTCACTTACTTGTACCAATAACCAATCAGCGAGCAGCTATCACGCGTCTCTACAGTGTGTGGAATATTTTTATCGACGCAGTAAGATAGCCACCTCCACCACAGGGACTTGCTCCTCTAAAAATAGATATGACCTACTCTATGCATAGAAATTAATATCTAATAGGAGGTCATATCTATATTTAGAGGAGCAAGTCCCTGTGCATCCACCCCTTTCCTTCACCACTTATCTAAATATATTTCAGTTCATCACACACTTAACCCGACATACAGGTCGCGCTCTCTGATTGGTACTTGGTTCGATTGTTGTTACTATTGTTTTACTATATCATTGTTAATCATGCTTGAATTAGGTCCCGGGCAGGCACTTTTTTGTCCTGCCTAGATATGTTAAAAATGCTTACCGGCATTAAAAAATAAAATGCCCTATTTCAATTCAACTTTGTGTTACGTAATCATTTTCCCCATACTGAGTGGAATGTGGTGTTTAGATCCGAGAACACCACCATGCCACATACAATGTCAACATCAATATATGTTCATTTTGCAGAAAAGAGTATATATAACAAGTGTATTCGATAGAGAAATCGAGTGAGAAGTACGGCGCTCGTTGAAACCACTGAAAACTTTGAATAAAACGACAATTTCGGAAAAGCGAGCAAGATACGGGATACAATACCAAGAATTTCAACAAACAAACAATTTGATGAATGAATTAAAGTAATGTTTTCAAAATTCATCTTCCGCAGAGTTGTCAGAAAGCCCCTGTTTGTGGGAAAGGGTAAAGAGATGTGTTTAGTAAATACTTGTCAAAGCAGTATTGAGAAACTCAATGTTTTTAAACCCACACTGCATTGAAAATGTGAAATATCGCCATATATGACAGTTTAATTATTAAATAAAAAAGCATTATGGCATAGTTTTCAAAGGTTATCTATTGCAGCTGTGTCAATATGTACCTGCAGGTGGAAAAGGGTTAACGCATTCTCATGTGTGGACGCAACAGTAAAAGACAACTTAAGAAAACATTGTGATAAAAGAGTAAAATGCACATTATAAGCAATTTCTCCTTTTGCCAAAATGTTTTCAACTATATTAAAAAAATATCGTTCATTTAAAGAGATTTCTCATATTTTTGCAAAGATGGTTACAAATCCCACTGTTGAAGAAAAGGAGTATATGGGAACAGGTTAAAACAAGACAAAAACAGAACAACTGAAACAAACAGCTATATTCTGTATCAACATATCGAGGGCTTGGCGTGAAACGGTTGTAACTAAAAATCTATTTTGAAAACCCTGGTTTAGAGGCAATTTTGACCCCTTTGTAAACAATGCAAATTTAGGTGCCGTTGCTCAGAACGAGCAATGGAACCTAAATTTCCATTGTTTACCAAGAAAAATGATTTAACACATTTAAAGACTTTATGGCGAGGTGATTAACCTTGCAAAAAAAAAAAATATATTTTAGTTACAACTGTTTCAGGCTAAGCCCTCGATATCTATAAGAGCTAATTCGGCTTTTTAAAGCATATCTTTAAGTCATCGGCTACAACTTTGTCGTGATGTTAATAATTTAAGTTGTATGACTGAAAGGATTGTAAAGGTCATTTTTGATATATATATCAAGGACATAATTACGTGTCAAGAGCGGTAGACACTATCTAAAAAGATGAAATTGAAGAATTTCAGTATAATATTTTTTTTCCCACAACGTTACAATATATTTCTTTACCGGCCTTCTTCGTTTAACCTAACGCATGCAGTTAAATCTGCATTTTTGTTGAAAAGGGAAAGGCAATATATTCACTTCTCAATAAGCTGTTTAGCTAAAATTGGTTAGTTATACATAAAGTAAATCCCAGGAGTATACCTTAGATACGAGTTGTATTCAACATGCGATCTATGTGCCATAGACGCCTCGCATTTCAGATTACCATATTAAATCAAACACTATCATACAGACTTCACAAACAAACCGATATAACGCCGCAAAGACGACTCCATATATCTGGGATACCGGGCGGTCTTGACTTTATATGCCAAGTCCCGGAAGCTCAGTCTGTTGCGATGCGGGCTCCAATACAGTGGTTGTGAGTTCGAACCCCAGCTCGGCCAACATTCTTTCCGACGTTTGACAAAAGTCACTGTGACAAGTGTCATCCACCAATGGACTTAAAGTCGCAGGTGTTACCATAGTGCGGCCCCTCTATCAACGGGCGTATTAAAATGGTCGGAAAGGTACAAACAGTGGGATGAACACACATGTTAGAAATATAGTCAGTGTGCACTTTACACCTGTGCATCTGCTGAATACACGCTATCAACACGTTAAGTTTGAAATTAATACATTTGAAAAGAAATTTGCTGAACAAGAAAACATGAAAAAAAGAGATATCTCTAAAAATAGGCGTATTGGAATGATTACAATCTTCTAACAACTCCAACAAAAGGCGTGCTATCGTTATTGTTCGTGTGCATTACACTTGGCCGAGCCCCGGTTGCTCAGTCGGTAGCGACGCGGGCTGTCAATACAGGGGTTGTGAGTTCGAATCCCGGCCCGGCCAACTTTCTTTCCGAGGATTGACAAAAGTCAATGCGACATGCGTCATTCGTCATCCACCTATGGGCTAAGTCGATGTGGAAAAGCAGCCAGTTACTTGGGAAGATTGTTGTGTGGAATACTGGTGTGAGAAAACCAGGAAATGCATGAGTAGGTGAACTGGCCGCCGTGATATAACTGAGAAATTGTTAAAAACGACTTTAAACCCCAATCAATCAATCAATCAAAACATTACACTTGATTGAGCTTGATGGCACGCAGTCAACATGTATATGATCCGTTCCAAGAGAAAACCAACACTATGGACTATGTTGTACACACAATGCATAGAAACATAGAAACACATTTTCTTGAGCACACCATACGAACAAAGACGTCCGTGACATTTCTATATAGGTTTTTTTCTAGCATACAAACATACGAAAACATTGAGACATGAATGAAAGCTTGAATGTTCCCTACTTGCTGATCTATAATTTCAAATGTATACGAGGCGTGTTTCACAAAGAAATAATTACAGATGCATTCTACTGGCTAGTATTCGTCTTTTTCTGATGACAAAATTATGACAGCGCACCGAGTTAAACTTGATACCGCCAGTTTTTATAACTAAAATTGACAAGACCCATGTCGTTTTTAAAGCAAAGCTTCTGTCCAGTCTGGATTACTTGACCCTACCACGTTGTTCCGGCACTTTTTGAATATAAAGTACGCGGAGAATCAGACTAAACTTCTGCTCAGTGTCCACAAATACAGTGTAGGTTTCGTAGCCGGTGCAATTTTCACTGCCATGTACTTCTGTTTGTAACGCAAAGTGCAGATATAGAGATTGGACCTGGTTTGTGTTTAGATTTCCCATTCCGATTTAATCTGATTTTCAAAAGACATGCCACGATAATTAAACAGCTAATCTGCGTTAATTACATGTATAGCTAATACTTTGATAAGTGATAACTTAAAAAGCTGTTGTTATAAGTATATACTAATTATAAAACAAATTAAGACCACTGGAATGCAAACCATTAGCGTTTGCCTCTGAATTCCTTGAACCTCCAAATTTTATTTTACAGGTCAACCCCGTGTGTACTAGGTTGTCTCTGGACGCATATGAAATTGACCCCAACTCTTCAGGCGCGACGCAAATTGATCCTGTGATGACTTAAGTTATAGGAATGGGGAAGTTCTGTTCCGGTTGATTTGTAGCAGGGCCAATATATACACGTCCCAATCGAGTCGCTATACGGGCCAGAGGTCAAGAATCCGCCATTGTTAACGTGGTTAATGAAAAGCTTGAAATTTGAATTCGCTTAGTGACACTGCCGTCATTTTTATGGAATTGTTCTCAGAACAGAATCTTCGATACATGTTTTTGAGTTTTTGAATATTATATAACTTAAAGGCAAACAATGCTCATACCTCTTTTCGAAAGAAGTTTTCTTTAGCGAACGGTGCGTTCAGTTTAAAAATCCCTTCAAGTAGTTCTGTTAGTTCTGTAAACTTCCGGTCGTCATAGGCAAACTTACAAGAACCGAAAATACACAAAACATTTTTAATCTAGGTTATACGTCCTCTTTCCACTCCAGCTAATAGACAAACAGTACACCCCTTAATGACCAAGTAATGGAGTGCTACATTTTACTTCAAAATAATACAAAGTTGTGCATATTATTCAAATGTTGGGGTGTCAACCCTAAAAATAGAGTTTAACACAAACTACATGTATGACCAAACATTTAACATTAATTTCCTCAATACATTTATGTCATAGCATGAGTCAGATTCTATTTTTGAAATAACTAAGCATTTTATAAAATATTCGACAAACGGGGCACATTGACCATAATATACAGAAAGAATTGCAAGTGGTACTGAATTTTGATTGCAATTCCGTAAATCTCCAATCGATGTTTGATGGTGCATTTCTGTCAGGAAATGTAAAGCAACATGTTGATAAAAACGCCAATCTTCGCTACTACTGTCAACACTTCACGAACAATGGGGCAACCCGAAAAACATTGTTCTGATATACACATACACTTGATATCAAAGTTAACCAAAAACTCAACACACATACAAATAGCCTTGTCTTAGTCTACCTTGACCTGAATATACATGCAGTCGGTCTATATTATTTATTAAAACACAGTTAATTTTAATCTGGGCAACCTAATATCAAAAAGCAAACACTGATTTGGTTACAAACACTTTCGATTTTCAATAAAATCATTATTGCCTAATGGGAGAGAACTTGAGTCGTATGGATTCATCTGAAATTGCGCTCGGATCCGAATTGCCTCCCTTTGACCTAACAAGAACCACTTTTTTTCGATCAACCGCATAACAAACACATTTCAGCAGTCGGTTTAAAACACAGCTGATCTTAATCTGGGTTTCGTGGATGATCTTCATATCGATGTAAAATAATTGTCTAGAGAACTGGTTCATGAAACAAATGATTGATTTAGGTAAATGCCGTTTTCAACAATTGCTCAGTCATATCATCGCGGCCAATTCACAAACTTATGTGTTTCCTGGCTGTCTCACACCAGTTCCTGCTGATTTTGAAACACCCACCTTTTTTCCAGTTATTAGCATGACGCTGAGGACACATACAGGTCTTATGAAACAAGGTAAGACTACACTTGTATAGAACATGGAATATATGCTCACTTGTGGCAGAGTCGTATAATTGTGTAGTAAGTAAAATATACTTAAATAATAAGAGTGAATGACCAAACCAAGTAATGTGTTTAGTAACGATCAAACATTGTGTCCAGGTTTTATATGAATTCAGTAGGACGTTGGTTTATGGTAAATATATTCCACATACCTAGCACCAAACATAACGCTACATATAATATTCGTTGCGGCAGACAGTAGGTAAGGTTTTATTTGTACAGGTGTCCCTCGTGCCTCCTTCAGGACGGACGCAAGCACGTGTATTTCCTCAAATATACGTTCCTCTAACGTCAGTTTACCGACGCCGAAATCACGCAGGGCTTGTAACGTGAAACGACGTAACGTTTTCAAGGCATGTCCGCTGTTGTACGTCAGACCTGATATGACATTGATTAAACATTAAGTTGCAGCTACAGCTTATCAGAATGATTTCAGATCTTTTCAATAATGACAATTTCATTTGAGCCGTTTCACGAGAAAATCAACATTGTGGATTCTGCGTGAAGTATCGACCCGAATCAGCCTAAGCATGCCCAGGCTAACCCGGACAGACACTTTTCGCCTCCTGGGGATTTTCTGTTTCAGTAATCATTACTCTATACCTCTATTCCTTTGAGACGGAATGTGTCGGCCCGGATTAGCCTGCACGGACTGCGTAGGCTGATCTGGGGTCGATACATTACGTAGAGTCCATAATGTTGGTTTTCTCCTGCATTTCTTAACAATAACATAGCAGTTGCATTTCTGTTATATGATGCATTGCATGATGGACTAACGTAAATGTAGTTTTTAATTGAAGACTCACAATGTTATGATAACGATATGTGTCACATGATGGATAAAGGTAAATGTAGTTTTTAATTGAAGAATCACAATGTTATGATAACGATATGTGTCACATGATTGATAAAGGTAAATGTAGTTTTCAATTGAAGAATCACAATGTTATGATAACGATAGGTGTCACATGATGGAAAGAAAATAAATGTAGTTGTTATTGAAGAATCACAATGTTATGGTAATGTAATGCATCATATGATTGAAAGAAAGTAAAAGTTATTGCAAATATTTGGTAAGTACAAAAGTGTAACTATTGAAAACATTATGGTACCTGGAAAAAGTGTAACTATTGAAAACATTATGGTACCTGGAGAAAGTGTAACTATTGAAAACATTATGGTACATGGACAAAGTGTAACTATTTAAAACATTATGACTGACTCTTTGGTGTTAGGATAAATTGACCAGTATCTGATCCAGAATAACCCGTGATATAACTGAAAATGTGTTGAGAGCGACGTATAACACCATATAAACAAACAAACAAATAAACTGAGCCCAACCTTTGTGGAGAGACCGTTATTTTATATCGTGTACATGTCTGTTGGTAGTAACAAACAAATAAACCTGAGCCCAACCTTTGTGGAGAGACCATTATTTTATATCGTATACATGTCTGTTGGTAGTAACAAACAAATAAACCTGAGCCCAACCTTTGTGGAGAGACCATAATTTTATATCGTGTACATACATGCCTGTTGGTAGTAACAAACAAATAAACCTGAGCCCAACCTTTGTGGAGAGACCATTATTTTATATCGTGTACATGTCTGTTGGTAGTAACAAACAACTAAACCTGAGCCCAACCTTTGTGGAGAGACCGTTATTTTATATCGTGTACATGTCTGTTGGTAGTAACAAACAAATAAACCTGAGCCCAACCTTTGTACAGAGACCGTTATTTTATATCGTGTACATGTCTGTTGGTAGTAACAAACAAATAAACCTGAGCCCAACCTTTGTGGAGAGACCGTTATTTTATATCGTGTACATGTCTGTTGGTAGTAACAAACAAATAAACCTGAGCCCAACCTTTGTGGAGAGACCGTTATTTTATATCGTGTACATGTCTGTTGGTAGTAACAAACAAATAAACCTGAGCCCAACCTTTGTGGAGAGACCGTTATTTTATATCGGGTACATGTCTGTTGGTAGTAATTCCATTCTTTGCGCTCACGGTTGTGAGGGTAAGTCGTGACTGTTTCAGTTCGCATCCCCAGCGCCAATAAATAACACCTAAGATTTTCCCTTCTTTGCTCTCATTGTTGTGAGGGTAAGCATTGCGACTGACTCTTTAATATCAGGATAAATTGACCAGTATCTGATCCAGGATAATCTGTGATATAACTGAAAAAGTGTTGAGAGCGACGTAAAACACCATATAAACAAACAAACAAGTAAACCCGACACAGCCTTTGTGGAGAGACATTTATTTTATATCAAGTACATGTCTGTTCACCTATTTATACAATACGACATTCCTCCCACCACGTGTATTTGCATCACAAACAATCTCATTAAATCCAGACCCAAATATGTCGCCGATTGTATATAATAGATCTTAAGACACCGCATTGAAAGTAGACTCGAATTGACCGTACACATTAAAATACCAGTTTAATAAGAACACTGATTGTATATAATAGATCTTACAACACCGCATTGAGGGTAGACTAGAATTGACCGTACACATTTAAATACCGGTTTAATAAGAACACTGATTGTATATAATTGATCTTACGACACCGCAATGAGGGTAGACTCGAATTGACCGTACACATTTAAATACCAGTTTAATAAAAAACGATGATTGTATATAATTGATCTTGCAACAACGCATTGAGGGTAGACTCGAATTAACCGTACACATTTAAATACCAGTTTAATAAAAACGATGACTGTATATAATGGATCTTACAACACGGCAATGAGGGTAGACTCGAATTGACCGTACACATTTAAATACCAGTTTAATAAGAACACTGATTGTATATAATAGGTATAACGACACTGCAATGAGGGTACACTCGAATTGACCGTACACATTTAAACACCAGTTTAATAAGAACACTGATTGTATATAATGGATATCACAACACCGCATTGAGGGTAGACTCGAATTGACCGTACACATTTAAATAACAGTTTAATAAAAACACTGATTGTATACAATAGTTCTGCAGCTGACAAATGTGAAAATATATTGACAAAAAAAGTAGACAATAAAGGACATTTTCTATATAGTGTAAAAAACTATGAACAAGTTCACCATTGTCACTTTTTTTCTTCAAAAGTCGTCTGCAGCAGATGTGTCAAAATACGTCTGTATATGGCAAATGTTTAAAACCTCATTTGCAAGATATGTTTTATACCAGTGCCATTTGATACTCCTATAAGTGGTGCGAAAAGCTGAGGTCTGTCGGTAAATACGTCTGATTTCTTGGTGAACGCTTCGTGGATAGCATCAAAACCAATGAGCATCACTATACATGTAGATCCGCAGTACAACCTGAATCAATGCGAAATAAAATAGGTTAGAAATCACTACGATAACGTAACCAGTTCTCAAATGTAGGCGAATGAAATTGGTTAGAAATCACTACGATAACGTAACCAGTTCCCAAATACAGACGAATGAAATAGGTTAGAAATCACTACGATAACGTAACCAGTTCTCAAATGTAGGCGAATGAAATTGGTTAGAAATCACTACGATAACGTAACCAGTTCCCAAATACAGACGAATGAAATAGGTTAGAAATCACTACGATAACGTAACCAGTTCTCAAATGTAGGCGAATGAAATAGGTTAGAAAACACTACGATAACGTAACCAGTTCTCAAATACAGACGAATACTAACGCATCTGCAGCTTAAGACATTTGAAGAGAATCAATGGGAAATTATATAGGTAAGACAACACTTTGAAAAATGCCACAATGTTTTCAACTCTTTTTAATGAATAAACTTTCCTCTATAAAGATTGTCCATAATTTTACCAAGATGTTTTCGAAGTCGTCTGCTGCTGAGTTGTTGTATGTGGGAAAGAAGTTAATTATTTCCCACACATGAAGAAGTATTTTGACGCATATGCAGTAAACGGCATTTGGGAAAAGGAAGCATGAACAGAAATTGCTCTAAATTAGCAATTCCGATTTTTGTCACAATGTGTTCAACTCTTTTCAATTAATAAACTTTCTTTTTTAACGCTTTTCCATATTTTGGCTATATATGTTTTCAACGTTGTTTGCTGCTGAGTTGTTGTATGCTGGATAAGAGATTACTATAATGACAACCATAACTTAATGAGTTCCCGCATGCAGACTTGCAGCATACGATATTTGAAACAAAAAGGTCAAACAGTACCGCACCACTGTCATTATAAACGAGTAAATGGTCCAAACATGAATATTTCCACATTTTTTTTTGTAAATCGGCCAGAAGATGATTTTTAAAAATGTTCGCTATTATATGTAACAGTCTATCGATTTGATTGTATTGTGTTTTAATTCGCTTTTATCGATGTTTCAGTTATATCACGGAGTTTCCTGGGTAATTTATCAATATTGCTGGTACATTTAACATGAGACCGGGGAGTCAATCGTATTGCTAACCCAACAATTCTGAGTGCCATTGCTACCATCAAACCCTTTCCCACAAATAGATAATTTGTTACGCATCTGCAACTGATGTCTATTGAAAACAATATTTGCAATTTAACCTTTTCCACCATGTTTTTAAGTCGTCTGGTGCAGAGTCGTCAAAATGCGTATTCAAATGCGAAAGGTTTAACTTACAGGACGCTGAAGGTCAGACATTGCATACTATGGTAGTTTGTTATTTTCATTATAAAAAAGGAAAGAAAGAATTACAATAAATTAACATGTTGTAGGGCTCAGTTTATGTTCGAAATTAAGTTTAAATTATACAATTTCAATGAGATTTAACTGTTTAGCTGATATTTTTTTTAGAAGGTGGTCTAATTTATAAATATTGGACTACATTTCAACATTTGTTAAAGTATGATATAATTAGGATGCCAAGCTAATATCATTTTGAGAAAAAGAGAAAACTCATGTCTTCAGCAATTTAACCCTTATCTCATTGTTTTAAAAAGAAGATTGTTGCAAAGGTGTCAACTATTGACTTTAATAGGGGAAAGGTAAAATGACGTGCTATTGCATGCAAATCCTAAATTGTCTGTTTTGTTGTTTTATTGATAAATAATAAAATTCAAATATTCTGACAAATATCTTGAAAAGTGTATGTAAAATTCACAAATCTTATAATTATTCCTTAATGAAAGCACTGTACTAAGACAATGATGATTGGCAAGATTACTCATTTCCATTACTGTTTATGATCAACAATTATAGTTGGCTGTGTGTATGGCCAACCTACTTTGGAATGGAGATTGATCATAAACAATGAAAGGCTTCAATTATCATTCACTTCGTTGACAAAACAATGCAAGTTATGATACATTTTCACTTGACCTGGTGTTCCAATAAGCCCCTGATGTTCCAATATGCCCCTCAGTTGATAACTGTTTTTTCAACTACTATTTTCAACTACTAAAATGTAAGTGTTATGCATAACTGCAGTAAGGATTACCGGCGACACTGATTCGTTGCATCAACCTTTTCTTGTTGTCTTTTTAATAACCGTAAGAAAGACTTTTCGTACTCACAATCCCTGGTTATCAACTGGCCTATCGGTGGTCCCGCAACGTCCATGATGTTGTGTTAACTACATCAATAATGTTTACTTTCGTTAAAAGCGATATTAATGTTTTAAAATGTGTATTTCGTGTACTTTCAATAGTATTTCCGTTATATCACGGCATTTCTTGGATATATCACTAGTACTACCGGTTTATTCTTCCTGACACTAATGCACCAAAAGTGTATTTCGTGTACTTTTAATAGTATTTCCGTTATATCACGGCCTTTCGTGTATATATTACCAGTACTACCGGTATTATTCTTCCTGACACTAATACACCAAAAGTGTATTTCGTGTATTTCAATAGTATTTCAGTTATATCACAGCCTTTCGTGTATATATTACCAATACTACCGGTATTATTCTTCCTGACACTAATGCACCAAAAGTGTATTTCGTGTACTTTCAATAGTATTTCCGTTATATCACGGCATTTCTTGGATATATTACCAGTACTACCGGTATTATTCTTCCTGACACTAATGCACCAAAAGTGTATTTCGTGTATTTCAATAGTATTTCCGTTATATCACGGCATTTCTTGGATATATTACCAGTACTACCGGTATTATTCTTTGTGACACTAATGCACCAAAAGTGTATTTCGTGTACTTTTAATAGTATTTCAGTTATATCACGGCATTTCTTGGATATATTATCAATACTACCGGTATTATTCTTCCTGACACTAATACCCCAAAAGTGTATTTCGTGTATTTCAATAGTATTTCAGTTATATCACGGCATTTCTTGGATATATTACCAGTACTACCGGTATTATTCTTTGTGACACTAATGCACCAAAAGTGTATTTCGTGTATTTCAATAGTATTTCCGTTATATCACGGCATTTCTTGGATATATTACCAGTACTACCGGTATTATTCTTCCTGACACAAATGCACCAAAAGTGTATTTCGTGTACTTTCAATAGTATTTCAGTTATATCACAGCCTTTCGTGTATATATTACCAGTACTACCGGTATTATTCTTCCTGACACTAATACACCAAAAGTGTATTTCGTGTACTTTCAATATTATTTCAGTTATATCACGGCATTTCTTGGATATATTACCAGTACTACCGGTATTATTCTTTGTGACACTAATGCACCAAAAGTGTATTTCGTGTACTTTTAATAGTATTTCAGTTATATCACGGCATTTCTTGGATATATTATCAATACTACCGGTATTATTCTTCCTGACACTAATACCCCAAAAGTGTATTTCGTGTATTTCAATAGTATTTCAGTTATATCACGGCATTTCTTGGATATATTACCAGTACTACCGGTATTATTCTTCCTGACACTAATGCCCCAAAAGTGTATTTCGTGTACTTTCAATAGTATTTCAGCTATATCACGGCATTTCTTGGATATATCACCAGCATGATCGGTATTATTCTTGCTTACACAAATACACCAAAAGTGTATTTCGTGTACTTTCAATAGTATTTCAGTTATATCACGGCATTTCTTGGATATATTACCAATACTACCGGTATTATTCTTCGTGACACTAATGCACCTATCGTTGTGATATTCCCACAATCATTGGTACCAAGGATGGAAGCAATGACACCAACATCTTTAAAGTCGACCGGGGATAAAGCATTGTTCTTCTACTTATGAGGCGAACTTTTTACTCATTACACTACGGTGACGTGACAATCTAATTTTGACCTTTAGATTTACTCGACAGATAAGACCCTTTCCGCAGTTTTAGATCTTAAAAAAAAATCCAGATCAATAACCGAGGATTATGGAAGGTCATTGTTCGATGACCGTGTTGGATAAAAACTGTTTGTATCATCCAGCTGACACCATTTCGGATCGAACACAAAATAACCTCTATAAATTGAATTCCCTATATATGACCAAGGTGGATAAAGAAAATAATGTAACAGTAATTAATGTTCCATAGCAGTAAAGTTTGTGAAACCTTTGCTCGCTTAATTCACCACTGTACGCAGATGCATTAAAACCACAGCTCAGAAAGCTTGAATCATGAGCATCATTCCGTGTTCTACGTCAGATAGTATAGATATATATGAAGTAACACACCTGTATACGTTTCCGTAAGTTTTTACAAATTCTGTAAACTTCTTGAAACCATTCGGATCTTTCCGGAACATCCGAATATTGCCGAAGATCGGCCAGGCGAAAGGTCCTGGTGGAAGATGCCTTCCAGCATACAGCGTATACAGTTTCCATATAACAATTGCTAGCAGTCCGTAACACTGTATTGCATCCACAACGGTATATAGACGGATGTTTCTATCTGTTCACCATGGACTCTACCTATGACCTGTCATTGTTTTAAACATGGTAAGACTTCCTGATAACTACGTGTTTGAAGAGTGTTTTCAAATACTGCCTCGTAGAATTGGCAATACAAAGTTGTCAATCTAGACGAGAAACAACACGTGTTCGTACGTTTGCGATGGAGTAAGTGTGTGACTGGCTTGAAATGATTGATTGCGTTTTCAAAGGTTTTTGAAATCAAATCACGGCGGACCTTTTGCGTGTCGAGTTAGTTCTGGTTTGCTCGTACCGGTGACCCAGACAACGTTATTCCAAGGTAATTGACGGCTACATTCTCAATTAGACTATTATTATCATTCCAAGGTAACTGACGGCTACATTCTCAATTAGACTATTATTATCATTGCTGGAAGACGAATGACGCTGGTCAATATGTGGCAATCATCGGAAAGAATTAATGCTGGAGTCGGGGTACGGGTTTTGGACCCAGAGTGTATATCGGTTTGTATGTTAACCCTTTACTTCATACACACTTGTCTGCAGAAAAAATACTGTTTAAAATAACGTGGCAAAAGGTTAAATTGCTCATATCAACACAATGTTTTCAACCTTAATCGATAATTTAACTTTCACTGAGAGATTTCACATATCTTTGCCGAGATATTTTCAAAGTTGTCTGTTGCAGATTTGTTGTATGTGGGAAAGGGTTGACTACATTACACACACACCGTCACAATGTCACACTTATATAATGAATAATAGCAATAACAGATATGACCTGTGTCATACAAACCTTTGCTTTCGCGAATTTAGACATGACCCAATTCCATTATTATATGTGTTCGTTGTCAGCAAGTAAAAACGTGTTTCAGCACCAAAATACAACGTGTTTAAGTTGATCAAGGCCAACACTGATGACTATCATTGTATTGTAAGGCCCGGCCGCCTTAAGGTCCACCTTATTGTACACTACTGACTTTTAGAAGAACCAAATTAAGTTAATTACGAAAAGGTATATACGTATGAATATTAAGATACTACGATACATAAAGTCAATAGTTGACATCAATTATAAAACAAGAGGGCCGTGATGGTCCTGGTTCGCTCACCTGAGGATTGTTATGTGATTTGTCATGCCAACCACAATAACTCATTGTGCGGTCAGGTAAGCTATCAAAAGATGCACAAGAGGACCAGTATAGCGCTACAGTCACACAGCGAAAACAACTTTTGTCAAATCAATATGACTTAGAAGGTCTCCAAAGAAATATTATATATAGCAGTTAGTATTTTCAAAGTCAGACATTTCTTTTCTAAGGAGATACTTTTCTTAATCTTACACTCTGAGTGCAAATGGTACAACAGGTCCAGCCCTTGGTGGCCATATATTTGGACCAATCAACATGGGTGAAGATTTTAAAGTTTTTAATTTAGCCATGAATGGCAGAACAGTTCCGCCCTGATGGCCATATGTGTTGACCAATAAACATGGCGTGAAATAATCTGATAGAGTGTCCGCCAAGGAACGATTTTACAATATAATTTAGAAATCGGGCAAACAATTTCGGACGAGACAATTTTTTAAAGATTTCTCTATAGCGATATGAGGTTAAAAAAATAAGTAATTCAACCAATCAACATGGCTTGAAGGAATCTTATAAAGGTCATTCAAGGAACATTTCTACAAAATTATTTGGAAATCCACAAGAGACTTTCGGGGGAGATTTCTTTTTAAAGTTTTCACTATAGCCATATGGGGCCAAACAGTACCGCCCCCGTTTGCTCACGTATTTCGACCAAACAATATCACTTGGAGGAATGTGATAGAGGATCACGCAAAGCACAATTCTACAAAACTATTTGGAAATTTGTTAGATATTTTCAGAGATGAAGATTTTGAAGGTTTACACTATTTAAAGCTTGTTCGACCAATCAACATGGTTTGAAGGAATCTGATAGAGGGTCACCCAAGGGACATTTCTATATAAAAACAAAACGTGCCCATTGGTTTTGTAGAGGAATTTTGTTAAGTGATTTATTTTGGTTGCCATGGAAACAAGAATTCAGCATGGACAAAAACATTTGAAGTAAATTTGATGAAGACTTTGAGAAGATGCTTTCTGTGAAGTTTCATCCCAATTGACCTCCTGGTTACAGATGAGGGACAAAGGGCGATCACAATAACTCACCCTACGCACTTCGTGCCCAGGTGAGCTAGAAATGTACATACGAGCTAACCTTGCAAAAACAAAATAAACAACTAAAAACGATTATATCTTCAATATAAATATTGACCTCTTTGAGAAAAACGAACTTTTGCTCATGTTGTGACTGATTCAAAATTATCTTTTATACTATTGACACTGAATTACTTGTCATGAATACATTCTAGATCAACGTATTCTAAGTACATATTCTATTGAAAATTGTAAAGCAATATACAATACAATACAATACATTTTATTACATTCAGGCACAATTGCCTATAGTAGATAACAAACGATGTTTTACAATTAACGAAACGTAATCCCTTTACGAGAAGCAAAATAAATTTAATTATGAATATTAATTAATTGTTCCGACTATAATAACACTAACTATAACAATTAAAACAAATATAATAGTGCATTCTAATAGCAAACTATATTACTGTATACAGTCTGATATCGGCCTACACCATACATCCATATCCCACAATTAACTTTGATAGCGTACTCGTGTACATATATATAATTATTCATAATAAGATGATGATGATGATGATGACAAGTATAATTGTGTAGATCGAGATCAGACAACATAACTATGCCACTCGGGCCACTTTTACATTTTTTTTATTTTTTTTTCTAACAATATAGACATTGAGTAGAAAGGCTGCTTCTCCTTTAATAAGTATGAATGCGTTAACCAAGCATGTCTTATTCGTATCCTTGGAATAATTGGTCTCTCGCAAGATAATAGTATCTGCATTAAAACAACAAAGAAGTGGTGTTTGGATTGAATTAATCCATAGTAACATATAGTGATAGAGGAGCGAATTTAAAAGAGCGATATTGGTTGAGTGCGCTCCAGCTGTTTCTTTAAACTTTGTATGAACTTTTTGTGGATTATTTAAACATTTTGTTTCTCTCCGTCCCCACCCAAGATTGACGATGTCTGGCAATGCGTTTCACGCGTTAACACCTGATAGCATCAAGGAAGTAATTCACAAATCGGTTCCACAACAATATCTCTCGTCTTATCAGAGTAACAGACGTTGCACATAAAGTCATTACTAAATGAGGGTGGACTTTTATGCTGATACCTAACAACATTATTTCTGGACTTATCAGAGTAACGAACGTTGCACATAAAGTCATTACTAAATGAGGGTGAACTTTTATGCTGATATATTCGTTCTTCTTGTTGTTTCCGAGTCGGAGACCGTATACAGATCTACAATATACACAATTGTTGTTGCTGATACCTACGTTCTTCTGGTTCTTTCCGAGTCGGAGACCGTATACAGATCTACAATATACACAATTGTTGCTGCAGCCGATTGATTGATTAATTAGGGTTTAACCCCGTTTCAACTACCCATGTGATTCCTGGCTTTCACACAACAGTTTTCCAAGCAACTGGCTTCTAGACTGTTAGCAAATTGGTGGAAGATGAGTAACTCATGTCGCAATGTCTTTTGTAAAACGTCGGAAAGAACGTGAGCTGAGCTGGGGTTTAAACTCACAACCCCTGGATTGATAGGCCGCGTCGATTATTACTAGACTGACAGGGCTCGGCGACTGCAATAATACGTACAACCTCATTTTTAACCCTAACATATTCGCTATCTTGTTAATGTGGAATATTATTTCCTGTTACATCCCGAAATTCTAACGTTGGTCCAATAAAAGCAATTAAGGTAAATATGACGTGAAAAGATAAGCGGTCAATAGGAAGGTTTAGTCGACGTATCATACCGGTGATGTTCCTATATATTTTTTATTTTATTTTATAGTCGTATCAATATTGTACTTCCAGATTCCATCTTTGGTTAATGAAATTAACATTGTCCGACATACAACAAATATGCAGTAGACGGTTTTGAAAACATCTTGGCAACAATGTGGAAAACTCCTTCAAATAAAAGTATATAATTGAAAAAACAACAACATTGTAGCAAAAGGTGATACTGCTCACCATGAGCCATTTATCCTTTTGCCACACTATTATCAAATGACGATTGCTGCATAGGCGTCAGAAGGCATTTTTTTCATGGAAAACGGTTAATTAGACAAAAAGTATAAATATTGCCCTTCTCGTACTTTTTAAATATTACTTATTGTTGACGGACATCTATATGTATGACAAGACATACTAACCCCTATCGCTTACCACGGCATTCCCATACAAACCCCCCACACTAATCACAGCGGAATCCCAGACAAATCCCCAGCACTTGTCACAGCGGATTCCTAGATAAATCTCTTACGCTAACCACGACGTTTTCCAGGATAATTCCCAAACACTTACCACGGCGGATTCGTTGACAAATCTTCCGCTAACCACGACGGATTCCTAGACAAATCCCTAATGCTAACCATGACGGATTCCAGACAAATCCATAACGCTTACCACGGTGGATTCCTTGACAAATCCCGAACGCAAACCACGACGGATTCCTTATAAAATACCTAACGCTTACCACGACAGATTCCTAGACAAATCCCACACGCTAACCACGGCGGATTCCTAGACAAATCCCTAACGCTAACCATGACGGATTCCTAGATAAATCCCTAACGCTTACCACGGTGGAAGCCTAAACGAATCCCGAAAGCTAATCACGGCGGATTTCTAGACAATTCCCTCAGGCTTACCATGGCGGATTCCTTAACAAATATCTAAAGTTAACTACGGCGGATTCCTTAACAAATTCCTAATGTTAACCACGGCGGAGTCCTAGACTAATCCCTCAGGCTTACCATGGTGGATTCCTGAATAAATCTCTCAAGCTAATTACGACGGAAACCTACACAAATCTCCCTCGATAACTATGGCGGGATTCCTAGACGAATCCCTCAGGCATACCATGGCGGAATCCTTAACAAATCCCCCACGCTGACCACGGCAGGTTCCCAGACAAATCCCTAGCGCTTACTACGTCTGATAACTGGACAAAACCCCTAAATGTAACCACGGTAGTTTCCCGGACAAATCCTTAAAGGTTACCTTGGCGGATTCATAGACAGACTTCTAAAGCTAACCACGGCAGATTTCCAGACAAATCCATTACACTTACCAAGGCGGATTCATAGACAAATTCTTAACGCTTACCACGGCGGATTCATAGACAAATCCATTACACTAACCATTGCCAATTCCTAGACACATCCATTACACTCACCATTGCGGATTCCCAGACAAATCCCTAACGCTACCACGACAGTTTCGTACACAACCCCCTTACGCTTACCACGGCGGATTCATAGATAAATCCCTAATGCTTACCATGGTTGATTCATAGATAAATCCCTAACGCTACCACGACAGTTTCGTACACAAACCCCTTACGCTTACCACGGCGGATTAATAGATAAATCCCTAATGCTTACCATGGTTGATTCATAGATAAATCCCTTACGCTTACCATGGTTGATTCATAGATAAATCCCTAACGCTTACCATGACGGATTCCTAGACAAATCCATTACACTAACCATTGCCAATTCCTAGACACATCCATTACACTAACCATTGCCAATTCCTAGACACATCCATTACACTCACCATTGCGGATTCCCAGACAAATCCCTAACGCTACCACGACAGTTTCGTACACAAACCCCTTACGATTACCACGGTTGATTCTTAGATAAATCCCCAATGCTTACCATGGTTGATTCATAGATAAATCCCTTACGCTTACCACGTCGGATTCTTAATCAAATCACTAACGCTTACCACGGCGGATTCTTAATCAAGTCACGCTACCACGATTGTTTCATAGACAAACCATTACGCTTACCACGGTTGTTTCATAGACAAACCCTTACGCTTACCACGGTTGTTTCATAGACAAACCCTTACGCTTACCATGGCGGATTCCCAGACTAAGCCCTAACGCTACCACGGTTGTCTCATAGACAAACCCTTACGCTTACCACGGTTGTTTCATAGACAAACCCTTACGCTTACCACGGTTGTTTCATAGACAAACCCTTACGCTTACCACGGCGGATTCCCAGACTAAGCCCTAACGGTACCACGGTTGTTTCATAGAAAAACCTTTACGCTTACCATGGCGGATTCCCAGACTAAGCCCTAACGCTACCACGGTTGTTTCATAGACAAACCCTTACGCTTACCACGGTTGTTTCATAGACAAACCCTTACGCTTACCACGGTTGTTTCATAGACAAACCCTTACGCTTACCATGGTGGATTCCCAGACTAAGCCCTAACGCTACCACGGTTGTTTCATAGACAAACCCTTACGCTTACCATGGCGGATTCCCAGACTAAGCCCTAACGCTACCACGGTTGTTTCATAGACAAACCCTTACGCTCACCACGGTTGTTTCATAGACAAAGCCTTACGCTTACCACGGCGGATTCCTAAACTAAGCCCTAACGCTACCACGGTTGTTTCATAGACAAACCATTACGCTTACCATGGCGGATTCCCAGACTAAGCCCTAACGCTACCACGGTTGTTTCATAGACAAACCCGTACGCTTACCACGGTTGTTTCATAGACAAACCCTTACGCTTACCACGGCGGATTCCTAGACTAAGCCCTAACGCTACCACGGTTGTTTCATAGACAAACCCTTACGCTTACCACGGTTGTTTCATAGACAAACCCTTACGCTTACCACGGCGGATTCCTAGACTAAGCCCTAACGCTACCACGGTTGTTTCATAGACAAACCCTTACGCTTACCATGGCGGATTCCCAGACTAAGCCCTAATGCTACCACGGTTGTTTCATAGACAAACCCTTACGCTTACCACGGTTGTTTCATAGACAAACCCTTACGCTTACCACGGTTGTTTCATAGACAAACCCTTACGCTTACCACGGCGGATTCCTAGACTAAGCCCTAACGCTACCACGGTTGTTTCATAGACAAACCCTTACGCTTACCATGGCGGATTCCCAGACTAAGCCCTAACGCTACCACGGTTGTTTCATAGACAAACCCTTACGCTTACCACGGTTGTTTCATAGACAAACCCTTACGCTTACCACGGCGGATTCCTAGACTAAGCCCTAACGCTACCACGGTTGTTTCATAGACAAACCCTTACGCTTACCATGGCGGATTCCCAGACTAAGCCCTAACGCTACCACGGTTGTTTCATAGACAAACCCTTACGCTTACCACGGCGGATTCCTAGACCAATTCATTACACTTACCATTGCGGATTCATAGACAAACCCTTAATGCTTACCACGGCGGATTACTAGACAAATCCATTACACTAACCATTGCCAATTCCTAGACAAATCAATTACACTTACACAGCGGATTCATAGACAAACCCTTACGCTAAGCCCTAACGCTACCACGGTTGTTTCATAGACAAACCCTTACGCTTACCGCGGTTGTTTCATAGACAAACCCTTAAGCTTACCACGGCGGATTCCTAGACTAAGCCCTAACGCTACCACGGTTGTTTCATAGACAAATCCTTACGCTTACCATGGCGGATTCCCAGACTAAGCCCTAACGCTACCACGGTTGTTTCATAGACAAACCCTTACGCTTACCACGGCGGATTCCTAGACTAAGCCCTAACGCTACCACGGTTGTTTCATAGACAAACCCTTACGCTTACCATGGCGGATTCCCAGACTAAGCCCTAACGCTACCACGGTTGTTTCATAGACAAACCCTTACGCTTACCACGGTTGTTTCATAGACAAACCCTTACGCTTACCACGGTGGATTCCTAGACTAAGCCCTAACGTTACCACGGTTGTTTCATAGACAAACCCTTACGCTTACCATGGCGGATTCCCAGACTAAGCCCTAACGCTACCACGGTTGTTTCATAGACAAACCCTTACGCTTACCATGGTTGTTTCATAGACAAACCCTTACGCTTACCACGGCGGATTCCTAGACTAAGCCCTAACGCTACCACGGTTGTTTCATAGACAAACCCTTACGCTTACCATGGCGGATTCCCAGACTAAGCCCTAACGCTACCACGGTTGTTTCATAGACAAACCCTTACGCTTACCATGGCGGATTCCCAGACTAAGCCCTAACGCTACCACGGTTGTTTCATAGACAAACCCTTACGCTTACCACGGTTGTTTCATAGACAAACCCTTACGCTTACCATGGCGGATTCCCAGACTAAGCCCTAACGCTACCACGGTTGTTTCATAGACAAACCCTTACGCTTACCACGGTTGTTTCATAGACAAACCCTTACGCTTACCACGGTGGATTCCTAGACTAAGCCCTAACGTTACCACGGTTGTTTCATAGACAAACCCTTACGCTTACCATGGCGGATTCCCAGACTAAGCCCTAACGCTACCACGGTTGTTTCATAGACAAACCCTTACGCTTACCATGGTTGTTTCATAGACAAACCCTTACGCTTACCACGGCGGATTCCTAGACTAAGCCCTAACGCTACCACGGTTGTTTCATAGACAAACCCTTACGCTTACCATGGCGGATTCCCAGACTAAGCCCTAACGCTACCACGGTTGTTTCATAGACAAACCCTTACGCTTACCATGGCGGATTCCCAGACTAAGCCCTAACGCTACCACGGTTGTTTCATAGACAAACCCTTACGCTTACCACGGTTGTTTCATAGACAAACCCTTACGCTTACCACGGCGGATTCCTAGACTAAGCCCTAACGCTACCACGGTAGTTTCATAGACAAACCCTTACGCTTACCATGGCGGATTCCCAGACTAAGCCCTAACGCTACCACGGTTGTTTCATAGACAAACCCTTACGCTTACCACGGCGGATTCCTAGACCAATTAATTACACTTACCATTGCTGATTCATAGACAAACCCTTAATGCTTACCACGGCGGATTACTAGACAAATCCATTACACTAACCATTGCCAATTCCTAGACAAATCAATTACACTTACACAGCGGATTCATAGACAAACCCTTACGCTTACCATGGCGGATTCCCAGACTAAGCCCTAACGCTACCACGGTTGTTTCATAGACAAACCCTTACGCTTACCACGGTTGTTTCATAGACAAACCCTTACGCTTACCACGGCGGATTCCTAGCTTAAGCCCTAACGCTACCACGGTTGTTTCATAGACAAACCCTTACGCTTACCATGGCGGATTCCCAGACTAAGCCCTAACGCTACCACGGTTGTTTCATAGACAAACCCTTACGCTTACCACGGCGGATTCCTAGACTAAGCCCTAACGCTACCACGGTTGTTTCATAGACAAACCCTTACGCTTACCATGGCGGATTCCCAGACTAAGCCCTAACGCTACCACGGTTGTTTCATAGACAAACCCTTACGCTTACCATGGCGGATTCCCAGACTAAGCCCTAACGCTACCACGGTTGTTTCATAGACAAACCCTTACGCTTACCACGGCGGATTCCTAGACTAAGCCCTAACGCTTACCATGGCGGATTCCCAGACTAAGCCCTAACGCTACCACGGTTGTTTCATAGACAAACCCTTACGCTTACCACGGCGGATTCCTAGACCAATTCATTACACTTACCATTGCTGATTCATCGACAAACCCTTAATGCTTACCACGGCGGATTACTAGACAAATCCATTACACTAACCATTGCCAATTCCTAGACAAATCAATTACACTTACACAGCGGATTCATAGACAAACCCTTACGCTTACCATGGCGGATTCCCAGACTAAGCCCTAACGCTACCACGGTTGTTTCATAGACAAACCCTTACGCTTACCACGGTTCTTTCATAGACAAACCCTTACGCTTACCACGGCGGATTCCTAGACTAAGCCCTAACGCTACCACGGTTGTTTCATAGACAAACCCTTACGCTTACCATGGCGGATTCCCAGACTAAGCCCTAACGCTACCACGGTTGTTTCATAGACAAACCCTTACGCTTACCACGGCGGATTCCTAGACCAATTCATTACACTTACCATTGCGGATTCATAGACAAACCCTTAATGCTTACCACGGCGGATAACTAGACAAATCCATTACACTAACCATTGCCAATTCCTAGACAATTCAATTACACTTACACAGCGGATTTATAGATAAATCCTTTACGCTTACTACGGCGGATTCCTAGACAAATCCATTAGGATAACCATTTCGGATTCTTATACAAATCCATTACGCAAACCATAGAGGATTCCTAGACAAATGCCTTATGCTTACACAGCGGATTCATAGACAAATCCCCCACGTTAACGACGGCGAATTCCTAAACGAGCCTGTGAATATGAAGTAATTTAGATTTGTCACAAAACTACCGTTAGCACGTTATATATGCCATGCTAAGCATTTTCATCAGCAGACACCTTTGAAAGCATCTTGGCAAAATTATGGGAAAATATCTAAACTTATATAATTTTTAAATCGCTTTAAAACATTGTTGTTAAAACAGAAATTGCTCATAATTTCGTTTGCATGTGTGAAATTGTTAAATGATGCCGTTACGAAAAAGATCAACTATCGCGTGACCGGGCTTATATACGCCAATCAAGAAAACGATTAATTTATGTATATGAGTTTAACACTTTGACAGCCTCTGCGATCAGTATAGAGTCATGCCAGTCAGCACGTCTGCGCCGTCAGCCCTAGCTCTATACTCTCTATACTGTTGGCCGCTCAACTCAATATGTTTACATTCATATACCTAGCCGATACGATCGAGGTTATGCTATTGAATAGGTATAGGGTTTACGGAGTTGACCTAGTCAGTACATGAAATGGTGTACCATTATACCACCATAAACTGCATGGTATGGGGTTAAGTTATTGAGTAACGACGTTTAATCCGTTGCGCTATATATAGCACAAGGCTTTGAGGTTCCTGCGTTGAGGTTCTGCGATGCTATCTAGTTATCAAAAAACGAAAATGTATACGGAAAAGTGCATTATAATTTTGTGCAGAACGTAATTTGTGTGTATCTTGTTGAACTTGTTAAAAACGTTAACCTAGTCTGTACATAACATGATGTACCATTATACCTTGTGGTATGGGGTTAGGTTATTGAGTAACGACGTTTATTCCGTGTCGCTATATTTAGCACAAGGCTTTGAGGTTCTGCGAGGCTAGTTATTAAAAAATGAAAATGTATACGGAAAAGTGCATGATATAATTTTGTGCAGGACATAATTGTTGTGTATCTTGTTGAAATTGGTACAATTTTTTATTTAATCTGTAAACTGATCAATTGTATAAATGATTATTATAAATTATTGGGTGTGTTACTTACCCACTACGGAAATATAGGGGGTCTGTAGGATTAATAGGGTCGAGGCTATTGGGTTTGTTACTGACCCACTACGGAAATATAGGGGGTCTGTAGGATTAATAGGGGGCGAGGCGATAGCCGAGTCCCCCTATTCATCCTACAGACCCCCTATATTTCCGTAGTGGGTCAGTAACAAATACAATAATGTATTTATTTCGTCGAACACTTTAAACTGAACTATACTGTAACTTGTTGATATGTGTTGGTAGCATAATATGACGTCATGAGTAAAAGATCTATCAATATTGATTAAAGAATTGGAATAGATATATTATTTAAAACAATACACCGGTTCAACATGAACATTTATTTCAATTCATTTCATCTCTTTACTGTGTAACTGGTAACATTTGAGAGCCACTTTACGAAAACCAACCTTTGAACTGACTTTTTTTACTTTACTCACCCTCTATGGAATGTACTCATCCCCTATAGAAATATAGGGGGTCTGCACTGTTTGAAGGATTTTGTTCTCCGTAAGGCATTTGCAATCGCGTGTCGCTTATCTCTGTGTTTATATGACGTCTCTGCGAAACCCAACCTATGAACTGACTTTTTTACTTTACTCACCCCCTATAGAAATATAGGGGGTCTGCACGTGACACGCTTTAACTAATGAAATTGCTAGAATTTCGTGCGAGGCAAAATAAATAGTTATATAATGCACGCTGAGCTTTAACATGTGCATTACAGAAATAATTCAGTTAAGGGAGTGCTCCTACTAACGTACAGTATATAGGTGGAAATTACCTGTCATACAAATTACTAAATTGTCAACCCATTTATTTTTTTAAAATTGGCGACATTGTTTATTTAAGTATGATGAAGATATAAATAAATGAATACAACACTACAAATCAGTTTCAAGTACATTCGTCTTTATCAGATGTAAAAATACATGTAGGACTAGCTCTTATTTTACCAAGAAAGATATCTAACCGGCAAAATAGACCTCTATTTGATCGAAAAACATTCCTAAATTACTATTCGAAGTGAAAGTGTATGTATATTTTACAATGGCATTGCAAAAATTAAGAAACAGTATGTTACAGCATTTTTTGTTGAAATGCGACAGAACAGAGACATATAAATACATGTATTTATATGTCTCTTGAGAGAACTATGAAAGAAAAGTATATATCAGTATTGTTTAAAGGATGAGACCAACTACAATACTGTCATTGCGGTATCTATAGATGTTATCGTGTATTAATGAGTATCTAAAGAGGCAATGGAACTTTGATCTTTCCTGGTTAAGTCGTTCTCGGATTTTGGACGTAACGAAGGGCCTCTAGCGGTAAAAACGACATATACGCATGCGCGGTCATCGGAGAGCGGGGTTTGACACCATTTCGGTACGCTTTTGGATATCGTCTTCCCTCGAATCAACTTTACAAATGTATATTCGCAGGACAAGGCATTACAGTAAGTAATATTCCAAGATATAGTTTACTAATCTTAAACATTTCGAAAGAATTATCCCAGCAAGACTGTTCTATGCCGCAAGCATCGTATAAATGTTCTCACTCGTTTTGTTGTTCAACTTCCAATGTTCAGCGTCAGATTTTATTTAAATGTCTGTAAACTGATCTGAATGAAAGAATAAACTAACTGTTCTAAAAAATCCATTCAATTATTATACTAAAATGTCAATGAATGCAGCCACCGGATGCATTTGCTTGTTAATATCTTGAACAACCTTAGCCTTTCCAGTCTGTGTAAATTTGTCATAAGTTCGGATGGAAGAAATACCGACGAAATGTGCCCTTCATCATTTCAAATCCTCTCAAAATTTGATTATGAAATTAATTATATGAAATGTTATAATTAAAGTAACATAAGAGGGGACTTTCACAACATAATTAATTAACAGCATACTTGGCTACGTTCATTCCCCTGGAATGTGATATCTAGGCCAAGTTTCAATATAGATCATGTCGGGTCAAAAACTAGGTCACTACTACACTAGGCCAAATTGAAGGAAAATCTTGTTTACACTCTGGAAGCTGTGTTTTTACCGTGAACATGTTGAAACTTTACTTATCTAACTTTGAATATGGGTCTGTTCAGGTCAAAAACTAGGTCACTAGGCCATACTGTTGAAATATTTTATTAACAGAATAACACTTATAGAGATCTCATTTCTCACTTGAGCAGCTTGAAACTTTATCAGAAAGTTTCTCTGGATGATATCTAGGCCAAGTACGAATATGGGTCATATCAGGTCAAAAACTAGGTCACTAGGCCACATTGAAGAACAATCTTGTTAACACTCTGGAAGCTGCATTTTTGGCTTGAGCATGTTGAAACTTTGTTAGAATATTTGTCTTGATGATATCTAGGATAATTTTGAATATGGGTCTGGTCAAAAACTAGGTCACTAGGCCAAATTGTAGAACAATCTTGTTAACAGTATAGAGATCGCATTTTTTACTTGAGCAGCTAGACATTTTTTCAGAAAGTTTATCGTGATAATATCTAGGCCTAGTTTGAATATGGGTCAAGTGTAGTCCTATAATATATGACCTCTCACAAGCTCGAGGTCATATCTCTAAAGGTCAATTTCCTTTAGCAAGAAAAACAGTTGAACCCGATCAAATTGAGATCGGGTTGATTTTACAGCCATTTTCTGCAAACTATTTCGCAGCTATCGAAAGAATTTACATCTATACGTAAAATGCAACAGACCTGAGTAATCCTTTTCCTTTCACAGCCGTTTAAGGCCGAGAAAAACACATTTTAAGTTTTGAAGTGGAGAAGTTTTTCATTTCATACAAGTCTGACGAATAAATCCGACTATTCCAAATGTTTAAATGTTTATATATGTATGAGGAATATATCCGAATATTCCGAATGGGCTCCGAAAACGTTAAAATAAATTATAGAACTTAAAATTAAACGAAACAAATGGAAATAAAATCGATATATATCAGACGATATATATATAACAATTTCGTTTTAAAAAATCCCGATATTTACGACAACCGTAAAAACTATGCGGCAACATGGCCGACATGAGAGGGAACAAGAAAGTAAACATGTAAATCCTAGCGGTTCGGGCAGATTTTAAGAGTGATTTCAATAATTTGACATCGAATGAGGTATATAAAACATTTATATACGTGGTACAACTTGTTTTAATGAATTTGATGCAAGATTGAAATCCGCTAAGCGTTTTTGGTCTTTAAAAATAAGACTCTGTGCTTGTCAACAGAGTCTTATGTTATAGGACTAGGGTCAAGTGGAGTCCAAAAATAGGGCACTAGGTCAAATTGAAGGAAAATCTTGTAACACTCCGTAAGGTGCATTTTTGACTTGAGCATATTGAAACTTTGTCTTGATGATATCTACAGTAGGCATAATTTCATTTACATTTGTGTTGAGAATTATTAACACTTCTTTGTAACAAACAGTTTAAAATCAATAAGCTTTGTCAGAAAATGCTTCCAGTCAACAAACATTGCCGCCAGGCAAAACCCTCATATTGCCATTGGCCCTGAAAGAGTCTTAAATAGCCCATTCTCAGGTGAGCGATCCTGGGCATCATGGTCCTCTTGTTAAACATTTTAATCCTTATTTTCAAACATGTTTCTAAGACGAGAAAACGTGACATATTGTAACCATGTTACTTTAACCCTTTCCTTCATATAGATGCTTTCTGAAGCAGACAGCTTTTTAAACGTGGCAAAAGAAGTGAGCCATTTCTCCTTTTGCTACAATGTTTTCCACTTTTAGTCATAGGTTATCCATTCAATTATTGAGATTTTCTATGTTTTGACAAAATAGTTTCAAAGTCGTCTGCTGCAGAATTATTGTATGAGGGAAAGGGTTAAGTGTCTGTGATGACATAGCATTTAACCCTTTCCCTTATATAGACACTTTCTGACGCCTCTGCAGCAGACGGCTTTTTGAAAACATAGTGACAAAAGAAGAAATTGCACAAAACGTGCAATTTCTCCTTTTGCCACAATGTTTTCCACTTTTTGTCATAGGTTATCCCTTCAATTATGGAGATTTTCTATTTTTTGACAAAATACGTTCAAAGTCGTCTGCTGCAGAATTGCCGTATGAGGGAAAGGGTTAATAAACTGTACGTTGAAAGAAAATCTAAAACAGGTTTTCTAGTAAAATATGTAAGTTTTTGTTAGTGAGGGGTCAGGGCATTTAGGAATTTGTTATTATTATGACTAACATATATAATGTGACATACTTTCGGCGATTACTGATTGTGTTTGAAAGGTATGGTATTGTGCGCAACATCAAATTGCCGGTTTTGTGATAACATGAAATTCATAGAACTGATTATACCCAGTCCCATAATCCAACTCACAAACACAGGTACATGTCGTGTTACATCCATATACCTGTATAAACCATATATAAAGAGTGTGTTCTGTTTACAAGTTCAGTGGACCAAACAATACATGTTTTCTGAGTCATTGGACTAATAATTTTCACAATATTACATACGTCTTTAAAAGTCGCTAAATCATCAGTACTGTACAAATAACTAAACATTGGTCAACAATACACCTGTCAATAATACATTTGGGATAACTTCCGTGACACAGTCTGTATTTTCTATCAACAACATGTCACTTCTGAGTAAACTACATGCAATTCAATAATGGTAAATTGACTGTGTTATGATGTTTATGTTAGGATGATAGTACAGTCATTGAATGCCTACAAGTATTAAAGTACTCTTTACTAATAATTTTCCGATCTTCTTTAACATTCTGACTGTGAAAAGCATCATTTGTATTCCACCAATTGGCTAACAGTATATGGAAGCAGTCAGTTGCTTGGAAAGTCTGTTTTGTAGAATACTGGTTTGAGAAAGCAAGGATTTCTACATGAGTAGGTACGGTAAACTGGCTGTAATGATATGCCAGAAAACTTGTTGAAAAAACAGCATTAAACCCCAATCAATAATCAACATTTTGAATATTACGGATACAATTAAATAAATAAAAGTGGACGTTCAAAATTAATAGAATGACCCCAAACATTGATGGCATGAGGTGCATTGTCTGTAAGTGTTGATGAAAAACCCTTTGGTAAGATATCTTTGATCTGGTCAGACTTGCTTTTAATTTTGTTATTGAAATTGTGTTCAGGTTTATATAACTTCCTTGTTCATTATTTTAATTGCTGATAATTTAAGAGAAGTGTCAACAGGGCCTGCTCTGGGTTGAATTTTTCTTTCGCCACCACTTTCGCCACATTGAAATATAGTTTTAGCCATTTGTTTGCCACTTTTCTTTAATTTCAGGTAGAAGAAATAGTTATATGCAATCTCATCAATTGATCCACTTATTGTTTGTACTTGCCCATAATTAAATACATTTTTCCCAATCAAAAATGACAAACTTACATTGTCATTAAATCATGAAAGACCTACGTCGATCGTCAAAACCTGCTTCAAAGAGCGTGCTGATATATATAATGCATCTATAATTGCCAATTATCATATACATGGCCTTTAATGTATCAATATCGCTCAGAGTTGTTGGTAAGTCGGATTAAAAGGCGGAATTAACACTTCACAACAATAAAACAAGTGTGAAATACACAAGTTGTCAAAATGGTAAAAATGTTGTAAAGTGTCACTGGTTCCCGACATTGAATCAAATGGCGGTGCATTATCTTAGATTAACAGAAAGAGTCACTGTATGTCGTAAACTGATATCCAAAACAGGTAAATGTTGATGATAAAAACCTTTCGCCACTCATGCAATAACTTCGCCACTTTAAAATAATCTTCGCATTTGGCGAACGACAGCGCGGGCCCTGTGTCAACCATGATCTCACAATGTGTTTTTGAAGTAACATATAGATTGGGTCAAGGTCACTGTTGCTTAAAATATATATATATAAAAAATTGTAAATAGTGTCATAGATTGGGTCAAGGTCACTGTTGCTTAAAATATATATATATATAAAAAATTGTAAAAAGTGTCAGGTCTTTAATTTCTTTGTACATTGATGGATTCTTAAATAATTTGACATAAGTTCAATCATGACCTCGAAATGTTTTACCTGAAAAGGCCCAGCACAACAAAACTAGATGCCATATGTTTCACCCAATCTGTATAAAAAAAATTAGAACATTCATTTTCATCAAATTGTAGTCAGGGTCAAAAAATAGGCCACCAGGTAAATAGGTCAAATTTTTGAAAACCCCATTAAGAGGCCACATTTTGCATCCAATCTTCATTAAAAACAACTTTGAGAACTTCATTTCCATCAAACCCAGTGAGGTTCAAATCTTGCTCATGTTTGGTCAAAAATTAGGACACTGTCAATTTTAGAAAAAATCTTATGAACACACTACTTTAGGATCTAGTATAGCAAGGATGTCCAAGTATTAATTTAAATTTTTAATGTTAGCAGGGGATCTCAAATCCATTGTTTCACTCATGAATCATTGGCACAGATCTACTGCACTTTTCATAATGAATAGACACTTAATTCATTATTGACAAGTTCAACAGAAGGTGGAAATCACTTGACCTGACCATTATAAAATAGATCATTTTGCCAAAACATCTAGTCTAACCTCGGTGGCTCAAACATGGGAAAGCTCAACACCATGGAAAACTCTTAACTTGTCTCTAGGTTTAAGTAAACATTGTATAATTATATTTGTTCTACTTCTGAAACACCTTCTCTTTCGAGGTAACTGCATTGTCCCTCTCATGTCATTACAGTACGTCATAATACATGGTTACACTGAGCCCCCATTGATCAGTCGGTAGCAATGTGGGCTGTCAATCCAGGGGTTGAGAGTTTGAACCTCAGCTCGGCAACATTCTTTCCGACGTTTGACAAAGGTCTGACACTGTGACCGGCGTCTTTTGTCTTTCACCAAAGGGCTAACAGTCTATGTGGAAAAGCAGCCAGTTCCTTGGAAAGTGTAATGTGTGGAGTGACTGGCGTGATAAAACCAGGAAACATATTTTTAGGTGAACTGGTCGCCGTGATATGACTGAAAAATTGTTGAAAACGCCGTTAAATCCCAATCAATCAAACATGGTTACAATAGCTTGAACAGGCAAATTCAATTAATCTCATCATCTGTTTGTTGTGTTGAATAAGACAGTTCATAATCATATTTATCACAATGACATTTCAATGATGTGTTTGTTATATAAATCTCTGTTTAAGATTGCTTTTTAAAATCACACTCCCATGAGACCTGTGAGTATAATCAATATCAAAAAAATTAGGAAATATGTCGCATAGCCACTGACATAAAAATGTTTATTGTTTATAAATAAAATACTTTATGCCGATTTTGAGAAGTAGTCACATGGAAAAAAGAACAATTCATACTTTCTTCTGTGGCCGTTTAATCATTCTATTCACTGTAAGTGAACTTTATTTTGCTATAATGATACAAGCAGCATGGAGATAAACACGGGACATTATATTGGTTATGTTGATCCCATGTACAAAAGGTATTAAATTAGAAAACAGAAATAAAACTGTAGACTACATTTCTTTCTTTAAATAATTACCATCATACCATCATAAAAATGTCTACCATCAATAGAAAACACTCTGGTATTATTATTTATGCATTTTCATAACACAAACAACATGAATATAATCAGGATAAAAAAAATCTTCGTATTTTCCAAGATTCAAACTTTGGATAAGCGAAACTATTCATTTTGGGCCCTACGAATTCAAGCCACCGAGGTTTAACTGTACTTAACTGGTTCCCACATATTGGCACATCTTCAGCAAGAGACATATGAAAACATGGTTGCAAAGGAAAAGCTAGATCTTCTTTTGCAATTATATTTTCAACTTTATTCAATAAATGACTTATTTTTGCATAGACGTCTGCTGCAGATGTGTTTTATTTTTTAAGAGGTTACAGTCTCGTTTTTTAATATTTCAGGTAGATCTTGGTGCAACCTTAACATGGCAAAACATGAGGCATCTTCTTTGAGCTTAAGATCTTGTGTAATTGATTGTTTTGTGGGGTTAAAAGAACTCGAAGGAGACAGAAAGCCCTTAAAATGACACCTTGCTGATCATATTGGACATGGCAGAAACAAATTATTTTGGGGTAAGAAAGCAGGTAGGTGAAGCAAGACTATTCAATGAACAGCTCAACTACCTTGTGATGCTGAGTAAAACATATGTGTAAGATTTTAATAAATGCAATTTTATCACGATTCTAAACCCTTGGGGTTAAACCTGGTTTTCTTTTTAATTCTAAATGTTTTCTGATCCTGTATAAGTTAAGAAGTGGGCACAAGTGAACCATATCAGGAGTTTGGACATGGATTTAACCCTTTCCCTCATAAAGACGCCTCCGCAGCAGACTACTTTTGAAAACTTCGTGACAAAAGGAGGAATTGCCCAAAACGAGCAATTTCTCCTTTTGCCACAATGTTTTCAACTCTATATTTTTTGCCCAGAAGATCTCAGTCATCTGCTGCAATTCTTTGTATCAGGGAAAGGGTTAATGAAACACATTAGAACAACAGTTGAATACAAAATCTGATTTTTTTTGCCGAGCTCAGTCAGTAGCGATGCTGGCTGTCAATCTAGCGGTTGTGAGTTCGAACCCCAGCTCGACTGATATTCTTTACAATGATTGACAAAAGTCATTTGTCTTTCACCAATGGGCTAACAGTCTATATGGAAAAGCAGCCAGTTGCTTGGAATGTATGTTGAATGGAGTACTGATGTGAGAAACCCTGGAAACATATAAGTAGGTGAACTGGCCGCCGTGATATGACTGAAAAATTGTTGAAAACCAAATCAGATTTTATGCAAAATAATAATACAAATTGTAATTTTATTTCAGCATTAAGGTTGAAAGAAAAGTTGTGTTGGGTTACAACCATAGTGGAAGAGAGTGAAGAACTGTTGGCATCTATACTTCAAGAAGAAAATGGTAAGAATGATACAATGCCTAAAGAGTAAACATACAACTCCTCACATCTTGAAATCTTTTTTGTGACTTTGTCAACCATTATTATCCCCTAGGCTAACGAAGTTTGCGAGGGGATATAGTAATGGGACTGTCCGTTTGTTCGTTCGTCCGTCCGTCCGTAACAACCTTGTGACCACTCTACACTGAACTTCCTTCGACTGATCTTAACCAAACTTGGTATACAGTTAGTATATGGCAAGCTCTAGAGGCCTATTTATTTTCAAGGTCATAGGGTCAAGGTCAATGTCAAAATTGGACTACTATTTTCCCATATCAACAACCGTGTGACCACTCTACACTGAACATCCTTTGACCGATCTTAACCAAACTGGGTATACAGTTAGTATATATGGCAAGGTCTCTAGAAGGCTATTTATTTTCAAGGTCAAAGTTGGACTGAGTTTTTTCCCATATCAACAACCTTGTGACCACTCTACACTTAACATCCTTCGACCGATCTTAACCAAACTTGGTATATGGCAAGGTCTAGAAGCCTATTTATTTTCAAGGTCATAGGTTAAAGGTCAAGGTCAAAATTTGACTGACTATTTTCCCATATCAACAACCTTGCGACCACTCTACACTGAACATCATTCGACTGATATTAACCAAACTTGCCATACATTTAGTGTATGGTAAGATCTAGAAGACTTTTGATTGTAAATGTCAACGGGCAAAGGTGGGGTCATTTGGCAAAGGCCAATTGCGGAGATAAGGACAAATTACACTTACTTCTCTGGTACATAACATTAATAACAATTTAATAAAAGCAAGGACAAATAACGTTAGTTTTCTGGTACATTACATTAACATCTAGGTCATTGGCCATAGTTTTAAATTGAATACCGAGGGGATGCATCTGCTTTGCGGTGCCCTGGTTTTGTTTTTGTATTTATAGATATATTGGTATTGTTATAATTCATTTGCTTACAACCGGCAGAATCAATATTTAGAGATTGGTTACATATCTTAAAAGTGGCTTGTGATGCTATCAAATTTGTAAAATCGAGGTCATGAAATATATTTGAGTCCTCCAGTAACAGCAAGCAATGTGTTTTGTGCATAATTACTGATACTTGTACCTATAAACTTGTCAGCATCTCAATAGTTTAGAGTCAAATGAAAATTTCGGTTGCGCAAATTGTAGTTATCAATCTAATGGACAACTGATTAAAACTTTTAAAATCCCTAATTAATGCCACCAGGGCCGTGACACTTTTGAAAAGGGGACTGTTCAAACACAACTTGTGTTACATAAAATTGCCATTAAATCCAAAATAAATCCAGTAGATTTAATCCACCAGTTTCATAGTAAAAGTCTTGAATTGATTAAAATACTTGTTTTATCATGTTAAAAGCAAATTCTAGCAAGGCTATTAAAGCCCATTTTTGCTGATGAGGACTTGTCTTGCCATTAGGTACATTGTACATGTAGATCTATACATGTGATCAGTGTCATTATTATAGCTGAAATGTATTTCAAACAATATTTTTTCCTACTTTTTTTTAAAATCTTGATTTTTTTTCAGCTTCACCCACTTGTGTAGCAACAAATAGAAGTAAGAAAGGTTTGCATGACTTACTGCAAAGAACTGTTCTTCATGTACATTGTGAACTGTAGCTGTTAATTGGAAAGCAGTGTTATTGGTCACATGTATTAACCCTTTCCCTCATATGACAATTCTGCAGCAGACGACTTTTAACATATTTTGTCAAATAATAGAAAATCTCTATAATTGAATGGATAACCTATGACTAAAAGTGGAAAACATTGTGACAAAAGGAGAAATTGCACGTTTTGTGCAATTTCTTCTTTTGTTACTATGTTTTCAAAAATCCGTCTGCTGCAGAGGCGTCAGAAAGCGTCTTTATGAGGGAAAGGGTTAAGCAGCCAGTACTCGGAACGTCCACCCATTATGATACAGAATAAATAAAACGGTATACAACAGCTGCCTACCTAATGGAGCCACTGTTCAAACTTCCATTTAGAAGATGCATAAAACAGATGCATCTTCATATTAAAAATAATCAAATGTTTCATAGAAAAAATATAAGAAATGTATTTTTATTGCACTAGGGCCTGTTATGGTAGAAAATAAAGGATCAGTAATATTTAGATACTTAACATCAAAGGTAATATATGAACATACCTGTTATAGGACTTGATTAAGTGAAAGTTCTATTTTAACATGTCTCTGTAAATCAAATAAACATTAGATATTCTTGTCTCTAATTCCATTGTAGCAAAAAAAGCAGCTTTTATTAAAATAAAATTCTTTGATTCAGGTTTGACTGACGCACGAGGAGAGTATGTGAATTGTCTACAAAAACTGAAAGACCAAAGGTTTGTGACCACAGTATTTTTTTTTATGACCTGTACATATCAATTTAATATTTCCTGCCTTCAGCGAAATTTTAAGTGTTATTTTCACTGTTTTGCCAGAAACACTTATTTATACCTGTTTAAAAACTGATTTTTACCCCCACTGGCTTATGTCATGGCAATTTGTCCGTTGTGCGTGCGTTAACACTTGGCTTCAAACAATTTCTCTGTAACCATCGGGCCAATTTGGGATAGAACTTCAAAGGAACCATACTCTCATTGATCTCTCTCTGATTCCTTCAAATCTTTTGGATTCATTGACAACTTTGACTACCATAGCATGAAAAAAGGGACCAAAATGCAAACACTTAAAAAATCATCTCCCAATCTGCTTGCTTGATTTTCATGTAAGTACACAGGAATAATCCTTTGGGGACCTTCTACCAGATTCCTTCAAATGTTAGGGATCTATTGAGAACTTTGACCGCCATGGAAAAAGGCCCAAAATGCAAAAACTTAAAAAAAAACTTCTCCCAATCTGCTTGCTGGATTATGTAAATACAAAGGAATGATCCTTAGGGGGATCCTTTACCAGATTCCGTTAAATCTTTTGGATCAATTGAGAAATTTTACTAACGGGGCATGGAAAAGGGGCCAAAAGCCCAACAAATTCTTCTCAGAATCTATTTGATGGATTTCCATATTGTTACACAGGATTGATACTTATATGGTTCTCTCTCAGATTCCTTAAAATGTTATGGAACCATCGAGAACCTTGGCTACCGTGGCATGAATAAGAGGTCGAAAGACACACAAAATTAAAAAATCTTCTTCCAATCTGCTTGCTGGATTTTCATGTAATTACAGAGGTGTTCTTTAGATGCCCCTCTACGAGATTCCTTCAAATCTTTTGGCTCCCTTTAAAACTTTGACTACTGTGGCATGGCAAAGAGTCTGAAAGGCAAAAGCAATTGAAATCTTCTCCTTCCAATCTGCTATCTAGATTTTCATGTAATTACACAGGGATGTTCTTTAGATGACCAGATTCCTTCAAGTCTTTTGGATCTCGTTAAAACTTTGACTACCGCTTCTTGGCAAAAATCTTCTCCTTAGAATGTGTATGATGGATTTCCATATAATTACACAAGATTGATCCTCAACCTCACAATGTTCTCTCAAAGATTCCTTCATATATTTTGGATACTGTGGTATGAAAAAAGGGCCAAACGGCAAAATCTTTAAACGAATTATCCTGAAATCAACTTGCTGAATTTTTATATAATTACATGTGAATATACTTTATTTCCTCATGTCATTAATTTGGTAAAAGATAAACAACATAAGGCAGGGTTATTTTTTTTCATGACAGTGGAGCGATACTGGCCCTCTTGGGCTCTTGTTTAATGATATAATTATGTTGATCTTATTTGCTATGAATAAAATATGGTATCATGAAAGAACTAGATTCAGTAAACTTTAAGCTTCAAATGACATCTACTCCTTGTCCACTGGAAGAATTTCAGCCAAACTTAATAGGAGTGTTATTCGGGGGATCCTCTTCCAAAGTTGTTCAAAGATATAAATTCTATAAAGAACTTTGTTTGCTGCGGCATCAGAAAGGCAGAAAAATGCCATTATTCTAAAATTATGTACTTTCACAGCTATCAGAATACTCTTTAACTAATTTAGTAAATGCATTGTGTCAGCAGAACATCGTAATTGTATGTTAAATGTATTTTTTGTTTTTTGTACATTAGGGGGCTGAAGCATTAGTAAGAATCGTTAAAACAATGTTTGTTTTTCTTTTTCTTTTTCAGACAAAGAGGCTATCATGGCTTTTCTAAGACAGAACAGATTAGAATAGATTTTATCAAGCATCTGACAATAAATAAACAGTACAAAAAGACAAGAGGAGAATTAATTTAAGACAGGAAAACTGCACGCCCAAATCTTAGTCGAAAGCTTGACCAGATTCATTTTTAAACCAACTAATCATAGAATAGTGTGTGCCATTCAGACCAACATTTTATTGTGTGTTCAGTATATGTTGATTGATAAAACATGAGGCCCCTGATGGCCCTGTAACCCTCACCATTGATCTATAGATAACACTTTAACAAGTAATAAGTTTGATAAACCATTGTAAAAGAGTCTTAAATTAAACGTTTCTTACATTTGGCCAAGTGATGCAGTTTTTAGCTCGCCATAGCTCAAATTGCTAAAAGTGAGTATTTGTGATCGCCTTTTGTTTGTTGTTTGTCCGTCGTCAAATTTTTGCTTGTTAATTCTCTTGAGGCCACTATTATCATCCAATCTTCATGAGACTTATTTAGTTTGTATATCTAGCCAAATTAAAGTAAAATTCTGTTAACACTCTGGAAGACGCCTTTTTGGCTTGAGCATGTTGAAACTTTGTCAGAATATTTGCCTGGATGATATCTAGGCTAAGATTGAATATGGGTCGGGTCCGGTCAAAATCTAGGTCACTAGGCCAAATTGTAGAACAATCTTGTTTACACTATAGAGACCGCATTTTTGACTTGAGCAGCTTGAGAGTTATTCTTGATATCTAGGCCAAGTTCGAATACGGGTCATTTGGGATAAAAAACTAGGGCACTAGGCCAGGTTGAAGGACAATCTTTTTAACATTCTGGAAGCTGCATTTTTGGCTTGTGCATGTCTCGATGATATCTAGGCATAGATCAAATATGGGTCATGTCCAGTCAAAAACTAGGTCACTACGCCAAATAGAAAATAAACCTTGTTAACACTATGTTTTGCTTCAGCAGCTTGAAACATTGTCGGAATATTTGTCTTGATGCTACCTAGGCAAAGTTTGAATATGGGTCATGTCTGGTAAAAAAATAAAATCTTGTTTAAACAGTCTAAATGCAGCATTTTTAGCTCGACTTTTGAAAAAAACGAGAGCTATTGTCATGACCCTGGCGTCGTCGGCAGCGGCGTCGTCGTCCGGTTAAGGTTTTTTGTTTAGTTCAGCTTTTTTTCTGTTTTCTAACAAACTACTACTGTTAAAGTCACTAAACATAATCATAATATGTTAAATAATAAAAGTATATAGCTGGAAATCTTTATTTGTTTCACTTAAAACTTCAAAACGTAAGGTTAAGGTTTTTTGTTTAGCTCAGGTTTTTGACAATTTTTTACTCATGATTTTTCATATCTTAAAAACTTTTATCTTTTTTGCTTGAAACTTCACAAACTTGCTGAGTGTCTTAAGTTGACCTTATATAACAAGTTTCATAACTCTTTAAATAGTATTGATAAAATTATCTCCCCATTTCGATTTAGAAAATCTACTTTGAAGGGTGAAAAATGGTGATAACTGAAACACAATTTAACCTATAGCTTTGAAACTTCCTAAACTTATTCAATGTCTTAACATAACTTGATACAACAAGTTCCATAACCCTGAACTTAATATTGACCAAATTATCCCCCCTTTTGGACTTAGAAAATCTACACTGAAGGTGTTGTCATCCGGTTAAGGTTTTTTATTAGCTCGACTTTTGAAAAAAACGAGAGCTATTGTCATGACCCTGGCGTCGTCATCTAGGGCGGCGGTGGCGTGGTCGTCCGGTTAAGGTTGATTGTTTAGCTCATTTTTTTATTTATTTTTTCTCCCTATCAGTCGATCGTCTGTGCCGTACGCGGTGCTCTTGTTTATTTGAGCATGTTGAATCTTTGTTAGAATGTGTGTTTTGATGATATTAAAGCTATGTTCCCCTATAGGTCAAGTCCAGTCAAAAACATATCACTTGACCAAATTTAAAAAAAATCTTGTTTACAGTGTATTTCTTGTTTCAGCAGCATGATACTTTATCAGAATGTTTGTTTTGACGATATCTAGGCCAAGTTCGATATGTGTCATGTCCGGTAAAAAAACACTAGGTCACTAGGCGAAATTGAAGTCACTCTGGAAGACGTTTTTTTTATTTGAGGATGTTGAAACTTTGTCAGAATGTGTGTTTTGATGAAAATAGCATACATGACCACAACGTTATTGTGAAAGACTATGTGGTTGGCCCTCTTGTTAGCTTCACTGTGCTTCTTCCGAAATTGCTTCAATATTTTTTAATCCTTGCAAAATTTTGGTTTCCATGGCAAGCGAAAGGAAAAACTTTAAAAATCTCCTCCTCCAAAACTGGTTGGCCAATTTTCATATAATTATGTGACCCTCTGATTCATTCAAGCCTTGTTGATTGGTCAAAAACAAGGTCGCCATAGGGCGAGGTTGTTCATTTTATAAGGCTTTAGTGAAAACTTTAAAAGTATTCTTCTCAAAAAGTATAAAGTGGATTTTCAAATGATTTTGTCCAAGTGGTCCTTGGGTGACCCTCTATCAGATTCCTTCAAGCCATGTTGATTGGTCAACAAAATATGGCAGCAAGGAGGTTGTGCTGTTTTGCCTTATGTGGATGAAATGAAAACTTTAAAAATCTTCTCCAAAAGTATGAAGCCTATTTTCAAATCGTTCTGTAGAAATGTTCCTTTGTTGAACCTGTATGAGATTCAATCAAGGCATGTTGATCTGTCAAAAAAGATGGCCGTCGGGGTGGAGCTGTTTTGCATTGTAGGGCAATTGTGAGTTTATTTTTGACTGGAGCGGTTTTGGCCCTCTTGTTAATGTGCCAGTTTAAAAAGTGCTCAAGATAACCTATTGTGATAGTCTAATGTCGTGTTGTGTGGCAGTCAGAGCGCCAGCATTATGAAGATGAGTGGGGAATTTTAATAAGAAACCAAAATACTAGTTAGATATCCATGAAGATGAATAAAGTGTCAATTGTCATGATAAAACTGAACAATTGATGAAAAATACATAACATCGAAATAAATTTATGAGTTTTGTGTAACACTGAGCCTATCGAAACCAAGTTTCACAGGATTTTTTCTTGTGTTGTCCTAAAAATCAAATTGTAATAGGAATGTACTTGCAACAAGACTTGAGAGGACTTTGCACTTTTACAAAAATCATAGTGTCAAGTTCTTGATTATACCCCCTTCGAAGAAGAGGGGGTATATAGGAGTTACTGTGTCAAGCAGTCTGTCTGTCTCTCTGTCGGTCCGAAGCCATATTTCTTACAAACCACTGGGTGGAATTCAATAAAAATTTACATGAAGCTTCTATACCAAGAGGAGATGTGCATATCCTAAAGGGGTTACAATTGCATGATATTTTACTAATTAAGTTATGGTGTAGGTCAAGGTGCTGTTTAGGGGGTATTTATCATCTTCAGTGATAGTTCTTGTTCTTGTTTGAAGTCTTGATTTGCATTTATATGTTTCTTTTGTGACCCTCTTCCATCATGGCTGGTTGTGAAAACTTTTCTCCGCTCGGATCAATCGGCCAATTTCCATTATTGTCGCAAAAATTCAACATTATTCAAGCCATTTGGAACCAGAGCTAAATTTTAGGAAATCCACTTTTTTTCAACACAATCTATGGCAATGAGCCAGTTTCAAACAAATTTCCCCAACAAATCTTTGATAGCCCTCATTCAGAATGTCCAAAGTTTTTTTTGTCTAAAAATTGTGGCATTTTCCAAAATATCTTGGAAACTGTTGATTGATCAAAGATAACGCCCGAGAGGGAATTGATAACTAAACTTTTGTTCATCAATCTAGATTTTTTTTGAAATTTCAATGCCATACATTTATACCCTAATTATACCCCCCTTCGAAGAAGAGTGGGTATATAGGAGTTGCTGTGTCTGTCGGTCGGAAGCCATATTTTGTCCGGCTTATTTGTTACAAACCACTGGGTGGAATTCAATAAGTTTTTACATGAAGCTTCTATACCAAGGAGAGATGTGCATATCCTAAAGGTCTTACAATTGAGTGTTATTTTACAGAGTTTTGGCATTTTTACTTATTAAGTTGTGGTGTAGGTCAAGGTGCTGTTTTGGGGTATTTATCATCTTCAGTGATAGTTCTTGTTATTTCTAATTTAACCACTACAATTGTTGTTTGGTGCTCAAGTGAACGATTTTAGGGTCATTATGACAATCTTTTGTGCTGTGATAGTTTTAGGATAACGTTTATTTAAACTTATTGCATTGTCAAAGAAATGTGAGTGTATGTTTAGGGATGGGAGTATGAAGGAGGGGGAGAGATGTTGCAAGAGATTGTATACTTAGTTCAGTTTGGGCCCAGTACAAACCTAGATGTACAGACAAATTTTCACTTTGTGATAACCATAATATGATCCAAGCTTTAGCGGCATACCGGTATATATGCGAGCCGCAACAAGAAAATAATGGTCTTTGTTACTCTCCGTAACATGAATGAATAAAGGTAATTTGGTCTAAAAAAATAAATAGGGCTACAAATCTTGGCTTTAAGATCACCTGAGCTGAACGCTGAAGTTGATCTGTTTTGATCACTCACCATCTGGACTTCGTATGTCACACGTCATCTGTTCAAATCTTTATCGCTGAAACTTCTGGTCCAATTTCAACCAAATTTCCTAGGTCGTCTTCATCAAAACGTGTGTACAGATTTAAATTCCTGTGGCATCAAAAGGAAGAAAATGTCAAAATTTATAAAAAAAATCTCTTCTGTATCGGCCTGCCGAATTCCAAGAGAAGCCATTTTTAGCTCTACTGGCTAAAGAGCTTGTACCGTGGCATGGTGTTCGGCGTCCGTAGACAATTGCTTGTGAACGCGATACAGTGTTCAGTTTTGATTGTATCTCGATCAAACTTATACAGTAGTTAGATATCCATGAACGCTCGGTTCCTTTTGCAAACAAGCTAGATCCGCCTATGCAAGACTGGATTATGGCCCTTGAAATTGTCAAAATTGCTACAATAGAGGCTCCATTTACTATCTGATCTTCACCAAACTTAGATAGTAGTTAAATATTGATGAGAGCTTTGTTCCTTTTGAAAACTAGCCAGATGCGCCAATGCATGACTGGATTATGGCCCTTGGAGTTGTCAAATTTGCTATAATACAGCTTGTGAACACAATAGAGCCTCCATTTACTATTCAATCTTCACCAAACTTAGATAGTAGTTAAATAATTGATAAGAGCTTGGTTCATTTTGCAAGCCAGCCAGATCCGCCCATGCAAGGCTGGATTATGACCCTTGAATTTGCCAAAATTGTTATAATAGAGCTTGTGAACACAATAGAGGCCTCATTTACTAGCTGGTCTTCAACAAACTTAGATAGTAGTTAAATATTGATGAGAGCTCGGTTCCTTTCGAAAACCAGCCAGATGTGCCCTTTCATGACTGGATTATGGCCCTTGAAATTGTCAAAATTGCTATAATACAGCTTGTGAACACAATAGAGCCTCCATTTACTATCCGATCTTCACCATACATACATGCTCTGGATTGAAAATGACCAAAGAACCATCCCAGCAGAGCATCGGCCCTCATGGGCCTCTTGTTATTGTTTGAAAGGCATAACCTTGCAGCATCAGAAAAGGGGTAAACAAAAATGTTAATTTTAAATAACATCTCCATCCACAGGACCAATTTCGACCAAACTTCACAGGAATTTTTTCTTGGTCATACTTTTTCAGATTTCAGAGTTTTGGTTGCTGTGGCAAATGCCTAAAATCTCTTCCCTTCTTAATCAGTTCCTTAAGCAACCCTCTACAACAATGTTTCAAGCCAAATTAGTCAAGGGACTGTCACGCATTACCGATGTATCTCACCGGGACTAAACCGGAGCACACAATTAAAAACGGCGAGAAAATAGGCGGAGCTCCGTCGAGAAAGCACTTGAAAAATCACAATTGGCCGTAGCAATGTAGCTAAGGGCGGTGTAGTACATCGTTAGTAGATCGTCAGTACACATTGATGCCACCGGAGAGCCATCGGTCTGGTCTACCGACATTAACGAAGCCATACCGGAGTACTGCCGTTGTAGTTCCGTTGCTCGCAACGGCAGACATTTTTGAACATGTTCAAAAATATATACTGTCGTTGCTAATCTTTTCACCGATGTCCTGACGATGTACTACCATTGCACAGCCGTACTAGTAACGAACATCGCCAAATGTCTGCTCCGATATAGTCATGACAATTGTCTATATCGCTCTGACAGACGGTCATTTGACACAAGTTATGCATTAGATCAGACGAAACCAATGAGTGAATCATGATAATGGTCTATATCGCTCTGACAGACGGTCATCTGACACAAGTTATGCATTAGTTAGACGGAAACTTCGAATAAGTCATGAAAATGGTCTGAAAACTCTGACAGTTTCGTGAAAATGGTGTATATCGCTCTGATAGACGGTCATTTGGTATACGTTATACCTTAGATCAGACGGAAACATCAAATAAGTCATGAAAATGGTCTAATAGCTCTGACAGACGGTCATTTGACACAAAATATGCATAAGTTAGACGGAACCAATGAATGAATTATGACAATGGTCTATATCGCTCCAACAGGCGGTCATTTTGTATACGTTATGCCTTAGATCAGACGGAAACATCAAATAAGTCATGAAAATGGTCTAATAGCTCTGACAGACGGTCATTTGACACAAAATATGCATAAGTTAGACGGAACCAATGAATGAATCATGACAATGGTCTATATTGCTCCGACAGACGTCATTTGGTATACGTTATGCCTTAGATCAGACAGAAACCTCGAATAAGTCATGAAAATGGTCTAATAGCTCTGACAGACGGTCATTTTACACAAGTTATGCATAAGTTAGACGGAACCAATGAATGAATCATGACAATGGTCTATATCGCTCTGATAGACGGTCATTTGGTATACGCTATACCTTAGATCAGACGGAAATATCAAATAAGTCATGAAAATGGTCTAATAGCTCTGACAGACGGGGTCATTTGACACAAAATATGCATAAGTTAGACGGAACCAATGAATGAATTATGACAATGGTCTATATCGCTCCGACAGGCCGTCATTTGGTATACGTTATGCCTTAGATCAGACGGAAACATCAAATAAGTCATGAAAATGGTCTAATAGCTCTGACAGACGGTATTTTGACACAAGTTATGCATAAGTTAGACGGAACCAATGAATGAATCATGACAATGGTCTATGTCGCTCTGATAGACGGTCATTTGGTATACGTTATACCTTAGATCAGACGGAAACATCAAATAAGTCATGAAAATGGTCTTATAGCTCTGACAGACGATCATTTGACACAAGTTATGCATAAGTTAGACGGAACCAATGAATGAATCATGAAAAAGGTCTATATCGCTCTGATAGACGGTCATTTGGTATACGTTATACCTTAGATCAGACGGAAACATCAAATAAGTCATGACAAGGGTCTATGTCGCTCTGATAGACGGTCATTTGGTACACGTTATGCCTTAGATCAGACAGAAACTTCGAATAAGTCATGAAAATGGTCTAATAGCTCTGACATACGGTCATTTTACACAAGTTATGCATAGGTTAGACGGAACCAATGAATGAATCATGACAAAGGTCTATATCGCTCCTACAGGCCGTCATTTGGTACACGTTATGCCTTAGATCAGACGGAAAATTCGATTAGATTATGAAAATGGTCTAATAGCTCTGACATACGGTCATTTTACACAAGTTATGCATAGGTTAGACGGAACCAATGAATGAATCATGACAAAGGTCTATATCGCTCCTACAGGCCGTCATTTGGTACACGTTATGCCTTAGATCAGACGGAAAATTCGATTAGATTATGAAAATGGTCTAATAGCTCTGACAGACGGTCATTTGACACAAGTTATGCATTAGTTAGACGGAACCAATGAATGAATCATGACAAAGGTCTATGTCGCTCCGACAGGCGGTCATTTGATATACGATATACCTTAAATCAGAAAGAAACTTAGAATAAGTCATGAAAATGGTCTATATCGCTCCGATAGACGGTCAATTGGTATGCGTTATGCCTTAGATCAGACGGAAACTTCGAATAAGTCATGACAATGGTCTAATAGCTCTGACAGACGGTCATTTGGTATACGCTATGCCTTAGATCAGACGGAAACTTCGAATAAGTTATGAAAATGGTCTAATAGCTCTGACAGACGATCATTTGACACTTTATGCCTTAGATCAGACGGAAAATTCGAATAAGTTATGAAAATGGTCTAATAGCTCTGACAGACGATCATTTGACACAAGTTATGCATTAGTTAGACGGAACCAATGAATGAATCATGAAAATGGTCTATGTCGGTCTGATAGACGGTCATTTGGTATGCGTTATGCCTTATATCAGATGGAAACTTCGAATAAGTCATGACAATGGTCTATGTCGCTCTGATAGACGGTCATTTGGTGTACGCTATGCCTTAGATCATACGTAACCAATGAATGAATCATGACAATGGTCTATATCGCTCTGATAGACGGTCATTTCGTTTACGTCATGCCTTATATCCTATAGACGGTCATTTGACACAGGTTCTGCATTATATCAGATGGAACCTCCGAGTGAGTCATTACAATGGTCTTTATCGCTCTGACATTTTTATTTTGTATAAGTGTATATAAAACACCAGTTGAAACATCCGAATTAGTCGTGAACAATGGTCTGAAGGTGGAAAAAAGTTATGCAATAAATTCAGACGGACACTGAGAACTACTCATTAAAATAGAAACTACTGATTCCTATGGGGGTCATTTGTGGATTGATAAACTAAAATACATGGTCGAAGGGTCCGGATTGAAATAGACGTCGGTCTTATGAAATAATGCAACAACTTCCACAAGCTTATGACCTCGTCGGTTTTGTTTGCCCTTGCACTCGGCTATACAGACGTGTGTCGAGCCTTTGTATATATGTGGATTGTTTTACTGGACCACCAGTAGTGAAATGACCTTACAGGATTTATCGGGATATATAGACACGTTATGTTAACAGCTTTTTTAAAGTGTATATACCACGAGGAGTTACTTTCATTACTTGATATGAAATAGACAGTGCTGGCTCACAACCGTCTAGGGGTTGTGAATTCGAATCCAAGCTTGGCCAACATTCTTTCCCACGTTTGACAAAAGTCACTCTGACAAGCGTCATTCACCGATAAGCTAAAAGTCTATGTGGAAAAGCTGCCAGTTGCTTAGAAGGTATGTTGTATGGAGTACTGGTGAGAGAAAGCTTCGAAAAAGACACGAGTAGGGTCAACTTGTCGCCGTGATATGACTGAAAAAATGTTTAAATCGGGAGCTCTGGAGCAAATACCTCAAGGTTAAATATCCATGGCTGTCGTGAATACCTTTGTATTTAAACTAGAACTGTGAGTGAACTCACAAAGGATACCCCCCCCCCCCCCCCCCCCCGTCTCGCGCTTACAAGACATATGGACGGACAGATATACTTCCGACCGGGATAATCTTACTTCATGCACATCCTCAGGTTGTGTACTGCAACTGTGTAAAGTTTCATCAGAATATGTCCAGCCGTTAAGGAGGAGTTGCGCTTACAAGACAAATGGACAGACAGACGGACACGGGCAGGGATAATCTTACTTCATGCAAATCCTCAGGTTGTGTACTGCAACTGTGTTAAGTTTCATCAGAATCGGTCCAGCTGTTAAAGAGGAGTTGCGCTTACAGACATATGGACAGACAGACAGACGGGGTGATTCCTATAATTCCTATATACCCCCCCCCCCCCCCCCCCCCCCCCCACAAAACTTGTTTGTGGGGGGTATACTAATAAAATAACAATCAAATTGACAAACAAGATTCACATTAACTCGTTTTAATGTTTTAAAACATTTATTTCACAATTTAATCCAAAAGTCGATTCGAAGTCGAAAGTTACATTTTTAAAATATAAGCATTGTAACCATAATGGACTGTTCAAAGAAGAAGGTCAAGGTGATCACAAATCGAGTTCCTTTCATTTCAGTTTCATATCCAGGCACCTTACCAATATGTAATGTAAAGCTTTAAAATACAACAATTTTAAATATGTAATCTTTAAATAGACCAGTGGCAATCAATGTTCTAGTTTACCCTTTCCTTCATACAATACATATGCAGCAGACGAATTATAATACATCGAACAATATATATCACTGAATTGAAAAAATGAAAATTACCAATTGGATTTTTGTAAATGTGACATAGTTTAGACTTATTATGATCCAAATTTGAACAATCATCAAGACAAACTTTCTTAAAAAGTTTCAACATGCTTTAGTTATAACCTAGAACTGTGAGTGAACTCACAAAGATACCCCCCGTTGCGTTTACAAGACATATGGACAGACAGATATATTTCCGACTGGGATAATTCACACTTAGCATAAGATACAAACAATCTGACTCTGTCTCATTATTCTTTAATCCCAGGTACCTCCTGGCCAAATATCATGACCCTTGGACCTCCAGTTCTTAAGAAGAAGTCTTTCACAGACGGACGGACGACAGACAACACACCATAACATAAGCTCAGAGGCACTTCGTGCCAGGTGTCAGAGCTCAAAAACATTGGTTTTAACTATATCATTATAACAAGAGGACCATGATGGTCCTATATCGCTCACCTGATTTAATCAAACTTAAAAGTTTTCAGTGTTCTATCCCCTATACGAGTCTATGAAAACCAAGTGACCCCCGGGGAGGTGTCATTTTTGACCCCAGGGCTATAATTTGAACAATCTTGGTAGAGGTCCACTAGATGATGCTACATATAAAATATCTTTTAGACAAGAAGATTTTTAAAGTTTTGTCTCTAAATGAGTCTTATGTAAAACAATAGACCCCAGGGGAGGGGTCATTTTGAGCCCAGGGCTATAATTTGAACAATCTTGGTAGAGGTCCACTAGATGATGCTACATACCCAATATCAAAGGCCTGGGGCCTCTACTTTTAGACAAGAAGATTTTTAAAGTTTCCCCCCTAAATGAGTCTATGTAAAACAGGGAACCCCCGGGATGGGATAACTTTTGACCCCATGGCTATAATTTGAACAATCTTGGTAAAGGTCCACTAGATGATGCTACATACCAAATATCAAAGGTTAGGCCCTCTTCTTTTAGACAAGAAGATATTAAAAAAAAATCTCTATGAATCTATGGAGAACAAGTGACCCCCGGGGAGGGGTCATTTTTGACACCAGGGCTATAATTTGAACAAGCTTGGTAGAGATCCACTAGATGATGCTACATACCAAGTATCTTTTAGACAAGAAGAATAAGTTTTTTCCCTATTTGAGTCTATGTAAAACAAGTGACCCACGGGGATGGGTTATTTTTGACCCCAGGGCTATAATTTGAACAATCTAGGTAGAGGTATACTAGATGATGCCACATACCAAATATCAAAGGCCTGGGGCCTCTACTTTTAGACAAGAAGATTTTTAAAGTTTTGTCTCAATACAAGTCCATGTAAAACAATAGACCCCAGGGGAGGGGTCATTTTGAGCCCAGGGCTATAATTTGAACAATCTTGGTAGAGGTCCACTAGATGATGCTACATACCCAATATCAAAGGCCTGGGCCCTCTACTTTTAGACAAGAAGATTTTTTAATTTTTTCCCCTATATAAGTCTATGTACAAGAGGGCCATGATGGCCCTATATCGCTCACCTGATATAATAGAACTTCAATAGTTTTCAAAGTTTTATAGTCTATAAATATAAGGACAAGCCCCACCCCCTTGCGGCCATGTTTTTCAACGGATCGGAAATATTTGAACAAGCTTGGTAGGGGGTGCCCCAAGGAACATTTGTGCAAAATATTTTTTAAATCGGGCCAACACTTATGAACAAGAAGATTTTTTAAGATTTGGCAATTTTCCCCTTTTCTGATGCTGCAGCAACCAAAGTTCTACTTGGAATGACATTCTTTGAACAACTTTGAAAGAGGACCACCTAACGACCATTTCTGTGAAATTATTTTGAAATCCGGCCAGTACTTTTGAACAAGAAGATTTTTTAAAGTTTTAACAATGCACATATAAGGAAAACAAGCCCCACCCCCTTGCGGCCATGTTTTTCAACGGATCGGAAATATTTGAACAATCTTAGTAGAGGGTGCCCTAAGGAACATTTGTGCAAAATAATTTTCTAATCGGGCCAGCACATTTGGACAAGAAGATTTCTTAAGATTTGGCAATTTTCCCCTTTTCTGATGCCGCAACAGCCAAAGTTCTACTTGGAATTAAATTCTTTGAACAACTTTGAAAGGGGACCACCTAAGGACCATTCCTGTGAAGTTATTTTGAAATCTGTCTATTGGTTTAGTAGAAGAAGTCATTTGTAGGAAATTGTTAACAGACAGACAGACGATGACGACGGACATTCAATGATCACAAAAGCTCACATTGCACTTCGTGCATATGTTAGCTAAAAACAAGTGACCCCCGGGATGGGATCATTTTTTACCGCAGGGCTATAAATTGAACAATCTTGGTAGAGGTCCACTAGATGATGCTACATACCAACTATCAAAGGCCTGGGCCCTCTACTCTTAGACAAGAAGATTTTTGGAGTTGTTTCCCTATATGAGTCTATGAAAAACAAGTGACCCCTGCTGAGGGGTCATTTTTGACCCCAGGGCTATAATTTGAACAATCTTGGTAGAGGTCCACTAGATGATGCTACATACCAAATATCAAAAGGCCTGGGGCCTCTTCTTTTAAACAAGAAGATTTTTTATGAGTCTATGTAAAACAAGTGACCCCTGGGGAGGGGTCATTTTTGACCCCAGAGCTATAATTTGAACAGTCTTGGTAGAGGTTCACCAGATGATGTTACATACCAAATATCAAAGGCATGGGCCTTCTACTTTTAGACAAGAAGATTTTTAAATTTTTCCCCTATATGAGACTATGTTAAACAAGTGACCCCCAGTGAGGGGTCAATTTTGACCCCAGGGCTATAATTTGAACACTCTTGGTAGAGGTTCACTAGATGATGCTACATACCAAATATCAAAGGCATGGGCAGATTTTTAATTTTTTTTCTCTATATGAGTCTATGTAAAACAATAGACCCAAGGGCTATAATTTGAACAATCTTGGTAAAGGTCCACTAGATGATGCTACATACCAAATATCAAAGGCCTGGGCCTCTTACTTTTAGACAAGAAGATTTTAGAAGTTTTTCCCCCATATGAGTCTATGTAAAACAATAGACCCCAGGGCTATAATTTGAACAATCTTGGTAAAGGTCCACTAGATGATGCTACATACCCAATATCAAAGGGCTTGGCCCTCTCCTTTTAGACAAGAATATTTTTAAAGTTTTTCTCCTATATGAGTCTATGTAAAACAAGTGACCCCTGGGGAGGGGTAATTTTTGACCCCAGAGCTATAATTTGAACAGTCTTGGTAGAGGTTCACCAGATGATGTTACATACCAAATATCAAAGGCATGGGCCTTCTACTTTTAGACAAGAAGATTTTTAAATTTTTCCCCTATATGAGACTATGTTAAACAAGTGACCCCCAGGGAGGGGTCAATTTTGACCCCAGGGCTATAATTTGAACAATCTTGGTAGAGGTTCACTAGATGATGCTACATACCAAATATCAAAGGCATGGGCAGATTTTTAATTTTTTTTCTCTATATGAGTCTATGTAAAACAATAGACCCAAGGGCTATAATTTGAACAATCTTGGTAAAGGTCCACTAGATGATGCTACATACCAAATATCAAAGGCCTGGGCCTCTTACTTTTAGACAAGAAGATTTTTAAAGTTTTTCCCCCATATGAGTCTATGTAAAACAATAGACCCCAGGGCTATAATTTGAACAATCTTGGTAGAGGTTCACTAGATGATGCTACATACCAAATATCAAAGGCATGGGCCTTCTACTTTCAGACAAGAAGATTTTTTAAGTTTTGGTTAATTTCCCCTTTTTTTGTTGCCGTGGCAGCCAAAGTTCTGCATGGAATAGAATTTTTTGAACAAATTTAAAAGAGATCCACCCAAGGAACATTTCTGTAAAATTATTTTGAATTTGGTTAATTGGTGTAGGAGGAGAAGTCATTTGTAGGAAAATATGAACGGACGGACGAAGACGACGATTGACGGTGAGCGATCACAAAAGCTCACCTTGCACTTCGTGCATTGGTGAGCTAAAAACAAGAAACCGCTGAAGACTGTATAGCCGGATTGTCGGCAATTTGACCTTGAAAATCGACAAACCAAGGTCAAGGTAACCATAGAAATCAATAGAACTTCAACCTGAAACTTTAACCAAAATGTTGACAGACAGACGGATATCGCCAATCTATAGACCGGAATTGCTAGAGCAATCCGGCCAACTAGATGCTCACAGGCTATATGTAAAGCCCACTCCAAAGTTTTTGTCACAGACATAGTGCTCTTCCATGCACTTGCAACAAAGAGTTGACCTGATAGCAGTTAATTAAGGGCCTTCTGCCATACCATATTATTTGGATAATTTTTAGTATGTTTTGTGTATGAAGGGTTCAGGCATATTTAACATAGGAAATATTTTACACACAGACACATTAAATAATAAATCCTATCTTTTGAATAATGAAATATTTAAGGAAACCACAGGAAAGTGAATTTTTGTTTATATCTTATTGAGAAGTTTACCAAACACATAATTGTCTGCTGCACACATGTCAAACGCTTCTACAAGGTGAAAAGGGTTATAAGAGAACAGTCTCCTTTTTTGAAAACTTTGTTTTCACTTCTGCCATCATCAACTCACGGTGAACATGTGTGCCTAATAACCAGGGGATCCTATGATGCATGGTTTCTCATCTTGTCCTTTGACCTCTAAGTGTGACCTTGACCTTTAAAATTCAGACCAGGTTCTTGTGCAAGACAATCCACCTCACCATGGTGAACGTGTGTGCCCAGTAACTTGGGAATCCTATGGTGCATGGTCGAGATGTGGTCCGGACAAGGTAGTCCTATCTAACAGTACTTATGTTGATCTTTGACCTCCAAGTGCGATCTTGACATTTGAGATACAGGACTGGGTCTTGTGCGCGTCACACATTGCCTTATCATGGTGAACATTTGTGCCAAGAATCTTGGAAATCCCATGACGCATAAATGCGGCCTGGATAATGTACAGTCCTATCAAACAGTCCTCATTTTTATATTTGACCTATAAGTGTGACCTTGACATAAGAGGTACAGGCCTGGGACTTGTGTGTGACACGCAGCCTCAACATGGTGAACGTTTGTGCCAAGTTTCTTGGAAATCCTATGATGCATGGTCAAGATGCGGGCTGGACAAACACTGAACTGCCATTGAGACAACTATGTCGAGCTCGACAAAACCTTTTTTTTCATCATGTTTCAAGCAATATTATTTTGTAGGTTTCTCTATTGTCCCTTGCTAGTTCTGTATCAACATTTCAGTTCACAGTTTAAAAGTCTTTGTGTGAGTCTTTTGATTTTAATTTTCTTCCTCCTTCCCAATCATCCTTTTTCTCACCCACCTGAAAAAAGTGATAGCAGATTCAGAACCACAAGGTTTACAAGTACACATCCATCCTACCAGCTCCAGATGGACAGACAGACATTGCCAAACTGATTCCTGTTTTTGGCTGGGACTAAAATACAATTTATGACAACCAAAGGTATGTAACTTTGACTCCAAGTCTGATTTCACAAAAGCAAGTAAACTTGCCAGGTCTCAACATCACATTTCTTTTTCCAAGTTTGAATACAATTGCTACAAAAATTTGAATACAATTGCTACAAAAATTGTAATTGCTATTGAGCAAAAATAAATTGATTTAACTGGGTTGTTTTTTTTGACATGCAAGCACCTAATAACCCCAATTTGCTAAAAGTAGAACTGATATAACCCGTTCCTGCATGCAGACATGTCTGTACAGGCAATTTTAAAATACATTGTGAGAAAAGGAGAAGTTTCTAACCATGAGAAATTTCTCTATTTCAAAAGAGTTATCTACTCTATAATACAAGAGTAATAGAACTTCCAATAGTTTTCAAAGTTTTTAGTCTATACATATAAGGAAAACAAGCAACCCCCTGGTGGCCATGTTTTTCAACAGATCAGCATAAATTGAACACCCTTGGCACAGGGTGACACAAGGAACATTTGATCCAAATTATTTTCAAATCAGGCCAGTGCTTTAGTACAAGATGTTTCTTTTAAGTTTTCACTATATTACATACAAGGAAAACATGCCCCGCCCACCTGGCAGCCATGTTTTTCATCAGATCGAAATAATTTCAACAATCTTGTGCCAAACATTTTTTAAATTGGGCAGGTACTTTTGGACAAGAAGATTTTTAATGTTTTTACTATGCACATATAAGGAAAACAAGCCTTGACCCTGGTGGCCATGTTTTTCAACAACCTTGATAGAAGGTCCCCCAAGGAACATTTGTGCAAAATTATGTTTAAGTCAGGCCGGTACTTTTGGACAAGAGATTTTTAAAGATGTTATAATGCATATATAAGTAAAACAAGCTCCGCCACCCAGGCGGCCATGTTTTTCAACGGATCAGAATAATTTAAAAAATCTTGGTAAATGGTTCCCCTAGGAACATTTGTCCAAAATAATTATGAAATCAGACAAGTACTTTTCGACAAGAAGATTTTTAAAGTTTTGGCAATTATCCCCTTTTTTTGATCCTGCAGCAACCAAAGTTCTTTCACATGGAATTGAATTCTTTGAACAACTTTGAAAGAAAACATCCTAAGGAACATTCCTGTGAAATTATTTTGAAATTGGGTCATTTGTAGGAAAAAGTAAACAGACAGACAGACAGACAGACGAACGACAGACTTCGTTCACAGGTGAGCTAAAAAGCTATAGTACTATATTATACATGTACCTTCATTAATAGATTGTCTGTATTTTCAAGATGTTCATCTTTACACTGAAGTAAATGGTTGTAAAATAATTGCTGCCAAGTGCATTCTTTCCTTTAAGCCTTTGGTAAGCCTCTGAAACATTTTAAATGTACTTATGTCTTCTCTAGAATACATCTGACCTGAAAAGACAAAGAAATTTGGTAAGTAACAATTTAGAGCTGGAAAAGATGGCAAAACAAATTTGAAGGCGAGATTGCCATCTGGTGCAATATGATATACTTAAAATGCATTAAATTTGTATTACCCCTTGATAAATCCCCTTTAAAAAAAAAAACTTTGATCTATGTTTCACAACATTCTGTTGATTGGTAGAGAATTATTGTGTAGTACTGTCAGAAATCATTGGAATTATTTAAGCAAAAGCGAAACACCTGATACAATAGAATTGAAAATTTCACAAATTTTTGAGACAAAATCGCCAAACTTTAACTATATATCTCAATCAAAGGCCATTACTCAGGAGTGTCCAAGAAAATCTGATTAGAAAATTAAAATGGCCATCATATATAATGCCTAAATTTAAGCTTCAAACGAAGCGTGTGAAGATTACATAAGGAATGATCAAAGTGACAGAGCAAACAAAGCCAATTAAGCAGAATTTCACAAAATGAAGGGGCCAAACCTATGGCGTATATGGGGGGATCAGACCGGATGTCTAACATATCAAGATAATAAGATCACAGGAATCATATACAGGAAATGATAAAATGATTCTACCTGACAGGCCATATTGTGTGGAAAACTGGAACAGCAAACTTGCACTTCTGCAAAACTTCAATACAATAAGTTTCCTGGAAAAACAGAACAAGCAGTGTTTTTTTCCCACATCTTTCATTTTGTCAGTTATCTGTTCATAAAAGATATACGGCAATGTTTCATAAGCAAGCAGTTGTCGGCAGTATGTTAATCACCGTCTTATTTCATGGCTATTCATTATAGTAAATGTAGTATTGTTGTCGCCTCTGACATTACATATACAAGTAGTTTGAATTTAATTCAATTGGTGTCTTAAATTTCAGGTGGTAATCACCATCTCATTATATAGACTGAAATAGTTCATACAAGAGGCACAAGAGGGCCAGTATCGCTCCACTGTCATAAGGCAAACTAATCGGACCCTTCCCTATATTGCCTTAGTCTTTTAGCAAATTAATGGCATGAGGAAGAAAAGAATATTTCTATGTAATTATAGGAAAATCCAGCAAGTGGATTCAGGGATGGGGAGATTTTAAAAGTTTTTGCCTTTTGGCCCCTTTTTCATGCCATGGTTGCCAAAGTTATCAATGGATCCAAACAAGAGAGCCATGATGACCCTAGATCACTCACCTGAATTATGCAATGTGATTACTAATGCAAAACACATCAAGACAATTATTCTGATAAAGATTCAAATGAAACCTTCAGTGTTAAAGATTTTCTTTCATTTGGCCTAGTGACCTAATATGACCAATATTGAACATGGACTAGATATCATCAAGACAAACATTCTGACAAAGTTTCAACTTGCTCAAAGTAAAAATGAGGCTTCCGGAGTTTTAACACTATATTACTTAATTTAGTCTAGTGACCTAGTTTTTAACCTAATATGACCCATATTCAAACTTGATGTAGATATCATACAGACAAACATTCTGACAAAATTTCAAGCTGCTGAAGCAAAAAATGCAGCCTCCTTCAATTTGGCCCAGTGACCTGGCATGACCCATATTCGAACTTGACCTAGAACTCAGTTAGATTAACATTCTGACGACTAGATTTCAAGCTGCTGTAGCAAAAAATGTGGCTTCTACAGTCTTAACCAGATCTCCCTTCAATATGGCCTTGTGAATTAGTTTCTGACCAAATTCGAACTTGATCTAGATAATTTTAAGACAACTGCTGAAGCAAAAATTGTGGCCTCTGGACTGTTAACAAGATTTTCCTTCAATTTGACGGAGTGACCTACCTTTTGACCTGACATAACCCATGTTCGAACTTGACTTATATATCATCAAGACAAACATTCTGATAAAGTTTCAACGTGCTCAAGCTGAAAATGTGGCCTCCAGAGAGTTAACAAGATTTACCTTCAATTTGACCTAGTGACCTAGGTGTTGACCTCATATGGCCCAGTTTCGATTTGATGGAGTTGATTAATCTGAACTTTCATGAAGATCGAATGAAAAATGTAGCCTGTAGAGTGTTAACAAGGGCAATTGTTGACGACGCATGACGGACAAAATGTGATCATAATAGCTCACCTTGCACTCCGTGCACAGGTGAGGTAAAAACTAATACTGTTACTATAGTTGATGTTCTAACAATTATATAACACATAAATGTAAATGTCCAGCTAATCAGAATGTTGGTCCTGGTCAATAAGTAAAACTGGTTTTCTGTATGCCTTGTGGTGATTCGGGAACCAATGGCCTATGGCCTAATTCATGTAAAAGGAAAGTTTGAACTATTGTAACCATAGTATTGATCTATAACTAATTCTTAGTTTATTTCAAGTTTTCATCTTAAAACTGCTGGTACCATGTCTTGAAAAGTCTATGGAACTTTCATTCACTTAAGAACATATATATCTAACCTGAAAATGCTTGTGTAGTGTATAGGCTATATCATACATTACAAGAAGTTCCTCATTCCGGACTTGCAATACTTTCTTTAGAATATATGCAGGGTAGCCTAAAAGAAAAAAATCAAGTCATGTTTGAAAGAACTTCAAATTTATTATTAATAACTTTTAATAACCCCATTTTCTTCGAAAAAGAAAAAATGTCATTTATAAATATTAAATTATAATGCAACTGCAACCCTGGCACAAACCAGGACAAATATCTTGAAAGTTTCATAATCTACCAAAATCGTTTTAAGCGCACAACAGTTTTGCACTTGAATTTTAAAATAAATCAAAGTTGCACTTAAGAATCAAGTTTGCATCAATAATTCTTTAATGTTTTGTTATTTGTTATCATTCCTTTTGCTTCTTACCAGATACAATTTAAAACAAGGGCACCGCAAAGCGGATGCATCCCCTCGGCTGGGCTTGACCTTTGACCTATGACCTTGAAAATCAATAGGCTTCAAGATGTTACCATATACTTACTTTATACCAAGTTTGGTTAAGATCTGTCAATAAATGGTTAGTGTAGAGTGATGACAAGGTTTGTTACGGACGGACGGACACACATACATACGGAAGGTCCCGTTACTATATCCCTTTCTCGCTTACTTCGTAACCGAGGGGATAACAAGGGCAACACAAAGCGAATACATCTCCTCGGTATTAAATTTAAAAATATGGCTAAAAATATGGCCAATGACCTGGATATTAATGTTATGTACCAGAAAACTTGTCCTTGCCTTTATCAAATTGTTATTAATGTTATGGACCAAAGAACTAAGAGAAAATTTGTCCTTGTCTCCGCATTATTTTGCCATATATACTAACTGTATACCAAGTTTAGTTAAGATCAGTCAAAGGATGTTCAGTGTGGAGTGGTCACAAGGTTTTTATGGACAAAAGTCCAATTTTGACCTTGACCCTATGACCTTGAAAATAAATAGGCTTCCAGACCTTGCCATATACTAACTGTATACCAAGTTTGGTTAAGATCAGTCAAAGGATGTTCAGTGAAGAGTGGTCACAAGGTTGTTATATGGGAAAATAGTCCAAGTCCAATTTTGACATTGACCTTGACCCTATGTCCTTGAAAATAAATAGGCTTCTAGACCTTGCCATATACTAACTGTATACCAAGTTTGGTTAAGATCAGTCAAAGGATGTTCAGTGTAGAGTGGTCACAAGGTTGTTATATGGGAAAATAGTCAAAGTCCAATTTTGACCTTGACCGTATGAACTTTAAAATAAATAAGCTTCTAGACCTTGCCATATACTAACTGTATACCAAGTTTGGTTAAGATCAGTCAAAGGATGTTCAGTGTAGAGTGGTCAGAAGGTTGTTACGGACGGAAAGTCCAATTTCGACCTTGACCCTATGACCTTGCCATATACTAACTGTATACCAAGTTTGGTTAAGATCGGTCAAAGGATGTTCAGTGTAGAGTGGTCACAAGGTTGTTGCGGACGGCAAGTCCAATTTTTACCTTGACCCTATGACCTTGAAAATAAATAGGCTTCTAGAGCTAGCCATATACCAAGTTTGGTTAAGATAGGTCAAAGGATGTTCAGTGTAGAGTGGTCACAAGGCTGTTACTGACGGACGCACAAACAAACGGACAGCCCGGTTACTGATAATAAAGTGTATTTAACCAGGGGTGTGGAAATGTAAAAAAAATCTACTTGTCCATGGGCAAGTAAGATATGAAAATCTACTTCTCCGCCAACTCAGTTAACTTGTCTGCATTAATCCATATATTTTCTTATTTTGAGTGATAGACTTACTGTAAATGAGCTGATATTGCGTGCAACAGTCTGTCAGTTTGCCATTTTTTTTACTTTCATATCATATTCTTTATTCAGATCACTTTTTCACTTCCTTTTTCTGGCTTATTACTGCCATTTTTTTATTTGAAAAAAACCCGATCCATACAACTTGCAGACAATGCAAATCTTAATGTCATGCAGACGTGAACAGAACAAAATTATATTGCGAGGTAAACAAAAAACAAAAGGCACATGAGGGCCTATGCTCTACTGGTATGGTTCTTTGGTCATTTTCAATCCAGAGCATGTATGTATGGTGAAGATCGGATAGTAAATGGAGGCTTTATTGTGTTCACAAGCTGTATTATAGAAATTTGGACAATTTCAAGGGCCATAATCCAGTCTTTAATTGGCGGATCTGGCTGGTTTGCAAAGGAACCGAGCTCTCATCAATATTCAACTACTATCTAAGTTTGGTGAAGATCGGATAGTAAAAAGAGGCTCTATTGTGTTCACAAGCTGTATTATAGCAATTTTGGCAATTTCAAGGGCCGTAATCCAGTCATGCAAGGGCACATCTGGCTGGTTTTCAAAAGGAACCAAGCTATCATCAATATTTAACTACTATCTAAGTTTGGTGAAGATTAGATAGTAAATGGAGCCTCTATTGTGTTCACAAGCTCTATTATAGCAATTTTGACAATTTCAAGGGCCATAATCCAGTCTTGAATGGGCGAATCTGGCTGGTTTGCGAAAGGAACCGAGCTCTAATGAGTATCTAACTACTGTATAAGTTTGATTGAGATACAAGCAAAACTGAAGACTTTATCGCGTTCACAAGCTCTATTATAGCAATTCTGACAATTTTAAGGGCCATAATCCAGTCTTGCATGGCCGGATCTGGCTGGTTTGCAAAAGGAACCAAGCTCTCATGGATACCTAAATACGGTGTAAGTTTGGTGAAGATCAGATAGTAAATGGAGCCTTTATTGTGTTCACAAGCTCTATTATAGCAATTTTGACAATTCCAAGGGCCATAATCCAGTCTTGCATAGGCGGATCTGGCTGGTTTGCGAAAGGAACCGAGCTCTCATGGATATCTAACTACTGTATAAGTTTGATTGAGATACAATCAAAACTGAAGACTGTATCGCTTTCACAAGCAATTGTTTATGGACGGATGCATGGACGACGGACACCACGGCATATTGCTGCATAAGCTCTTCTGGCCTTTGGACAGTAGAGCTAAAAACTAGACATCAGAAAATGCTTGCTCTAATTGAATCACACCCGCTACTGACTTATCCTGCAAACTTTAAAAATGCACCCTTCAATCAATTAATGCATAAATTTTATTGTAATCTACTGTGGTATTTTGTTAAGTTTTTGTTTTCAATCTATAATATTAAATGAAATATTGATACTTATGTACATATGTGCATTGGAAGTTTTGTCTAGTATATATATTGGAGCATTTCTTTTTATTTGAACTTGCCCGCAGACAAGTCAACAGGGAAATCCTACTTGCCCGACTACAACATTACACGTGTTGGACGCGTCGGGCAGTCGATTTCCGCAACCTGATTTAACCACTTGAATTTTTAAAATGATGTAAGTTTACATTTTGGTTGCACTTGAAATTTGTTCTGGGAAAGACAGTTGTTTTGTTTGGTTTAAAATCAGAATTTATAGAAAATAATTTGAAGATTCATAACAGTTTTATAGATTTACAATTATGAAATTATAATGCTAATGATTTAAATTCAAATGGTATGTTAAACTTACTGTCCACTTCTTTGGCTGTTGAAACAGTGCAGGTCTATGAACCCTATGACAGCAATGGTCACAATAAAATGCTGAAGGGCCACATGTTTCACAAAGTATTATGTGATCTTCGTGTGTGCCACACATAACACATATATAAGATGAAGGACACATTTCCTCAATGCGGGTGGACAATAGATCCCGTCTTATACTTTGCCACTTTTCCAGTAACTTTGTCTGCCTTTCTTTGTAATTGACTGCATCTGTAGGAAAGAAATAGTCGAGGTAAATGATCTCCACACAATTAACTTGATATTTTTTGTTGACTTCCTTTTAGCTAACAGTGTTCGCATGTTTACAGCTCTAAGTTCACTTAAATATAATTCAATCGGATCAAAGTATCAAATTATCACATTATGGGGTAGGTACAATATACCTTGAGATTGGAAAATTTATTTGATGCTTTGCCCATATCAAAAAGGTTGGCAGTTTTTCTTGAAATATTCAACAGCAAAGTTGACCTTTTAGTTTTTACAATGCAGCAAAAGATTAATGATTTTTGCAGATTTGGCCCAATTTTCACAGTAACATACTTTCATGTTATTATTTTGGTTTTGTTAATCGATACATCTAATGCATTGTTTCCTCTGTAATAAGCCACAATTGCCAATGGCGAAAAAATGAATTGCCATACATAATTTTTATAAAAGAAATTTCCCTTAATTTTAAAACATAAATGAAAGAGCCGTCCCACGAGATAACCAACATTGTGGATCTGCGTAAAGTATTGACCCGGATCAGTCTAAGCATGCCGCACAGGCTTACCCAGATAGACACTTTCGTATTCTGTTGATTTTCTGTTTTAGGAATCATTACTCTATACCTTTATCCCCTTGAGACGGAATGTGTCAGCTCTGATCAGTTTGAGTGGACTGATCTGGGTCAAAACATTCGCATGACAGCTCAAAACATCTCAATCTCACCTACAGTACACAACATGTCAAACATGTCACCTGCCATGGTATAAGCATAGCCTGGGGGTAAACAGAGATATATTTTATCACCTACTTGTAAATCAATAACCATTGGGTTGTATCTTCCCCCCACGCAAACAATGGTTTTGATTTATGGTGGCAAAAAGAAATAAGGGCCAGTAAAAACCCTGTAATGGTACCGTTAGTTGAATGATTGTCAATTAAACAGGCATAAGATCCAGCAGGCTGAATAAGGATATAGTCCTGTGTGGATCAAGTGGGTCAGACTCAGAGTGCATATTTTTATCCCTCAGCTACAACCGCAAATACAGCTCTATCAGATTGAATAACTGTATTAATGACCCAAAATATCGATAAATAATTGCATTTTTAAAAAAATCCCTACATCACCTATAGATATGACTATGTACTTACAGCGTCAATGTCGACTTAGAGAACAAGAGGCCCATGAGGGCCTATGCTCTACTGGTGCTCTACTGGCATTGATCTGGCTTGTTTCAAAAAGGAATCAATATGTCATCAATATTCAAATACCATCTAAGTTTGGTGAAGATCAGATAGTAAATGGAAGCTCTATTGTGTTCACAAGCTGTATTATAGCAATTTTGACAATTTCAAGGGCCATAATCCAGCCATGTATGGGTAGATCTGGCCGTTTTTTAGAAATGAACCAAACTCTCATGGATATCTAACTACTGTATAAGTTTGATTGAGATACAATCAAAAATAAGGACTGTATCATGTTAACAAGCCCTATTATAGCAATTTTGAGAATTTCAAGGGCCATAATTCAGTCATGCATGGGGCGGATCTGGCTTGTTTTCGAAACGAATCAAGCTCTCATGGATATCTTACTACTGTATAAGTTTGGTTGAGATACAATCAAAAATAAAGACTATCGTGTTAACAAGCTCTATTATAGCAATTTTGACCATTTCAAGGGCCATAATCCAGTCATGCATAGGCAGATCTGGCTGGTTTTCGAAAGGAACCAAGCTCTCATGGATATCTAACTACTGTATAAGTTTGGTTGAGATACAATCAAAAGTGAAGACTGTATCGTGTTAACAAGCTCTTTTATAGCAATTTTGACCATTTCAAGGGCCATAATCCAGTCATGCATGGGGGGATCTGTGGCTGGTTTTTGAAAGGAACCGAGCTCTCATGGATATCTAACTACTGTATAAGTTTGATTGAGATACAATCAAAAGTGAAGACTGTATCGTGTTAACAAGCTCTTTTATAGCAATTTGGACAATTTCAAGGGACATAATCCAGTCATGCATGGGCGGATCTGGCTGGTTTACGAAAGGAACCAAGCTCTCATGGATATCTAACTACTGTATAAGTTTGGTTGAGATACAATCAAAAGTGAAGACTGTATCATGTTAACAAGCTCTTTTATAGCAATTTTGACCATTTCAAGGGCCATAATCCAGTCATGCATAGGCGGATCTGGCTGGTTTTCGAAAGGAACCGAGCTCTCATAGATATCTAACTACTGTATAAGTTTAGTTGAGATACAATCAAAAGTGAAGACTGTATCGTGTTAACAAGCTCTTTTATAGCAATTTCGACCATTTCAAGGGCCATAATCCAGTCATGCATGAGCGGATCTGGCTGGTTTTCGAAAGGAATCGAGCTCTCATGGATATCTAACTACTGTATAAGTTTAATTGAGATACAATCAAAAGTAAAGACTGTATCGTGTTAACAAGAAATTGTTTACGGACGGACGGACGACGGACAAATCACCACGACATAAGCCCTTCTGGCCTTTGGCCAGTAGAGCTAATGAGTAAAAGCTGTTTTTCACCTTGTGCATTCCTCTGTTACGTGCTAGATGGGGTTAAGTAATACATGTTCATGAACCTATGCCTTTTTGCAACAGTTCAATGTTTATGTAAAATTTATTGACCTGTACAGAGGTTGCGTTGGAAAACTGGTGTTTCTGAAGTTCTAGACCTACAAAGAACATTTTGTTATTATCCTGCATACGCCATTGACCAATAAATGACAGATGAAAAAAAGGGGAAACCAAAAGTCTAAACTATTTGGACTAACGAAGTTACAGACCACCTCAATATATATCTTTTTATATCTGGGGGATTTTTTTACTAAATTGCATCAGACAGTAAAGAAACATGTGTAAACACATTTTAGGCATTTTAATTAAGATTTGGAATTCATACCATCTGGGACTATCCGCTACTCACACAGGGAAAACCAGGAGGATAAGCGCCAATTGCTTGTAGTCTTAAAAAAACATAAACGGGTAGATAAACCTTGTACAGGTAATGCTATCACATTCGTTTCTCTTCCATATATTAGTACTAGTAGTCCCAGATATTATTCAAATAGTGTGACCTGTACTTAATACTAACTCATCATCAACCTCCATGTCCTACCTGTTACTTCCCTCCCCTTACAATGGTAGATAATCGTGCAAGGGACATCACTGTTTAGGAGTGTTACGTATGAAGGTTGCATTACACCAAATAAATTTAATTCCCTCATTGTTTCCATGTAAATCGACCAGTTTCTGTCCTCAATATTGAAACACTTTTTAACCGTTTCTCATGAAGAACATCATATACCATTGAAAAAAGTTACATCTAAGCTGTAAGAAAACTATTTAAAGAAAATGGGGGGAGGGGGGTTCATGCATTTATGCAAGAAAGACCTCACCAGTCAGAATGGTTACTGCAATTTTGGACCAAATCGGGCAAAAGACAAAACCGGTTTTTAGCATTCTTTACTTATACTTTCAAACAAGGTCAAAATACTAAGAGTGATCAAATCAATCATTTCCAGGACATCCTATATCGATACACATTTACAATGATTTTAAATTCCATATATTCAATGGATTCTGGTGATGGTATACACTCAATTCTACGCAAACAGAAGGTTTTTTTTAGAGACTTTAAGGGCGAGGTCCCCGGAAACACATATAAACCGGCAACATATATTAAAATGCCATTCATATTTATGGGGATATTTATGTCAGTAAAACTGCAGACAATTTTAATTGAATATTACCTTGATTGAAAAAGAAGGATCACGACCACAATCATCCGCATGATTCGCCAATTCCAATTGCGATTTCCAACGAAAGTTATTCTTTTAACCTTAGGGGGTTTCTTGGCAAAACACAGTCTTCTCATGTTTAGAAAATGGCCGCTTAATCGAAGACATTTGTGGTCTCGGCGCATGCTCGGTAAACGCGTGATCTCATTGGTCCATACTATAATTCGAAGTTAGACTGTAAGAATAGTTTAACTTTACACCAAATGGTAAGATGGTAGTACTATGTTAGTGTTGAGCACGCTAACCCCGTTAACATAAGTCTTATTGAATAGGATAACACGAGTTGCATCGGGTGCACGGCTACGGATTCTTCATAATGTAAAGCGGGGCAAGTTGATTTTAAAAAATCAGCATTTAAAGAGTTAACGCCTTTTCAGCGGTGTTGCACCTAACATGGTTATTCGTAGTGGTTAGCGTAGGGGATTTTGAAGCAGGCGTCTCGAGTTCGATCGCCTGTCGCGGTGGTCATAGTGGATAGCCCCTTGGCAAGGTATATTTCCTAGCTAAGATCTATCTATCAGATTGACTTCTTGAAGCCATGTTTATTCGTCGAAAAACGTGTTTGTCAGGGAGTGTGGTTGTTTAGTCTCAAATGGCTTTAATGAAAACTTCAACATTTTCTCCTCCGAAATTATCTGACCGTTTTCCGAATAAGTTTGTAGAAATATTCCTATGGTAACCCTCTATTAGATTCCCGCAGTCCATGCTGATTGATTTGTAGAAAAAAAATGGCCGCCAGGGTAATGGGGGCTATTCTGCCTTATATGGCTATAGTGAAAACTTTAACAATCTTCTTCTCCGAAAGTATCTGGCCAAATCAAAAGCGTTTTGTAGAAAAGTTCCTGGGATGACCATCTATTAGATTACTTCAACCCATGTTGATTTGGTAAACAAATGATGTACTATTGAATCAAGTTAAAATGATTTGCAATTTCCCCTTTTGCCACAATGTTTTCAAAACTGATCTGTTGCATAAGCGTCACGTGTTGGAAAGGATTAATTCTATAATCCTTTTTTCACCTCCTCATGAACATTATTATTAACCTGTTCCCTCATTCAAACACTTTCTGACGTCTCTGCAGCAGACTACTACAATATAAAAGTTACATCAAAAACAAATGCAGGAATTAAAGAGAAGACATTGAGAGGATGCTTCCTATGAAATTTCATCCCAATTGGCCAAGTGGCTAGGGAGGAGAAGTCGTTTGAAGCAAAAGGTTGACGCACGCACGCACGCACGCACGCACGCACGCACACATGCACGCACGCACGCACGCACGCACGCACGCAAACACGCACGCACGCACACAACGCACGCACGCAAGACGGACAATTCGCCATGACATTAGCTAGACTGGCTTTCAGCCAGTGGAGCTAAAAATGAAGGAGTTCTGGTGTTGACATAGAAAGGATGCTGGCTGTGTTTCCACCAAAGTAATCAACTGGTTACATATATGTTGACGGACGGATAACGGACAAGGGACGGAGGGCGATCCCAATAACTCAGCTGTTGCCCTGTGTGCTCGTGTGAGCTAAAACATCTTAAACAAATCTTCAATCATGATTGTAAACTGCCAACAACTGTTAAATTTCACATATTTGTTGTGTTATATGGCTGATACAATAATACAATCGTTCTTCTTTTTCAGACTGAAGCCTTTGCATTTAAATGAAAATGTTAACAGACTAGCTGATTTTACTAAATCAGCTAGTAAAAAAAGAGACTCTTCACAAGAAATGTGCATGTACATTGAGAGAGGTAAACACGGCTGTGTCATATAACTATGTAAATGTTTCAATGAGAGAAAATGTGTATAGATGTAAATATTGAAAAGACCCTTCTTAAAGAAAGACTGTCATCAGCAATTTGTGATTTCTGCATGGCGGAAACTTTTCAAATTAATTAGTTTAAACAAGAAGCTTCGCCTCTTCATTTAGGACTTGTAATTCAAACCTTTATACGGCACTACGGTCATGGTGTAGTGCCCTTTGGCAAGGCACATTTTCTAGCCTAGTACTGGTTAGTTTACCCAGGGATCATGAATAAGTGAACTGTCGCCGTGATATAACTGAAATAATGTTGAAAGCGGCGTAAAACCCCAATAAAACAAATCAAACAAATCAAACCCTTATACACACCCCGGGTTCTATCCTGTCACCTACCTATTTCACAGCCACTAACCAAAATGAAAGCATAGCATCTTCCTTTACTTACAAACTGATAGGACCAGACATTCTTCTACCGTTTATGATACAATACAGTGAACGTATTGTCATACATTTTCAGATGCAGATGTAACAATTGTCTACCAATAGCAACAGCCACAGATTCCAGATGTTGCAGAAGAATTCTAACTTTAAGATTTGATGAGTTGTGGAGGAAAGCAACACAGATGCATGATGTAAAACAGATCATCCAGGTTTTGCTGAGTGTCTGCCTTGACAGATATGTACTTGATACATCCTATCTGCAGAATAGACAGCAGTTTTGGGAAATGATTATTGATGAAAACATTTCAATACGTCAGTTTGTCTTAATATGTGTTTATAAATATTGTACTGTATAAAATGGCGGATGTGAAATATTGATATGATAGGGCAACTATATGTCAAGTATTAACCGATGATTATTGCATTTTGGAAGTTTTGCTCAATTTGTATTCAGACGAAGATTTTGAAGAGCAGGATCTACATTGTTCTGAAAATTGTGCACGATTCTGACTTGTTATAATTGAAGCGAGCATTTGGACTGGATTTTGACAATGAAGCTCTCCAAAACCAGATAACTGGATAACGATGAACCAACATTCGCGTGAAATTTTCCGTCTGTTTTTCGAAATCATATTATACAAGAAAAAATTTCAAATGTCAAAGAATCCTGAATATGTATTTGCAAACCAATACTATCTTTCTTGCCAGTGAATTAGTGTATGCATGTTCGCAGTTTCCGCATCTTTACATTAAATTCCATGGTTGTCCTGTATTTCCGTATTTTGTTTTTAGAGTCCCCGGAAAATCTACAGGGGCATTATTTTAACATTCTTATCCCATGCCACACACCAAATATGAAAGTGTTCACAACAGGTGAACCCAGAGGCCATACTTTGAACAATCAGACCACTAGAAAATGATACACACCAACTATCTAAGCTCTAAAGCCTTTCAATTTTAGACAAGAAGATCTCTATGTAAATCAGATGCACCTTGGGGTACGGCCAATTTTGACTCCAGTTGCATAATTTGAACAATGCTACACACCAAATATCTAAGATCTTGGTTGAGGGTCCAAGGAACATCTCAGTCAAATAATTTTTAAATCGAACCAGTACTTTTTAAAGTTTTTCCTTTCCGTTGCCATGGTAACCAGAGTTCCGCATGGATTCAATTCTTTGAAAAGAGATCACGTAATGGATCATCCATGTCATGTTGTTACAACACTGGCCAACCGATTAAGGAGGACATGTTGTTTGAAATAAAATGTTGACGGAGGACGGACAAAGAGCGGTGACAATAGCTGCCATGCGCATTCAGAAATGGAGTAAAATGTAAAGACTTTAAATTATGAATAGTATATCTATTTATTGTTAAACTCATATATTGCCGTGCCAAATAATATATAAGGGAGACCACTACTAAATCCTTAGGTGGGACAGATGAGTTTGTAGAAACCACTATTATCAGATTGTCTCCCTTTAACTGGTATTTTGCTTTTTGCCCGTAAAACGTATCAGTTACAGATTGAAAATGAAAAGTATGTAACATATGTTATTAACTTGTACAACATATCATAACAAAGTATTTTTACACGAAATAAAGCAAAATCAAACACGGTTGCATCAATATATAAAATTATGTAAGAATGTTATTTTTTTTTTATATTGTATATTGATAATGTAAACGTGTAATTTTTAGATTACCTGCAATGTAGTCTAATTGTTGTAAAAAGTTTAAAAAAAATGCTTTAAAGCTTTATTAATGAAAGTTATGCAAACAATTTATAAAATAAAAGTGTTCGAGACGTTCCCCCAGCATTAAAAGCCGTGTTATGTAGAGTTACAGTTGGGTAATATATGTTCGTCTGTGTGAAACTTCCGGGTTGAGGATCAAGTGACATATCTTCGTATTATATTATTTGCCTTAAGAACAGAATCAGGAAGTTTTACAATTTCGTATGACTCATAGTGATTAACATTCAGGCCTTATACCGACCATTTTCATAATATATCTATAGGTGCTACATATTTACGAAAAATCCGTAAACTGATTGTAAACACAAACTAAAGAGCATATTTTGTTCATTTAAAATGGTTTTAAAAATAATTGACTAGATGTAGATAATCTGCGTGTAATGTGTTATGCATGATCATACAATGTTTGGAATTCGTATAACTGTCGTCTATTATTAAACACAGAAAATAATAAAGTAAAGAATTTCAGAAATTAAATAATCAATTTATTGTTAGAAAATGGGCCAAGATGACGCTTAATTGACCATCTGCCTGATGGTATGTGAAACGGATAATATCGGGGGGGGGGGGGGGGGGGGGGGGGGATTTGTTCATTTTCAGCCCTTTTCTGGTGCCAACTGGCGACTACCATTTGAAACCTGTCAATATGAAACACATTTTGTAGGAGGTCACGTTTCTGCTTAACCCTTTCCCTAATACAGTCGGGTTCTTACGCCTCTGCAGCAGACGACGTATAAAACGTGTGCAGCCAAAGGAACACTTTCACATGATGAGTAATTTATCCTTTTGCCACAATGTATGATCAATAGTTATACTTTAATTTATAGATACATGTATTTTAACTCTATGCCAAGTTGTTTTCAAAGTCGTATGCAGCGGATTTGTTGTATGTGGTTAAGGGTGTATCATCTTGATATGAGGCAAGCACTTTCATAACATAATAAACAAGTGGATCAAAATGGTCCTACATCGATCACCTGTGTGATAATATAGTAGCAAATATGTAACTTCTAAAGTCGGGGGAAATGTAATTAAGGTAGGAGGAAACTGCAAGGAGTGGACACTGTAAAACCAAATTCCTGCAGAAAACATGCAAGAGTGCGTAGTATTCATAGGTCTTTTAACACTAGCAATCTAGTCCTCTGCAGAAAACATGCATGCAAGTGCGGTGTGTTCATAGGTCTTTTAACACTAGGACTCTAGTCCTCTGCAGAAAACATGCAAGTGCGTTGTGTTCATAGGTCTTTGAACACTAGCAATCTAGTCCTCTGCAGAAAACATTTAATTCCGTAGTGTCCATAGGTCTTTGAACACTAGTAATATAGTCCTCTGCAGAAAACATTCAATTCCGTTGTATTTATAGGTCTTTGAACAGTAGCAATCTAGTCCTCTGCAGAAAACATTCAATTGCGTTGTATTCATAGGTCTTTGAACACTAGCAATCTAGTCCTCCTAAAAAAAACCTGTAAGTGCGTTGTGTTCATAGGTCTCTGAACACTAGCAATCTGGTTCTCTGCAGAAAACATGCAAGTCCGTTGTGTTCATATATTTTTGAACACTAGGAATCTATTCCTCTGCAGAAAACATGCATTTCCGTAGAGTTAAAATGTCTTTGAACACAAGCAATGTAGTCCTCTGCAGAAAACATTCATTTGCATTGTGTTCATAGGTCTTTGAACACTAGCAATCTAGTCCTCTGCAGAAAACATGCAAGTGCTTTGTGTTCATAGGTCTTTGAACACTAGCAATCTAGTCCTCTGCAGAAAACATTCAATTGCGTTGTGTCCATAGGTCTTTGAACACTAGCAATCTAGTCCTCTGCAGAAAACATGCAAGTGCGTAGTGTTTATAGGTCTTTGAACACTAGAAATCTAGTCTTCTGCAGAAAACATGCAAGTGCGTTATGTTCATAGGTCTTTGGACACAAGCAATCTAGTCCTCTGCAGAAAACATGCAAGTGCGTTTTGTTCATAGGTTGAATACTAGGAATCTAGTCCTCTGCAGAAAACATGCAAGAGCATTGTGTTCATAGGTCTTTGAACACTAGCAATATAGTCCTCTGCAGAAAACATTTAATTCCGTAGTGTGCAAGTGCGTAGTGTTTATAGGTCTTTGAACACTAGAAATCTAGTCTTCTGCAGAAAACATGCAAGTGCGTTATGTTCATAGGTCTTTGAACACTAGAAATCTAGTGCTCTGCAGAAAACATGCAAGTGCGTTGCGTTCATAGGTTGAATACTAGGAATCTAGTCCTCTGCAGAAAACATGCAAGAGCATTGTGTTCATAGGTCTTTGAACACTAGCAATCTAGTCCTCTGCAGAAAACATTTAATTCCGTAGTGTCCATAGGTCTTTGAACACTAGTAATATAGTCCTCTGCAGAAAACATTCAATTCCGTTGTATTTATAGGTCTTTGAACAGTAGCAATCTAGTCCTCTGCAGAAAACATTCAATTGCGTTGTATTCATAGGTCTTTGAACACTAGCAATCTATTCCTCCTAAAAAAAAACCTGTAAGTGCTTTGTGTTCATAGGTCTCTGAACACTAGCAATCGGGTTCTCTGCAGAAAACATGCAAGTGCGTTGTGTTCATATATTTTTGAACACTAGGAATCTATTCCTCTGCAGAAAACATGCATTTCCGTAGAGTTAAAATGTCTTTGAACACAAGCAATGTAGTCCTCTGCAGAAAACATGCAAGTCCGTTGTGTTCATATATTTTTGAACACTAGGAATCTATTCCTCTGCAGAAAACATGCATTTCCGTAGAGTTAAAATGTCTTTGAACACAAGCAATGTAGTCCTCTGCAGAAAACATTTATTTGCATTGTGTTCATAGGTCTTTGAACACTAGCAATCTAGTCCTCTGCAGAAAACATGCAAGTGCGTTGTGTTCATAGGTCTTTGAACACTAGCAATCTAGTCCTCTGCAGAAAACATTCAATTGCGTTGTGTCCATAGGTCTTTGAACACTAGCAATCTAGTTCTCTGCAGAAAACATGCAAGTGCGTAGTGTTTATAGGTCTTTGAACACTAGAAATCTAGTCTTCTGCAGAAAACATGCAAGTGCGTTATGTTCATAGGTCTTTGGACACAAGCAATCTAGTCCTCTGCAGAAAACATGCAAGTGCGTTTTGTTCATAGGTTGAATACTAGGAATCTAGTCCTCTGCAGAAAACATGCAAGAGCATTGTGTTCATAGGTCTTTGAACACTAGCAATCTAGTCCTCTGCAGAAAACATTTAATTCCGTAGTGTGCAAGTGCGTAGTGTTTATAGGTCTTTGAACACTAGAAATCTAGTCTTCTGCAGAAAACATGCAAGTGCGTTATGTTCATAGGTCTTTGAACACTAGAAATCTAGTGCTCTGCAGAAAACATGCAAGTGCGTTGCGTTCATAGGTTGAATACTAGGAATCTAGTCCTCTGCAGAAAACATGCAAGAGCATTGTGTTCATAGGTCTTTGAACACTAGCAATCTAGTCCTCTGCAGAAAACATTTAATTCCGTAGTGTCCATAGGTCTTTGAACACTAGTAATATAGTCCTCTGCAGAAAACATTCAATTCCGTTGTATTTATAGGTCTTTGAACAGTAGCAATCTAGTCCTCTGCAGAAAACATTCAATTGCGTTGTATTCATAGGTCTTTGAACACTAGCAATCTATTCCTCCTAAAAAAAACCTGTAAGTGCTTTGTGTTCATAGGTCTCTGAACACTAGCAATCGGGTTCTCTGCAGAAAACATGCAAGTGCGTTGTGTTCATATATTTTTGAACACTAGGAATCTATTCCTCTGCAGAAAACATGCATTTCCGTAGAGTTAAAATGTCTTTGAACACAAGCAATGTAGTCCTCTGCAGAAAACATTCATTTGCATTGTGTTCATAGGTCTTTGAACACTAGCAATCTAGTCCTCTGCAGAAAACATGCAAGTGCGTTGTGTTCATAGGTCTTTGGAGGACTAGCAATCTAGTCCTCTGCAGAAAACATTCAATTGCGTTGTGTTCATAGGTCTTTGGAGGACTAGCAATCTAGTCCTCTGCAGAAAACATGCAAGTGCATTGTGTTCATAGGTCTTTGAACACTAGCAATCTAGTCCTCTGCAGAAAACATTCAATTGCGTTGTGTTCATAAGTCTTTGAACACTAGTAATCTAGTCCTCTGCAGAAAACATTCAATTGCGTTGTGTTCATAGGACTTTGAACTCTAGTAATCTATTCCTCTGCAGAAAACATTCAATTCCGTTGGGTTCATAAGTCTTTGAACAGTAGCAATTTAGTCCTCTGCAGAAAAAATGCAATTCCGTAGTGTTCATAGGTCTTTGAACAGTACATAAATGTATATATAGGTCTTGAACACTAGAAATTGCATGTTTACTGCAGACGACTAAATAAGGACGATTAAACTGGTCTTTTCCTAACAATATCTCTTATGGCTCAACACAACCTATATTTAGGCTACGTTTCACTGAGACGATTCTTTAGAGTACCACCAACATAGGGTTTTGCTTGTCAAATAAGGATTGTTGAATGTGGAATACGCCCATTATCTAGATATCTGGTATATGAGCCAATATCAAATTTCGCCCGAAAAGCTGTCCTTGGCATTTTTCTCAAAAGCCGCAATATATTTATTAAAAACTTAAACAGGAATATGTCATTAGCATTGAGTTTTATAAAATAAACAAGTTTTCCTAATCATATACAGATACAAAATATGCATTTGACCTGTTGTAATACCTAAAAATGTGTATTTTTGCTTGTCCCCAAATTGAAATTTTGCATTCAAGACTTTATTATTAAATGTATGAACTAGTCTGAGGTAAAATTTCTTCTTTACAGCTATTTATCACATATTATAAAGCATTTTACAACCTATTATGACTGCAATTATAAATATTAGCTAAAAAAAATATTTGTTTAAAGTCTGTCCCTAGATTCCGTATTATTTTATCCTTTAAATAACACTAGTGCGTGTAGAACATATCCTTTGGGTTATTTACAAACAAGTGACTCTTCAAAAGAAGGTACAATATTTCAAAGATGGCAGCCAGGGTGATTCATGACGATGGACTCAGTATGGATGGAAATATTTGAAGAAGTTGGTGAGTAATATTTGTATGATGCTACAGTAAGAAAATGTCAAGCATTCCCGATTCACTATGGTTAAAGTTGTTTCCCCTTTCTTGTTAGTTGATCAATTGATGTGTGGGTCCTTCCAATAACGGTCCTTTAAATAGCGGACTCTTTTGTTATTGCAAGTACGAAAATTGTTATTGCAAGGAGATAATAAAGCCGAATCTTACATTCAATGATCATATTGTAAAATTATTACTTAAAACGTATACACATAGTTCACATAGATGTACAGTTATAGATTAAAGGTAAAAAGGGAAAACTTTCTGATGTTTATATACTAATTACTTAATCTCAAATTTTCGTTATTGGAAGGATTGCAGTATGTTATTGAAAGGACATTTTATTACCCCTTCGCATATTAAGACGAAATCTTGCAACAGATAAATTTTGAAAACAATGTAAAAAAAGGTTACAATGAGCGTTTTCATCTTTTATCACAGTGCTTTTAACTCTGTATCAAAATTTTACATCCAATAGTCCAACTATGACAACTTTTTTTCCAGACCTTTAATTTTTAGCAGACGCCTCTTAGAATTGCCTTCAAAGAAAAGGTTACATACTGTCTGGTTCATTGAATTCAAGTACATTTGTTTCAACCCTTTCATTGATGCAGACCTCATAAGAATCGTGTGACAAAAGGAGAAATTCCTCATATGAAGTTTACCCTTTTGTCACAATGTTTTCAACCTAGTTTAACAGTTCCTTCAAGAAAAAACAATCTTTATTGAATCAAACAACTCTTTAACATATTTATCAGGGAAAAGGTAAAGTTAATATACAAATTGCCTTAAAATTAAAGGATTGTATTAATGTATTTCTCTTTTAAATTTCTGAAATGATCAATAGCAAATGAATATTTCGAACCTTTGTTGATAACTAAAACTTGTTAAAAGTCACAAGTTCAAAAGATGGTCTTTATTTTTTAGAAAATGACAATGTAAAAGGTAATTTTAGTGTTAGACAAGACACTGATCTCGAAAAGAGACAAAAGTATCTTCAGAATGGTAGAGAAAGGTACAGACATGACTGTGGAGTTGACCTTAACCGAAAAATTGTACAAGAAATATGTCCTGTCACTGACAGAGAATAAGTCCAGTATGGGCAATTGGCAACTGTACGATTAATCAAGCATTCTTAAAGCACCAAAGGGTCAGAAAAGTGTGACACAGATAAGAAAAATGGTTATATAGACAAAGAAGATGAGAAGATCTCACAGAGTGAAAATTGGACAGAAGATACACAGAAGAATAGATAAAAGAATAGGACAATTTTGAGCATGAACCACTAGATTGCAAGTGAATATGATGATGTAAATATAATGGTGGGCAATACACCAAAGGGCCCCTTTAGTGCCGTTACATCATTGCAAGAAATAAACAAACATAATTTTTTACTGTTACGTCATTCCCAGAAAATGAACCTAATTTAAAGCAATATATTTGATGTCATTTGTTTACAGTGTAATGCGAATGGGGTATAGGTAAACATTCCACTACTACGGCCTTGCCGTGAAAGCCGGGTTTTATAGCGAAAATGGTAATTGGCTTTTTCGCAAAGTTAAGCAACGTACATCGGTTAGTGCATGTATGGGTAACCCGCGATTGCTTAACTCCGTGAAAGCCCCGGTACACATTACAGCAGGAACAAAACATTCTATGTATATAATGCAGACGATTGTTGAACAAATTGTGGGAATAGATGAAATGAGCAGTTTCGCCTTTGATCACAATGTTTGTGATTCTGTAAATAAGTGCCCAGTTATGCCAACTTTCTTTGCCAGAGGGTTTTGAAGCAGGAGACTCTTAAAATTGCTTAACAGGAATAAAATTAAGTACTATTAAAGACATGATGTTTTCAAAGAAGATGTGTTGTATGTTGGAAAATTGAAAAGCGCCATTGCAGCTACAGTTGTGATAATTACTTTTTAATCCTCTCCCTCATGAAGCAAGTCTGCAGCAAATCAATTTGAAAACATGAGGGCAAACATAGAGAATACCCTTTCTAACAGACTTTTAGAACAATAAATTGAGTGTACATTGTTGTAAGTGGAGAACTTGCTCATTATGAGCAATTTCTCCTTTTGACCCATATTCGAACTTGGCCTAGATATCATCAGGACAAACTTTCTGATAAAGTTTCAACATGCTCAAGTTTAAAATGCGGCTTCAGGAGTGTTAACAAGATTTTCCTTAAATTTGACCTAGTGACCTAGCTTTTGACCCGACATGACCTATTTTCAAACTTGGTCTAGATATCACTAAGACAAACATTCTGACAAGGTTTTAACATGCTCAAGCCAAAAATGAGGCTTCAGGAGTGTTAACAAGATTTTCCTTAAATTTGACCTAGTGACCTAGCTTTTGACCCGACATAACCTATTTTCAAACTTGGCCTAGATATTACTAAGACAAACATTCTGACAAAGTTTCAACATGCTCAAGCCAAAAATGCGGCTTCAGGAGTGTTAACAAGATTTTCTTTAAATTTGACCTAGTGACCTAGATTTTGACCCCACATGACCCAGTTTCGAACTTGGCCTAGAGTTGATGTTCTGATAAACTTTTATAAAGATTGGATGCAAAATGTTGCCTCTAGTGAATTAACAAGCAAATGTTGACGACGGACGACGAACGACGAACGACGGACAAAAGGCGATCACAATAACTCACCTTGAGCACTACGTGCTCTGGTGAGCTAAAAATTGGGCAGTATAAATGAGTTATGATGCATTGTTAATGATGAACCAAGAAGTTTCATCTTTAATGAAATAATATGGCATTATATGCTAATTACATATTAGTTACTGGAAGGACATGCTATAAGCACCAGTGGCTTTCTGCCAAAAAAATAAATAAAAGTTGGATGAAATAAGGGTGCATTTAAGAAAGACAAGCTTCCACATACATAACATAACCATTTAAAATGACAAAACATAGATAAATACAGAGAACATTTTTCAAAATTTTAACCAACCAGATTTGGGCGAAATTTGATATCGGCTCATATGTCATTGAAAACTACATCATTTAATGCATACATGTTTATCATTGAATACTGCTTAATTATATGTATAGGTAATTCAACACTTCACAATTATCTTTAGGTCATTGAACACTTGATTAGTCTATATATAGGTCATTGTACACTTGATCAGTCTATATATAGGTCATTGTACAAGATATAAGTATATGGAGAGTCAGAACTATTTATGTAAATAATGAATATATGTCAATGATTCAAAAGTCCGGTAAATAGTTCGTCTGTTGATAATCTAAGCTTGGCCTAGATATTACTAAGAACGATTTTCTTTCTTTTTTTAATGGTATTTAAAACAGTATCTTATTTGACTTTTTGTTATGGATGCTCAGTCAGGTATTTTTCCATACGCGTTATAATTACGCTTAGGTTGGTTTTCGCAGAGCACCGCTCATTTATTCATGGCCCTCTAGGTGACAAACCAAAACTGGGCTAGGATATATGCTTTATACAAGGACACTATGTCCAACGCGAGAGGGCAGAATTCTATGGAAGTAAAGATAAAACGAAATATGTTCAAATTCATTTTTTATTTGTTTACCTAAAACAATCTATTGTTATAGAAGTGTTTGAGATCTTTCATTGAATAAACACATTCAGATTGTCATAAGTTTGCATTGAAAATCATCCACATCACACTAAAAATAGCGCTCAAAGGTTTTTAAAATAACAATTTTTAATATCTACATGTTTAATCAAACTGCCTACTTGAATATAAGGTAACATACATAACAGATATAACCATTTTCCCGATACTTTTTAGATGTTATTTTTGACTAGATGAGCAACAGCGATGGAAGATTCTGTGCGCTCCGACCTGGTCCTTCGATGGTTGCACTTGGTGACCTGATCACTTGAGTCCATCTTGAAAAGACCCGAAGAAGGTAATCCTTTAAGTGTTTTCATTATGAAATCTAACATTACAATCAAACTAAGACTTACTATATCAGAATTAAAGTTTGCGATGGGACAATGTTGGCAATGTTAGCAATGTTGGCAAACTAATCGATTATTAGAAATTCGCAGAAATGATAGCTCGCTAAGTATCTGAAAGTTTCTGAAATGAATTGGGTTTTCTCGTTTATATTGATTTTTTAGCCGGTATGTCTCTGATGTATGTTGGGGTTTCTTCGCGTGCTCTGTAAATGTTAGTGATGCACTCAGAACAATTGTTTTCTTCCCATTCATAAATACTTCACTGTTTGTCACAACCTCTTTTTTGTCATTCAGACGACTTTGGACTTTCCTACACCTGGCGACTTTAAGAGTAAAAACAATGTCTGAAAAGGACCAACAATGTTTTCAAATCCGATTAAGTATTATTTTGTATTAGGCTAGCTGATGGGAAATGTCGTTTCTCATATGTCGCCAAAGCAGACGACTCTGACGATTACATAACAAGAAAAGAGCTGAAACCTTTTCTTGGCCAAATCAGTCTGTACCGACAATGGTAGTTGATCTGGAGTTCTGGGATTCGAACATTCTTTCGAAAACTGTGATAACATTTGAATTACGAGTTGCGAATAGTACTACACTTCCATACCCATTTGTCCTGTTTGAAGGTCTATCCAGCACGGCATTCTGAAACGGGAAAATAACAGACGATATTTACAATGAAATGAAGAGATACACTTTTCAAATCTTTCCCACAAACACATGTACAGCAGACGACATGAAAGCATACTATTAGTTATTTGGTCAGTAACAGACCAAATAACTGATTTATTTCATCGACCACCTTTCATGAGCAAAAAAATGGATGTTGTTTATTTACATTAACGTTTACAATATATGTCTAGATGAAATTTACGGATTTTAGCGCCAAATGACTAGCGTTATGACGTCAAACCGCTGACGTGACGTCATTTTCCAAGTATTCGGTCCCAGTATTTTGAAAATTCCTAGTATTAAACCCACTTTAATAATGAAATTAAACAATATCAATTTGTTTTGCTCATGAAAGGTGGTTGATGAAATAAATCAGTTATTTTGTCTGTTACTGACCCACTACGGAACATTTTTGTGTTCATTTTCATAAACACAATTTACAGTTGTAATATTGTTAGTGAGTTCCGTGATTTTTGATAGAAAAATGTGATTTTAAAGGAAGAATCGATGAATGGTGGCCATTTTGTCGACTTTTGACTTCTACTGACCCACTATAGAAATTTACTGACCTACTATAGAAATTTAGGGGGTCACCACGTGACTGCTTTTGTCCAATGAAATCGCTAGTTTCTAGTGGGAGGTGAAATAAATGTAAAATGTACAACAATCTACAAATGAAAGTATAAATAGAGAATATTATGTCCCTGACGTAAGATATGAACTTTATCTGACGAGGTTGGGAGAATTGATAATTGGCGAGCCTTTGGCGAGACAATTATCCTTTCTCACAGCCGAGTCTGATAAAGTTCATATCGAAAGTCAGGGACGTAATATTCTATTTATCTTGCATGTAAAATTATGTTTTCAGGTAAATATACATTCATTTTAACTAGTTTTAATAAATAACATACAAAATTACAAAAGCCCATTCATGAATGACCTCACCTTCAATAGAATGACGTCACGCGCGTGCATAAATCCTCGCCGAATTACATTGTGTACACACGACATACGGAAGCTAAAGAGTTCCGACTTTAACTCCATATTTCTCGATTATTACTACTTAATTTGTATATCTGGTCTGACATAATACCTTAAAATGGCAATATTAACATCGAACATATTCTTAGTAGAAGTGTAAATATTGCGGATTGGCCGTCGCTTCAGTACACAAGATAGGTCAAATGTATGTCAACCGCCGTGTTTTGAAAATGAATAGTTGTGTTGGATCTGAAAGTCAATGTATAAAGTTAGTTCAGGCTACGGAAGTTCAAGTAACACTCAAAGTTTAAATACAGATGACTATATTCAAGACCAGTGTGATGCCTAGGCTTAGTCGTCGTTTAGATTGGAGACATTCATTTTTGGAAAAGGATACCGTCACTGTTGTGGGTAGTCACGTTACGAAACTTTTAGTTTTAAGAATGATCATTTAAACACTAGCTGTACGTAAATGATAAAGTTATTTAACAAGAAGAAACATTTTCTGGATATCTCTAAAGCATAGGGCCTAATGCTTTTCTGTCGGAACTGCTGTATGAAAGAGGAATCCATGGGTAGATGAGGCTGTTCGAAAACCCTTTCTCGTGGTAGAACACAGACTGACGATAGAAATTAAACATTTGTCGTTTAACGTGGATTCATTTAAGTGTATTAAAATTACTTGTGGAAACATAGATAGGACATTACTCGCTTCAGATTGTATTTAAACAAGGTTACCTATGAACTGATCACGTGAGAATAAACAGGTCTATGTATGCTACATTTTCAACGAAGAAAGTTCATCAAGTAGACTGAACATGCAGATCATTCCGTGTGATTTATATAACGATATTCTTTTCGATTTGTATTTGCATTGTACAATTTGTTGAAATGTAATTAAAACAATAATAACTTTATTTCTGATTGTTATTTTATGTTTGTTCATTGCTTTGACTGCTATACTATCAACATCATTGAGCCGTTCCATGATAAAAACCTACATTATGGATTCTGCGTAATGTATCGAACCAGATCAGCCTGCGCAGGCTAATCCGGTCCGACACATTCCGTCTCAGGGGGATAGAGGTATTGAGCAATGATTCCTTAAACAGAAAATCCACATGAGGCGAAACGTGTCTGTTCGGGTTAGCCTGCACGGCACGCTGAGGCTGATCCGGTTCGATAGTTTTCTGGTGGAACGGCTCATTTATATTTCAGAAAAAGTAGTTCCAGCGATTACGTCATTTCTAAAAATAAGTAGACTGATAAAGATAAAAGTTTATCATACCAGTAGACATGTAAACAAAAGGTTTATCATACCAGTGTTATACGTCACGTAATCTGCTCATTGCATGATAAATATTTGTATAGCGTTGAACACATTATAGCAAAAGGAGAGAAATCTTCACTTTTCACCAATTTCTCCATATGTCAAACTGATTTCAAAAGATGCTCCAGATGCATATTAACTCAATCTATTCGAATTCTTTGCTGTCCGCGTAAATGGAGATTAGAAGAGTCGCTAAAAATGAGCCGTTCCAAGAAAAAAAAACCTTTATGGACTCTGCGTAATGTATCGACTTAGATCAGCCTGCGCAGTCCGCGCAGGTTAATCTGGGCCGACACATTCAGTCACAGGGGGATAAATGTATAGAGTAATGATTCCTGAAACAGAAAATCCACTTGAGGCTAAAAGTGTTAGCCTGCGCGACATGCTTCGGCTGATCTACAATGTTGGTTTTTTTCTCGTAATTCAAATGATTCAAATTTGCTTCAGATCAGACTTTAACATTTCCTTTCACATAACAAACCTGTAGACGATTGTGAAAATAACTAGGCAATATTCTATATAAGTACATGTTTTTATAAGAGAAAGTTTAATTATTTAAAAAGACAATTTATCCTTTTGCCACAATGTTTTCATCAGTCGCCTGATTTAGAGGCGTCAGAAAGCGTCTGTATGTGGGAAAGGGTTGCTTAATGTCCCCTATGTTCGATAGACAGCCAGATACAAGGGGGGAAACAACAGGCATTGTGTGAATAAATATATAGAGCTCATTGATTTTCCAGACCCCTACCCTAGAATTCCAGGGCACCTGCTTGTTTTGTATGAATTCGATAGTCCAATGTATGATCTTTTCAAATACGGGAATACCTCGCAGGGCAAAAACAAAACTTAGAAGTAAAGGTCCGCTAGTGTTATGCAAATATGTATTTAACCCTTTCCCACTTAAAACAAATATGTAGCAAACGGATTTGAAAAACATCTAGATGAAACTATGAAAAACACTCTGTTTATGTCAGAATAATTATTGCATATAGAATTGAAAACAATATTTTCAAACGTCTTATACCGCAGAGATGTCAGAAAACGTCTATCTGTAGAAAAGGCTTAAACAACCCTTAAAAAGTAATTTTTGATTAGATGTTTTCAAAGTCGTCTGCTGCAGAATGTGTGTATATTTTCATTAAAACTCCAAAACGGCAAACGCGGGTCAAGTCGGTCATTAATCGACCCGCTAAGATTATATTTCGTTTATTTATATTTCTTACCTAATCTGGGTATTCTAATTATATGAATAATGTAGACATGTGGTACAAACTGATAGGACACTATATCTACAATAATCCAAAACTGTTGTAGAGACTTTTCGAAACGTCTTTTAACTCCTCTTCAACATTTAAATAATATTGAAAAATTGCCCTTTTTTTTATTTTCTTTCACCCTTTTAAGATCGTATTTATATCAATCAAGATCTATGGTCGAGGAGAAGACGAGAAATGGTGAATAAATTTATTATGCATTTCCCTCATACGGACGACAGTCGAGATATTAGAAGGAGCAGATTTTGAAATGTTATAGTAAAATGGAGAAATCCTTTCCCAAATGTTTCAAACGTTTCCCTCATACAACAAATAAGCAATATACGTCGACTCGATTTAATTCCTAGCTGGTCGGTAGAGCGGATCGGGGGGACCATCGGAGGGTAATTATGTGACAGGTAAATATGAATACCTATTGCTTTGGACTCAAGATTTAATAATAAACGATTTTCCCATGCGTTTGCTAATAATCTCAAATTGTATCTACACGGAAATTACATGAGATTACTGGTTTTTTTTTTTTTAAATTTATTTATGCATAAACAATTATGATCAAGAGATATATACATGCAGAATTTCCTAAATTTATTAATAAAGATTTTCTGATGCGTTTGCAAATAATCGCAAAGTAGTTTTATTGGGGTTTTACGCCGCTTTCAACATTATTTCAGTTATATCACTGCGACAGTTCACTTTTTCATGATCCCTTGGTAAATAAACCAGTACTAGGCTAGAATATGGAACACCCGGTTCAAAATACCCGACGCTATATCGTAAATTAGATCTACACGGAAATTACATGAGACAAACTGATTTTTTTTCAAAATTTATTTATGCATAAACAATTATGATCAAGAAATATATACATGCAGAATTTCCTAAGAATGTGAAATTTAAAACATTTGAGAAAAGTGTAACCTAGGATTAGCATGCACATACGTACAAGTTGATCTTTTGCTGCACTTATTTTTTTAATTCCAACTATGTAGTCTGATCTCTGTCAGTAATATTAAGTAAAATATTAGAAAACAGCATATAATCACACGAATACCTAAAACATCACTGCTAGTTTCAATTCAAGTGTATAAGCTGAGATGCAGAATCCGCATAAGCCATAAACTCAAGAACACCAGTTTCATATCTCTCTTTCAGAATACTTAATGTATGATCAATAGTCTGGTAGCGCTTTGTATGAGTTGTTCCACCGACAGCTCTTTGTATTAACCCAATATCATTTGCGTTCTGAATGTCTTTGAACATATTAATGGCTGTAAATAAGTTCGGTTGGAGTATTGTGTCATTTTCTTAAGTTTGCTGTGCCATCCTTCGATGTTGTTGGTAGTGCGCGAGCTCTTTGTGCCAAGGTGGTTCCACATCGGTATGTCGCCCTCTACCCATTGTTCGGTAACGTAGTCTGTGATTGGTTCTGTGAGTTCCGTTAGATTGGCGTCGTCTCTGTCTTCTAATGACTGGAACCAGAAGTCTTCTATCTTGTCTAAGGGAAGCAGAGGCAGGATTGCTGCACGTCGGACGAGTGTCTTCACATCAATTAATTAACAGAACAGTTTATTTTTGTTTTAAAGAAAAAAGATTAAAAGGCACAGTTTTTAATTAATTTGTTCAACAGAGACCTTGGTACAATGCCTAAACCTAGAAGTTTGACCATTTCTATGAACACTTGACACAGAGAAGCCAACATTTATGATGCGATTCACATTTCTTATAGTATGTAATACGGTGAAGTTCATTTTATTTCCTTGTTATCTGGAAGATTATAAGATGCGCGCTACCACAAAATGGGCCTGACTCAATTTTGTGTCGTCTGCAAGGTGGACAGATACAGTAAATATGTTTAAAACTATTAAACTGGTCGCCTAAAATGCCTAATTTTTGTGTCGTCTGCAAAGATTGACACATACAGTAAAACTTCCAAGACTGTAACTGGTCACCTAAAGTACCTCAATTTTGTATCGTCTGCAAAGATGGATGAGGCCAGTTAAACATTTTCAAAACTATGAAACTGATCGCCTAAAATACCTTTTGTACAATGATACATGCCTAAAACCTAGAAGTTTACCCATTTATATGAGCACTTGACACAGTAAAGCCTAAATGTATGATGCGATTCAAATTTCTTATAATAATTGTAATGTGTTCTTTTTATTTCCTTATTATCGAAGGACTATAAGTTGCGCACTAGTACAAAAGGGGCCTGACTCAATTTTGTGTCGTCTGGGAAGATGGAAAGATTCAGTATATCTGTTTAAAACTATTAAACTGGTCTCCTAAAATGACTCATTATTGTGTCGTCTGTAACGATGGACACATAAATTAAAATGTTACAAAACTGAAACTGGCGCCTAAAATGCCTCATCTTTGTGTCGTCTTGAAAGATGGACACATACAGTAAAATTGTTACAAAACTGAATCTGGTCTCCTAAAATGCCTCAATTTTGTGTCGTCTGCAAAGATGGATGCACAGAGTAAAACTGTTTCAAAACTATGAAACTGATGGCCTAAAATGCCTCATTTTTGTGTCGTCTGCAAAGATGGACACGTACAGTAAAACTTTTAATTATTGCGTTGTCTGCAAAGATGGACACATACAGTAAAACTGTTACAAGCCTGAAACTGGTCTCCTAAACTGCCTCAATTATGTGTCGTTTGCAAAGAAGGATGCGCACAGTAGAACTGTTTCAAAACTATGTAATTGATCGCCTAAAATGCCTTAGTACAATGCCTAAACCTAGAAGTTTGACCATTTCTATGAACACTTGACACAGTAAAGCTGAAATGTATAATGGGATTCTTAAATTTCTTATAATATGTAGTGCCTTCATTTTGCCTTGTTATTTGAAGGTCCCCTTAAATGCCTCATTTTTGTGTCTTCTGCAACGATGGACACCTACAGTAAGACTGTTACAAAACTGAAACAGGTCACCTAAAGTACCCCAATTTTGCGTCGTCTGCAAAGATGGACGCGCCCAGTAAAACTGTTTCAAAACTATGAAACTGATCGCCTAAAATGCTTTTGTACAATGCCTAAACCTAGAAGTTTGACCATTTCTATGAACACTTAACACAGTAAAGCCTAAATGTATGGTTGCCTGAAATGCCTCAATTTTGTGTCGTCTGCAAAGATGGAGACATACATTTAAACAGTTACAAAACTGAAACTGGTGCCTAAAGTGCCTCAATTTTGTGTCGTCTGCAAAGATCGACACATACATTAAAATTGTTACAAAACTGAAACTGGTCCCTAAAATGCCTCAATTGTGTGTCGTTTGCAAAGATGGACGCGCACAGTAAAATTGTTTCAATACTATGAAATTGATCGTCTAAAATGCCTTGGTACAATGCCTAAACCACAGAGACTTGCTCTTCTAAAAATAGATATTACCCTTATATATTAACAAGGGTATATATAAGACACAGTATTCTGGGTCGCCTCGCTTCAACTCATTTCGAACAAATATATGAGTTTGAAGTACGGAATCGATCAATAACTCTATCGAACTATACCAAAATAACGTGAATTTGTTTTCTCTACGTATGTTAATTCCTTTGAAATATTCGCGAATTCGCAAAAAGAACAACAACCTTCTATCGACATTTCGGAATATTTCGGTTTTTTTCGTTGCGGTTATTGTCCGTGATATTGCGATTATGTTCTACCATTTAAAAAGGGGATGAATTGAGAATAAAGAAGAAATACGATATTTATGAGCATTAATCTCTATTGTGTTCACAAGCTGTATTATAGCAATTTTGACAATTTTAAGGGCCATAATCTAGCCATGCATGGGTAGATCTGGCCGTTTTTTAGAAATGAACCAAACTCTCATGGATATCTAACTACGGTATAAGTTTGTTTGAGATACAATAACAAATAAGGACTGTATCATGTTAACAAGCCCTATAATAGCAATTTTGAAAATTTCAAGGGCCATAATTCAGTCATGTATGGGCGGATCTGTGGCTGGTTTTCAAAAGGAACCGAGCTCTCATAGATATCTAACTACTGTATAAGTTTGGTTGAGATACAATTAAAAGTGAAGACGGTATCGTGTTAACAAGAAATTGTTTACATACGGACACATGCACGCACGACGGACGAATCGCCACGACATAAGCCCTTCTGGCCTTTGGCCAGTAGATCTAAAAATGCGGATTCCAAAGTGTTAACAAGATTTCCCTTCAATTTGGCCTAGTGACCTAGTTTTGATCCCGCATGACCCATATTCAAACTTGGCCTACATATCATTTAACTCAACATTCTGACCAAATTTCAAGCTGCTGAAGCAAAACATGCGGCTTCTACAGAGTTAACAAGGTTTTCCCTCAATTTGGCCCAGTGACCTAGTTTCTGACCCAATATGACCCATATTTAAACTTGACCTAGATATCTTTAAGACAAGCATTCTGACAAAATTTCAACATGCTCAAGTTGAAAATGTGGCCTCTACAGTGTTAACAAGATTGTATACCCTTCAATTTGGCCCAGTGACCTAGTTTCTGACTTAATATGACCCATATTCGAACTTATCCTAGATATTTCAAACACAAACATTCTGACAAAATTTCAAACTGCTGAAGCAAAAATTGCGGCCTCTGAAGTGTTAACAAGATTTTCCTTCAATTTGACCTAGTGACCTACTTTTTAACCCGACATGACCCATGTTCGAACTTGACCTACATATCATCAAGAAAAACATTCTGATAAAGTTTCAAAATGTGGCCTCCAGAGTGTTAACAAGATTTCGCTTCAATTTGACCTCATATGGCCCAGTTTCGAATTTGTCCAAGATTTGATGGAGATGAATGTTCTGATACACTTTCATGAAGATTGGATGCAAAATGTAGCCTATAGAGTGTTAACAAGCTGACATGTTGACGACGCACGACGCATGACGGCCGGACGCCGGACAAAATGTGATCACAATAGCTCACCTTGCACTTCGTGCATAGGTGAGCTAAAAACCAAACATTTCTGCCAACTGAACTTAAAATCAGACAAGCAGCTGCAGAGGAAAAATGTTTAGATTTGTCATTTGACCATTTTTCTGATGCCACATTTCAGCATTGCTTTGAATTAGTCAATATCCCTTGAACAATTTATGTAGAGGGTTAATTAAAGAACGTTTTTTGTCACACTATCTTGACATAAGACATGCAGTTTAAGAGGAAAATTGTTATTTTACTCCCTTTCTGATACCGCCTGGCAGCATTGATCTTAAACCACTCTGGAAAATGCAACACAATGTATTTTTAAGCCAAATTATCTTGAAACAAGACCACAAACTCTGATGATGGCTGGCAACATTGTTTTTTTATTTAATAAATATGACTAGAATAATTGTATGGATTGTCACATAAGGAAGATTAATGCAACTTTGCAATTATACCAGCAACTTCCTTTTTTCTCATGCCACACGTGGATAATAGATTTCAACCAATCAATATGATTTAAATATTTTTAGGGTTACATATTAGTAACATAAGGAACTTTCCTGCCAAATTATACAGAAATACCAGAATACCTAAACATTGTGTCACTTTACTTCTTTTCTGATTGGGTAGTTTCCAGAATTCAACACATAATTTATTACCTTGAACATTTTGAAAGAGGACACCAAATCAATATTTCTGTGCATTTCTGTGCAGTTCAGTTAAAATTGGTCAAGTAGTTTAAAACCAGCTGTTGTTTAAATAAATAGTTGCTGGTGGATATTGCATGATGGATTAAGGATTATCACAAAAGCTGTGCTGATATTGATTAAATTGTATGTATTTAGCTACAGTGTCATTTTTCCCTCACTGAGATTTGAACTCAGAACTCCTGGTTAGAACCAGGTGTTTTACCAGTTAAAACTATAAGGTTTCAAAATGTAGCTAAACACATTTAATTTACGATCAAGATTGTCCTCAAAGAAAGTCACATCTGGTAAATGCATCATGTTCATTCCTAATAATTCAGAGCTTAATTGTAATTTAAACAAGAGCTGTCGGAGGACAGCATGCTCGACTATTCCACCGCTTATTTGATTACCAAGATAATGGACTCTAATGTAATTTGCATTATATGCAGGATAGTCTCAATATATCGCCGTTACATAAAAATAAAAAATCGCATTCCTTGTACAGAAACCTGGACTATATGCAGGATAGAGTTATTTAACTTGATTATTTTCATAGGTGTGATGGTTGGAAAGGGTTATATAACGTTTCAATGTAATGCATCAAGTAGTTACTAAGATATGAACTCTTAATGTAGTTGCACGCAAACCTTTAACCATAGGGTAACTATTTGCACCATATGCAACTAGTTCAAAGTTGTTGCAAAAAATAGTGTTTTTTTCGTCAAAGGTCAAAGTGATCTTGACCTTTGACCTTATGATCCCATGACCTGTTTGAGTCAAGTGCTGATCATGACCATTACCCAAACTAAGTTTCAGGGTCATAGGCCTAAGCAATCAGTAGTTTAAAAGCAATGAATGTTTCTGTACTGAAGGTCACAGTGAACTTGACCTTTGACCTATTGACTCCAAACTATTAAAGAGTTTTAGTTATATAAAGTGTCTAACAAATGATGTTTTTCTAAACATTGAATTGTTATCTTTCAACACTTAAAATATTCTTATTACTGTTTAGACTTACGCAACCATGTCCCTTATATCATCTCATGTATTTGCTATGTAAAACATGAGTATAAGAGTTTTTCAAATGCAATTACAAGTAGAACAAGAATAACTTTGATGCAAAGCATCAAAGACGTCGCGCATGATTTTGAAGCATGACTTAAAGGAAGAAGATGCAGTTCAGTACATTTAAATAACCTGTGCAAGCAGACAGGATGTAAATATTTCAAACAAGAAGGCCAAGATGTACCTCAGCCCGGCTGTAGCTTTTCCGGGGACTCATAACAGAAAATACAAAAATACACGGAAAATACACGGAAACCATGGAAAAACCATGGAAAAAACCAAGGAATTTAATGTTAAAATGCGGAAATGCTGGAAATGTGTCCGAATACTCCGGGGTCCCGGAACCATTCCAGCATGTCCATGGAACCGTTCCGGGGTGTCCATGGAACTTTTCCGGGGTTTCCATGAAACTTTTCCGGGTTGTCCATGGAATTTCCGGGTTTTCCACATAAATGTCCTGGAATTTCCATGGAAAGTGTTAGATTATCCCTGGAAAGTTGTCCGAATACTCCGGGGATTTTCTATGGAATTTGTTAAGTCTCCCCGGAAAAGCTACAGCCGGGCCATATTGCTTACCTGGCTACCATAGCCTATATAAAAAGATTACCAAGAGCAGAAAGGGTCAATATTGACATAGGGATTAAACATTTTATATGCTACGATCTATGTGATATTCAGCATGTGAAGTTTAGTCGTGAAATGACAAGTTTAGTCCTAAAATCATTTGGTTTACGGTTTGCTTAACATTCACTGCAACTATGTGTCATACAAGCTGAAGTTTCTCAAGTGTTTTTTATCAATAAACTGTTTTAAATCCTCTAACTAGATCCATTAGATAAACGAGAGGGCCATGATGGCCCGGGATCGCTCACCTTAATTATACAATGTACTGCAATGCAAAACACATCAAGACAATTATTCTGAATGCAACCTCCACAGTGTTAACAAGATTTTCCTTCATTTGTCCTAGTGATCTATATTTTTTTAACTGATATGACCCATATTCCAACATGGACTAGATATCATCAAGACAACATTCTGACAAATGTTCAACTTGCTCAAAGTAAAAATGCGGCTTCCGGAGTTTGAACAATATTTTCCGTTATTGACCTTGATTCTGACCCAATATGGTCCATATTCGAACTTGACCTAGATATAATTCAGACAAACATTCTGACTAAATATCAAGCTGCTGAAGAAAAAACAAGAACTGTGAGTGAACTCGCAAAAGGATACTCCCGTCCCGCGCTTACAAGAGATATGGAAGGACAGACGGACAGACAGATATATTTCCGACCGGGATAATCTTACTTCATGCACATCCTCAGGTTGTGTACTGCAACGGTGTAAAGTTTCATCAGAATCGGTCCAGCCGTTAAGGAGGAGTTGCGCTTACAAGACATATGGACAGACAGACGGACACGGACAGATGGACGGACAGACAGGGATAATCTTACTTCATGCACATCCTCAGGTTGTGTACTGCAACGGTGTAAAGTTTCATCAGAATCGGTCCAGCCGTTAAGGAGGAGTTGCGCTTACAAGACATATGGACAGACAGATGGACACGGACGGCAATAACCTTACTTCATGCACATCCTCAGGTTGTGTACTGCAACTGTGTAAAGTTTCATCAGAATCGGTCCAGTCGTTAAGGAGGAGTTGAGCTTACAAGACACATAGACAGACAGACGGACACGGACAGACGGACGGACGGACAGACAGGGATAATCTTTCTTCATGCAGATCCTGAGGTTGTGTACTTCAACTGTGTAAAGTTTCATCAGAATCGGTCCAGTCTTTAAGGAGGAGTTGCGCTTACAAGACATATGGACAGACAGACGGACACGGACGGACAGACGGACGTACAGGGATAATCTTACGTCATGCCCATCAGGTTGTGTACTGCAACTGTGTAAAGTTTCATCAGAATCGGTCCAGCCGTTAAGGAGGAGTTGCGCTTACAATACAATACAAGACATATGGACAGACAGACGGACACGGACAGACGGACGAACAGGGATAATCTTACTTCATGCAAACCTCAGGTTGTGTACTGCAACTGTTTAAAGTTTCTTCAGAATCGGTCCAGCCGTTAAGGAGGAGTTGCGCTTACAAAACATGACAGACAGACAGACAGACGGACGGACGGACTCATGGGAGAGTACTTGTGGGGTTATTTCGTTTGATGTTTTTTTTGTGGAATGCACCCCGCAAGTATGCAATTAATTCCGTAATTAACCCCCTTTTACGGAATGAATAACATTAATATGCAAATGAGATACCCGTTATAAAAAATTAAAAAAAATATTTATCTAAGTGTCTTTATAAGGGTGGTAGGTGGGTTTTAGGTTTAGTACTTTACGTTTACGTTTTTACGTTTGTCTTTTTCACACTTTAAATAAAAACAAGAGACCCATGAGGGCCTATGCTCTACTGGGATGGTTCTTTGGTCATTTTCAATCCAAAGCATGTAAGTATGGTGAAGATCGGATAGTAAATGGAGGCTCTATCGTGTTCACAAGCTGTATTATAGCAATTTTGACAATTTCAAGGCCCATAATCCAGTCATGCAAGGGCATATCTGGCTGGTTTTCGACAGGAACCAAACTTTCATCAATATTTAACTACTATCTAAGTTTGGTGAAGATCAAATAGTAAATGGAGCCTCTATTGTGTTCACAAGCTCTATTATAGCACTTTTGGCAAATTCAAGGGCCATAATCCAGCCTTGCATGGGCGAATCTGGCTGGTTTGCAAAAAGAACCAAGCTCTCATCAATATTTAACTACTATCTAAGTTTGGTGAAGATCGAATAGTAAATGGAGGCTCTATTGAGTTCACAAGCTGTATTATAGCAATTTTGACAATTTCAAGGGCCATAATCATGTCTTGCATGGGCGGATCTGGCTGTTTAGTTAAAGGAACTGAGCTCTCGTGGATATTTAACTACTGTATAAGTTTGATGGAGATACAATCAAAACTGAAGACTGTATCGTGTTCACAAGCTGTATTATAGCAATTTTGACAACTTCAAGGGCCATAATCCAGTCGTGCAAGGGCACATCTGGCTGGTTTTCGAAAGAAACCAAGCTCTCATCAATATTTAACTACTATCTAAGTTTGGTGAAGACCAGATAGTAAATGGAGCCTCTATTGTATTCACAAGCTCAATTATAGCAAGTTTGACAATTTCAAGGGCTATAATCCAGTCTTGCATGGGCGGATCTGGCGAAAGGAACCGAACTCTCATGGATATCTAACTACTGTATAAGTTTGTTTGAGATACAATCAAAACTGGAGACTGTATCGCGTTCACAAGCAATTGTTTACGGATGCACGGACGACGGACACCACGCCACAGCATAAGCTCTTCTGGCCTTTGGCCAGTATAGCTAAAAATACAGTCTTGTCAATTCTGTTTTCACAAAAAAAAGAAAACATAATGAAATATCTTCTAGAAGACATGCTACACTTGTAGGAATCAATAAATGTAGAGTTAGGATCTAAAAAATAAAGAATTTTACTTGGCAAAATGAGCAAGCCAGACAGCAGTGAAATCATGTGTTTCAAATGAAGAGCTAAACATTGTTACAAATTAAGTATTTCCCACATAAAGATGCATTTATCTGCAGAAGTCCCTCTTTTGAGAACACAGTTTGAAATAGAGAAATATACTTTTGTCTACTTTGATAATTTTAAGTTGCACATTCACTGTCTATTTTCTCCATAAATCTTTTATTCAAAGAATTTGTCTATTGCGGGTTCCTTCGATATGGAGATAATAAAACAAACAAAAAATGTCTCAAAGATGGCTCAAGCAATGGCTCAAACCTTTTTTAAGCCAGGGCCGGCCCTGGGTGCAGGAGGTCGGGTCAAGCCTAAACCTTAAACAAGAGGGTCATGATGGCCCTTGATCGCTCACCTTAATTATACAATGTACTGCAATGTAAAACACATCAAGACAATTATTCTGAATGCAACCTCCACAGTGTTAACAAGATTTTCCTTCATTTGGCCTAGTGATCTATATTTTTTTACCTTATATGACCCATATTCCAACATGGACTAGATATCATCAAGACAACATTCTGACAAATTTTCATCTTGCTCAAGAGTTTGAACAATATTTTCCTTTATTGACCTTGTTTCTGAACCAATATGACCCATATTCGAACTTGACCTAGATATAATTCAGACAAACATTCTGACAAAATTTCAAGCTGCTGAAAAAATGCGGCATCCAAAGTGTTAACAAGATTTTCCTTCAATTTGGATTGTGACCTAGTTTTTGACCCTACATGACCAATATTCGAACTTGGCTTAGATATCATTTAGATAAACATTCTCATTAAATGTCAAGCTGCTGTAGCAAAAAATTTGTCTATTATAGAGTTAACAAGATGTTCCATCAATTCGAAGGGGGGAGGGGTCACTTTACCATGGCCATAGTAAAATGACCCCCCTATTTTTTTTCATCTGATACTATTTCATTGTACTATTTATAATAACAAAGTCAATAATAAACTGTATTGATTTAAAATTTAGTTTTATCGGTGAATTATAATTTAAAAAAAAAGGAATTTAGAGGGGGGTCACTTTACCATGGCCATAGTAAAATGACCCCCCTATTTTTTTTCATCTGATACTATTTCATTGTACTATTTATAATAACAAAGTCAATAATAAACTGTATTGATTTAAAATTTAGTTTTATCGGTGAATTATAATTTAAAACAAGAGGGCCATGATGGCCCTGGAATCGCTCACCTGATTTTTTTTTTCACTTTAGCTATATAAGCCCCGCCATCTGGCGGAAATAGTTTCCGACCAATCGACTTGGCTCGAAGGAATCTGATAGAGGGTCACCCTAGGAACATTTCTACAAAATTATTTGAAAATCGGCCTGACAGTTTTGGAGGAGAAGATTTTTTAAGTTTTCACTATAGCCATAAAAGGCAAAATAGCCCGACCCCTTGTGGCCATGTTTTTTGACCAATCAACATGGCTTGAAGGAATCTGATAGAGGGTCATCCAAGGAACATTTCTACAAAATTATTTGAAAATCGGCCTGACACTTTTGGAGAAGAAGATTTTTTAAGTTTGCACTATAGCTATATAAGGCAAAAAAGCCCCGTCCCCCCTGGCGGCCATGTTTTTCGACCAATCAACATGGCTTCAAGGAATCTGATAGAGAGTCACCCAAGGAACATTTCTACAAAATAAGTTCAAAATCTGCCAACCAATTTGGGAGGAGAAGAATTTTGAAGTTTTTTTCGTTTCGTTGCCATGGAAACCAGAATTCTGCATGGATCCCAATAATTTGAAGGAATTCTGGTGAGGTCATTGAGAGGCTGCTTTCTGTGAAGTTTCATCCCAATTGACCCACTGGTTACTGAGGAGAAGATGTTGAAGATTTTTTAAGTTTTCACTATAACCATAAAAGGCAAAATAGCCCCGCCCCCTGGCGGCCATGTTTTTCAACCAATCAACATGGCTTGAAGGAATCTGATAGAGGGTCACCCAAGGAACATTTCTACATAATTATTTGAAAATCTGCTGAACACTTTTTGAGAAGAAGATTATTTAAGTTTTCACTATAGCTATATAAGGCAAAAAAGCCCCGCCCCCTGGCGGCCATGTTTTTCGCCCAATCAAAATTTCTTGAAGGAATCTAATAAAGGGTCACCCAAGGAACATTTCTACAAAATTATTTGAAAATCGGCCCGACACTTTCGGAGAAGAAGATTTTTTAAGTTCTCACTATTTTTTTCTTTCGGTTGCCATGGAAACCAGAATTTTGAATGGATCAAAAAAATTTGAAGGAATTTAGTAGAGGACATTGAGAGGATGCTTCCCATGAAGTTTCAACCAAATTGGCCAAGTGGTTAGGGAGAAGAAGTCGTTTGAAGGAAAAAGTTAACGCACGCACGCACGCACGCACGACGGACAATTCGCCATGACATAAGCTCGACTGGCTTTCAGCCAGTGGAGCTAACAAGAGGGCCATGATGGCCCTGGAATCGCTCACCTGATTTTTTTTTTCTCTTTACCTATATAAGCCCCGCCCCCTGGCAGCCATAGTTTCCGACCAATCAACTTGGCTTGAAGGAATCTGATAGAGGGTCACCCTAGGAACATTTCTACAAAATTATTTGAAAATCGGCCAGACACTTTTGGAGGAGAAGATTTTTTAAGTTTTCACTATAGCCATATAGTGCAAAATAGCCCTGCCCACTGGCGGACATGTTTTTTTGACCAATCAACATGGCTTGAAGGAATCTGAAAGTGGGTCATTCAAGGAACATTTCTACTAAATTATTTGAAAATCGGCCTGACACTTTCGGAGAAGAAGATTTTTTAAGTTTTCACTATAGCCATATAAGGCAAAATAGCCCCCCCCCCTGGCGGCCATGTTTTTCGACCAATCAACATGGCTTGAAGGAATCTGATAGAGGGTCACCCACGGAACATTTCTACATAATTATTTGAAAATCTGCTGAACACTTTTTGAGAAGAAGATTATTTAAGTTTTCACTATAGCTATATAAGGCAAAAAAGCCCCGCCCCCTGGTGGCCATGTTTTTCGCCCAATCAAAATTTCTTGAAGGAATCTAATAAAGGGTCACCCAAGGAACATTTCTACAAAATTATTTGAAAATCGGCCTGACACTTTCGGAGAAGAAGATTTTTTAAGTTCTCACTATTTTTTTCTTTCGGTTGCCATGGAAACCAGAATTTTGAATGGATCAAAAAAAATTAAAGGAATTTAGTAGAGGACATTGAGAGGATGCTTCCCATGAAGTTTCAACCAAATTGGCCAAGTGGTTAGGGAGAAGAAGTCGTTTAAAGGAAAAAGTTAACATACGCACGCACGCACGCACGCACGACGGACAATTCGCCATGACATAAGCTCGACTGGCTTTCAGCCAGTGGAGCTAAAAATCATCATCAGGTTAAGCTTATATTTAACATTAAAATATAGCCAAGATTTTAAATCCATGCAATTATGATGACAGGTACAACAAATAATCAACTTGCCATTCATAAAGTACTTCAAATAAAATGATTCAATAATTTACGGAACTACATTTGTGACAAGTCAAACCAACGTTTCCTATAATTTCTGTTGTTTTCCTTTTGGTTATTTATTCATCATTTGCGTTACGCTAATAGAATGACGTCATATTACAGGAATTTGGATTTGTTACTTCCGGAAAGTCAAAAAACCCTTATGAGTTTTAGAAATAGACGACGAGTGCATGTTATTAAACGGAAAGTATCACATATAAAATTACTTGTGCTCGTTCCTTTATCGAGTATGTATTATCATATTTAATTATTCATCCAATTAAAACGTAGCAGAATCGTGACTGCATCGAAAAATCCACTCTGGACACAATTTTTGGAAAGACGGTATAGCAAAGTTTTGCAAAGTTTATACACATAACCTATTGATGGGAAACATCGCCGGCTTCGGCGTCAATTTGTTTACCCATATGATGTGATTCAAATTTCTTATGATATGTAATGCGTTCTTTTTATTTCCTTGTAATCGTAGGACTATAAGTTGCGCACTAATACAAAATGGGCCTGACTCAATTTTGTGTCGTCTGGGAAGATGGACAGATACAGTATATCTGTTTAAAACTATTAAACTGGTCACCTAAAATGCCTTATTTTTGTAAATTTTGCAACGATGAACACATATTGTAGTAAAATTGTTACAAAACTGTTATGTTACGGATCGCCTCATTTAGTCAAATACAGTAAAACTGTTACAAACTGAAACTGGTTGCCTAAAATGCCTCAATTTTGTGTCATCTGCAAAGGACGCGCACAGTAAAGCTGTTTCAAAACTATGATACTGACCTTCTAAAATGCCTTGCATGGTACAATGCCCGAATCTAGAAGTTTGCACATTTCTAAGAACACTTGACACAGTAAAGCCTGAATGTATGATGCGATTCAAGGTGGACAGATACAGAAAATATGTTCAAAACCATTAAACTGGTCGCCTAAAATGCCTCATTTTCGTTTCATCTGCAACGATGGACACACACAGTAATAGTTTTACAAAACTGAAACTGGTCGCCTAAAATGCATCATTTTGTGTCGTCTGCAAAGATGTCATGCACAGTAAAACTGTTTCAAAGGCTAACTGTATTTCGCGGAATGGAACAGAATGGAACAAGTGATGGGGCGCCAGACAGGGACTATCTGTTTCCATACTTATATATTATACCTGCGGTTTAATAAACATTTAGTAATATCTGGTTCAGCAGGGGCATACTGTTATTAACTGTCTCTTTTATGTGTCGATATAAAAAAATAAACAATAAATCAAATTTGTGTCGGTTTTCACTAATGCATGTCTTTACTGTCATTATGACGATTGAAATATCTATCATGTGCGGAGTTAAATGTATAACTCTGTGAAAGCTAGGGAGAAAATAGTTTGAAAAAGCGCTTGTCTCCCCATTTGTGTGGTCGTATAGGTGAGGAAAAGAAATGATGGAGATGAATTTCGTAGTTTTAGACTGGAGAGGAAGCAACAGTGACAATCCTCAGTTATTGAGCTGAAACCATTTTTCAGCTGACGGTTACCTTGGCCTAGTGACCTCAAAATCAATAGGGGTCATTTGCTGGTGGTGACCAACCTGCACACCAAGTATGAAGTTCCTGGGCCCTTTAGTTATTGAGTGGAAACCATTTTTGAGTCCAATGTCACCGCAACCTTGACCTTTGACCTCCTGACATCAAAATAAATAGGGGTCATCTGCTGGTGGTGACCAACCTTCACACCAAGTATTTACTTCCATGGCCAAAGCATTCTAGTTATTAAGCAAAAATAATTTTTCAGCTCATTGTTACCGTGACTTTGACCTTTGACCTTGTGACCTCAAAATCAAACAAAATCAATAAGGGTCATCTATTGGTTAGGACCAACCTGCACACCAGATATGAAGTTCCTCGACATAAGCATTCTTATTGAGCGGAAACCATTTTTCCGCTGAAGGTAACCATGAACTTGACCTTTGACATAGTGACCTCTACTGGTAATGACCAACCTGCATACCAAGTATGAAATACCTATGCCCAAGCGTTCTTCAGTTATTGAGCGAAAACAAGTGTGACGGACCTGACCTTGACCACTGTGACCTTGACCTTTAACCTAGTGACTTCAAAATTAATAGGGGTCATTTGCTGGTGGAGACCAACCTGCACACCAAGTATGATGTTCCTGGGCCCAAGCAAAAACAATTTGTCAGCTCATTGTCACTGTGACCTTGACTTTAGACGTACTGACCTCAAAACCAACAGGGATCTTCTACTGGGCATGGCCAACCTTCATACCAAGTATGGAGTTCCTCGGCCCAAGCATTCTTCAGTTATTGAGCGGAAACCATGTTTTACCTCACAAGGTCAACATGACCTTGAACTTTGACCTTCTGACATCAAAATCAATAGGGGTCAGCTACTGGTCATGATCAACCTGCATACCAAGTATAAAGTTCCTACACCCAAGCGTTCTTCAGTTATTGAGCGGAAACAAGTGTGACAGACGGAAGGACGGACGGAAGGACGGAACGGGCAAAAACAATATGTCACCCCCATGTATGGGGGAGACATAATAATCGACATATATTCTTTAAGAACTGGTCAAACTATAATTATTAAAAGAATGCAAATATATACATTTTGAATTGGGTGAAAATAGATGCTTTATGCTTTTGTTCCATTCCGCAAAATACAGTTACCCACACAGGTATCACCTCTTATTCAATTCAATTCAAGTATTTAGGCATCTGGCCCATATACATTAATATTTACAAATAATACAATATGAATGACATTATTGAGATATATTATAGAAATAATTATTGAGATATATTACAGAAACAATTATTGAGATATATTACAGAAACAATTATTGAGATATATTATAGAAATAACTATTGAGATATATAATACAGAAACAACTAAAACTATCACTCAAGGTGATTAGTTCCCCCGCCCCAACCCCTGACACATATTATATCTCACAGTATTATCTTTGACTCAGACAATTTGACAGGCTGATGCCACACAAAACGGCTCCATTTTGCCATGTTTCAAGTAAATCCGGTCGAAATTGAAGGAGGAGTATGTCGAACCAGATTAGATTTTAAGAAAAAAAATCCTATTTCAAGGTCAGAGGTCAAGGTCACAGGAACATGAAATTTGCGTCTTGCACATCTACTACTCCTGATTAACATTTATGCCAAGTATGAAGTAAATCAGGTTAAAACTGAAGGAGGAATACAATTTTAACAGATTAGATTTTAACAAAACAAAATCCTATTTCAAGGTCAGAGGTCAAGGTCACATGTATGGACATGACATTTGCTTCTTGCACATCTACTACTCCTGATTAACATTTATGCCAAGTATCAAGTAAATCAGGTTGAAACTGAAGTAGGACTACAACAGATTAGATTTTAACCAAAAAAAAATCCTATTTCAAGGTCAGAGGTCAAGGCCAAGGTCACAGGGACATGAAATTTGCGTGTTGCACATCTACTACTCCTGATTAACATTTATGCCAAGTATGAAGTAAATCAGGTTGAAAATAAAGGAGGAGTACAACATATTAGATTTTAACAAAAAAAATCCTATTTCAAGGTTAGAGGTCAAGGTGAAGGTCACAGGGATATGAAATTTGCGTGTGGCACATCTAATACTCCTGATTAACATTTATGAAGTAAATCTGGTTGAAACTGAAGGAGGAGTACAACGGAACAGATTTTACGGACAGACCGACCGACAGGCTGATTCCAGTATACCCCCTTCAAACTATGTTTGCGGGGGTATAATTATTGAGATATATATTCTTAAAATATTGAAATAGTTATATGATTATAAACAAGAGGGCCATGATGGCCTTGGAATCGCTCACCTGATTTTCTTTTCCACTTTAGCCATAAAAGCCCCCCCCCCCCAGCGGCAGCCATAGTTTCTGACCAATCAACTTGGCTTGAAAGAATCTGATAGGGGGTCAACCTAGGAACATTTCTACAAAATTATTTGAAAATCGGCCTGACTGTTTTGGAGGAGAAGATTTTTAAAGTTTTCACTATAACCATATAATGCAAAATAGCCCTGCCCACTGGCGGCAATGTTTTTTGACCAATCAACATGGCTTGAAATAACATTTCTACAAAATTATTTGAAAATCGGCCTGACACTTTCGGAGAAGAAGATTTTTTATGTTTTCACTATAGCCATATAACTTATAATAAGGCAAAATAGCCCCGCCCCCCTGGCGGCCATATTTATCGACACTCAACTTGGCTTGAAGAAATCTGATAGAGGGTCATCCAAGGAACATTTCTACAAAATGATTTGAAAATCGGCCTGATACTTTCGTCGGAGAAGAATTTTTTAAGTTTTCACTATAGCCATATAATGCAAAATAGCCCCGCCCCCCCTGGTGGCCATGTTTTTCGACCTATCAACATGGCTTGAAGGAATCTAATAGAGGGTCATCCAAGGAACATTTCTACAAAATTATTTGAAAATAGGCCTGACACTTTCGGAGCAGAAGACTTTTTTTAGTTTTCACTATAGCCATATAAGGCAAAATAGCCCCGCCCCCCTGGCGGCCATGTTTATCGACCAATCAACATGGCTTGAAGGAATCTCATAGAGGGTCATCCAAGAAACATTTCTACAAAATTATTTGAAAATCTGCCAACCAGTTTGGGAGAAGAAGAATTTTGAAGTTTTTTTGCATTTCGTTGCCATGGAAACCAGAATTTTGCATGGATCCCAAATATTTTAAGGAATTCTTGTGAGGACATTTAGAGGATGCTTTCTGTGAAGTTTCATCCCAGTTGACCGACTGGTTACATCTCGGAGAAAATGTTGACGGACGACGGATGATGGACGCCGGACATAGGGCGATCACAATAACTCACCTTGAGCACTTCGTGCACAGGTGAGCTAACAAACAATTAAGCTATACAGTGTTTAAAGATATAATTCAGGCAAAATAAAACGGCGAATGAATGAGTGTGTGGTTGATTGACTGTTGTAGTTAATGAATGTGTTGGTGATCAAGAGCATGAGTGGTATGTGTGTGGCTTATTGAGCATTGGAGTGAATGAATGTACATGTGGGGGTGTTTGAGTGTTTTGAGTGAACTAGTGAGTGAATAAGTGTGTGGAGTGAGTGGGAGAGTTAGATTGTTTTGGTGGGTGGTAAAATGAATGGGTTGGTGGATGAGTAGTTGAATATGTGAGTTGTAGAATGTAAGTCGGGCAAACAACTTTACACTTCATTGAATGTATCCTTATTTTTCAAAAAATTGCTTTCTAACATGAAATGCCTCAAAGAGTTACTTTGCAACAGACCTTATTGCGGCTATGTTATTTAATGTAAAGATACTATTGAATACATGTTCATTTCTACAACGATTCTAATACGGTTTGAAGTAAATCAGTCTTAATGGTTCATATATAGGACAATAAAACAAGAGGGCCATGATGACCCTGGATCGCTCACCTTAATTATACATTATTGTACTGCAATGCAAAACACATCAAGACAATTATTCTGAATGTAACATCCACAGTGTTAACAAGATTTTTCTTCATTTGGCCTAGTGATCTATATTTTTTTACCTGATATGACCCATCTTCCAACATGGACTAGATATCATCAAGACAACCTTGTGACAAATTTTCAACTTGCTCAAAGTAAAAATGCGGCCTCCGAGGTTTGAACAATATTTTCCTTTATTGACCTTGTTTCTGACCCAATATGACCCATATTCAAACTTGACCTAGATATAATCAGACAAACATTCTGACCAAATTTCAAGCTGCTGAAGCAAAAAATGCGGCATCCAAAGTGTTAACAAGATCTTCCTTCAATTTGGCCTAGTGACCTAGTTTTTGACCCTACATGATCCATATTCGAACTTGGCTTAGATATCATTTAGATAAACATTCTTATTAAATGTCAAGCTGCTGTAGCAAAAAATGCGTCTTCTACAGAATGTTCCTTCGATTTGGCCTAGTGACCTATTTTCTGACCCGACATGACCCTTGATCGAACTTGACTTACATATCATCAAGAAAAACATTCTGATAAAGTTTCAACATGCTCAAGTTAAAAATGCAGTATGAAGAGTGCTGAAGCAAAAAATGCGGCATCCAAAGTGTTAACAAGATTACCCTTCAATTTGGCCTAGTGACCTAGTTTTTGACCCCGCATGACCTATATTCAAACTTGGCCTAGATATCATTTAGCTCAACATTCTGACCAAATTTCAAGCTGCTGAAGCAAAACATGCGGCTTCTACAGAGTTAACAAGATTTTCCTTCAATTTGGCCTAGTGACCTAGTTCCTGACCTAATATGACCCATATTTAAACTTGACCTAGATATTTTTAAGACAAACATTCTGACAAAATTTCAACATGCTCAGGTTAAAAATATGGCCTCTACAGTGTTAACAAGATTACCCTTCAATTTGGAATAGAGACCTAGTTTCTGACCCAATATGACCCATATTTAAACTTGACCTAGATATTTTTAAGACGAACATTCTGACAAAATTTCAACATGCTCAGGTTAAAAATATGGCCTCTACAGTGTTAACAAGATTACCCTTCAATTTGGAATAGAGACCTAGTTTCTGACCCAATATGACCCATATTCGAAATTGACCAAGATATTTTTAAGACAAACATTCTGACAAAATTTCAAACTGCTGAAGCAAAAATTGCGGCCTCTGGAGTGTTAACAAGATTTTCCTTCAATTTGACCTAGTGACCTACTTTTTGACCCGACATGACCAATTTTCAAACTTGACCTACATATCATCAAGACAAACATTCTGATAATGTGGCCTCCAGAGTGTCAACAAGATTTTGCTTCAATTTGACCTAGTGACCTCGTTTTTGACCTCATATGGCCCAGTTTCGAACTTGTCCATGATTTGATGGAGATGAATGTTCTGATACACTTTCATGAAGATAACAAGTTGAAATGTTGACGATGCACGACGGACGGACGCCGGACAAAATGTGATCACAATAGCTCACCTTGCACTTCGTGCATAGGTGAGCTAACAAGAGGCCCAAGAGGGCCAGTATCGCTCCACGGCCATAAGGCAAAAATCAAATCTCCAAACAGCCCTGCCCTGCCCCCTAGTGGCCATATTTTTTACCAACCACCATGGCTTAAAGGAATCTTAATTATTTGAAAATCGGCCTGACACTTTCGGAGGAGAGGATATTTTTAAGTTTTCACCATAGCCATATAAGGCAAAATAGCCCCACCCCATGGCGGCCATATTTTTCAACCAATCAACATGGCTTGAAGGAATCTGATAGAGGGTTACCCAAAGAACATATTTCTACAACATTATTTGAAAATCTGCTCAACACTTTCGGAGAAGAAGATTTTTTAAATTTTCACTATGGTCATATAGAGCAAAATAGCCCCGCCCTCTGGCGGCCATATTTTTCGACCAATCAACATGGCTTGAAGGAATCTGATAGAAGGTCACCCAATGAACATTTCTACAAAATTATTTGAAAATCGGCTGAACACTTTCGGAGAAGAAGATTTTTTAAGCTTACACTATAGCTATATAAGCCAAAATAGCCCCGACCCTGGCGGCCATGTTTTTCCACCAATCAACATTTCTTGAAGGAATCTAATAAAGGGTCACCCAAGGAACATTTCTACAAAATTATTTGAAAATCAGCCTGACACTTTCGGAGGAGAAGATTTTTTAAGTTCTCTCTTTAGCCGTATAAGGCAAAATAGCCCCGCCCTCTGGCTGCCATGTTTTTTAACCAATCAATATGGCTTGAAGGAATCTGATAGAGGGTCACCCAAGGAACATTTCTACAAAATTATTTGAAAATCTGCGCAACACTTTCAGAGAAGAAGATTTTTTAAGTTTTCACTATAATGGTCATTTAAGGCAAAATAGCCCCGCCCTCTGGCGACCATGTTTTTCGACCAATCAACATTTCTTGAAGGAATCTAATAAAGGGTCACCCAAGGAACATTTCTGCAAAATTATTTAAAAATCGGCCCGACACTTTCAGAGAAGAAGATTTTTTAAGTTTTCACTATTTTTTTCTTTTGGTTGCCATGGAAACCAGAATTATGGATGGATAAAAAAAATTGAAGGAATTTAAGAGAGGACATTGAGAGGATGCTTCCTATGAAGTTTCAACCAAATTGGCCAAGTGGTTAGTGAGAAGAAGTCGTTTAAAGGAAAAAGTTAACGCACGCACGCACGCACGACGGACAATTCGCCATGACATAAGCTCGACTGGCTTTCAGCCAGTGGAGCTAAAAGTAGGTGGTATTCACCTTCAACTACAGATAAATTTGATTCTTTATTCTATTCCAAGATGCCTATACCTCGTTCACTCATCAGTTCATGGTTAGAGCACCTAAAATTAGACAGCATTTTTCTGTGGACATATGGTATATCTACACTTAGGTATAATTCGGGGGTAAGGGCCGATTTAAAATGCTTATAGGTTAATGCTTTAGAGGTAATGTTTATATTTGAGATCCAAAGTTGAGTAGAATTATCTTCTAGTCTTTGTGTAAACTGTTTGATAAATATATCATCGTTGCCAACATCGTGAGCAATCCAGACGTAGCCATAATTGTGCTCTACCATTGTATGAAGTTTTATCAAATTCCATCGCGTAGTTATTAAGTTATTCTCCAGACAAGAAAAAGTAAGAAAGGGCAATAAGTCTGTAATTAGCTAAATTAGAGTTATGGTTCTTGTACACTGCACATCCTCTCAATGTGTTGTATCATCGTATGATGTTTTATTAAACACGTACCCATATCAAGTGTAGCACTGTAGGCCTTTGTTTCATTCCCTTCTTGCAAAATGCAGTTACCAACACAGGTAACTGTCTAATGCAGACGGAACGGAACAATATTCTCATCAAATGTCAAGCTGCTGTAGCAAAAAATGCATCTTCTACAGAGTTAACAAGATTGTCCTTCAATTTGGCCTAGTGACCTAGTTTCTGACCCAATATTATAACTTGACCTAGATATCTTTAAGACAAACATTCTGACAAAATTTCAAACTGCTGAAGCAGAAATTGCGACCTCTAGAGTGTTAACAAGATTTTCCTTCAATTTTGACCTAGTGACCTACTTATTGACCCAACATGACCCATGTTCGAACTTGACCTACATATCATCAAGACCAACATTCTGATAAAGTTTCAACATGCTCAAGTTGACCTAGTGACCTAGATTTTGACCTCATATGACCCAGTTTCGAACTTGTCCAAGATTTGATGGAGATGAATGTTCTGATACACTTTTAAGAAGATTGGATGCAAAATGTAGCCTGTAGAGTGTTAAGCGCAAATGTTGAAGACGCACGAAGGACGGACGCCGGACAAAATGTGATCACAGTAGCTCACCTTGCACTTTGTGCATAGGTGAGCTAAAAAGCAATGATCCATCCACCATTTTAAAAATAACAGAAAGTCATATGAATGTGTACTACGCTGAGCATATACAAATTTTCACTGACGGCAGAAAATAAAACGAAAAATGCAGTCTGCTGCAATGGTTATACCAGAGCGAAATGTCAAATTGGTAAAAAAAAAGAAAGAATATACTTACAAAGGGTAAACTTAATTTCATAACAGAACACTAAAATGACATTACCTATGTTATAAGGAAAAGATATTATAATATATTATATATTTAAGATTTGATTTATCATTGAACAAGACAGTCATAGACTTTGCATACGTAGCTTGTAATAGAAAAAACAATGTCCAGCCAGCAACAACATTATTACCTAGTTCACTATTTACATTATTAACTTAATATATTTAACAGATTCACCATCTTCATAGGTGAATCATATGGGCAATCTTGAACAATTAATGCTTTTCACAAAATATTTTAAAGAGGCCATGATTGTAGAACTGCAATCAAAAGTTCTATTCTATCTCAGTAGAGTGGGTATTAAAACATAGAAAGTATGATGCCCCTTTGGAATAACATTGACCACACAGTCACAGTTGAATAAGATTGTTGTACTGGCGACTGTACGGTCAACAACAGTTAAAAACCTTTTGACCACAATATTCTGGTTTATTTGCTCCGACTAAAAATGAGCCACATCACAGAAAACCCAACCAAAGACATTTTGCATCATCAAGTCAAGATTAAGATAGGTCTGTATAGTCAGATCAGCATCACACTATCCTGCTTTGACAACCTGTTAAAGACTCCAATAAGCTTACATGTACATTCGAGAATGATGATCTCATTTCTTATATATCGTAAATGCAATAATTAAGTATTGGCATTTGACACATTACAGCAAACATTTATATTTTTCAATTTTTAGACTTCTAGTATAGCTGAAAGTATACCTATGTGTTCAACCAATATGGCTTGACATTTGTACAAGGTCACCTTAGGTACATTTCCGCCAATTTACCTTGATATCAAAGGAGAAGAAGTTTTAAAGTTTTGTCATTTTATTACCCCTTTTCTGATGCTGCAAGAATGCTAAAGCCAACAAGAGCTGTCCGCAAGACAGCATGCTCAACTATTTGGACATATGATACTATAGACAACAGTTGTTACTGAGATAGTGGCTTGATAGTATAGAACTATAAATCAAGTTGGATAAGTCTTGTTTGAATAGCAGTAAGAGACATGATATTTCTGGTTTGATACCGCTTGTTTAGTATTCTTAGGTATTAGACACATCTCCTAGTCTAGTACTTGTTAGTCACCTAGTCACCCAGGAATAATCAAAGCGCTGATGGCACTGTAGTAGCGATCGTATAGAAAATCCTGCAAAGTAACAAGCAGTATACATCACGGTGTAGGCCTCATGGCCTTGCGATTTTCAATAATAGCCCCTGCGAAATTACATTCTAGAAAATGGAACAGTTCTAGAACAGTTCTAAAACATCAAGAACGGTTCTAGAACAGTAACATATACGTGTTCTAGAACTGTTCTAGAACATCATTCTAGAATAAATCCATAACATTTGTTGAACTTGTTTTCATTCTGAAAGTGTTCTTGAAATATTCTAGAACATTTTTAGAACTTTTCAAGGACAAAATCAGTTAAAGAAATGTTCTACAAATGTTTAATATTTGGTTCTAAAAGTGTTCTAAAATGTTCCAAAATATGAACTTTTATAATCTGTGATTTACAAGTTCTACAAATGGTCTAGAACATTTTTAGAACATTTCAAGGAAATATCAAGTTCTTGAAATGTTCTGCAAATGTTCTAAAACAAAATTCTAGAAGATCATCATATCAAGTTCTGCATATGTTCTAGAAATGATCTACAACATATTTCCAGTACACTTTTAGAATAATTTTACTCAGTCAATTTAATTAAATAATAATGACTTTGTGTTTTTTAACTCAGTGTGAATGAATCACTTAAACTTGATCCATTCTGAAGAGAAACAAGGACACTTCTAGAACACTTCTAGAACCTTCTTTTTTTTTAATAATTGCAACAACAACAACAGGAAGTTGAGATTTTAAATTTTCAAAATGAATGATAATGTGTGACATGTTAAAATTCAGGCAATGTTTTCACAAAACACTCGGTTATAATGGAAATATTATGTAAAAAGTGATTTGTAAATAACTTTTCTTCTCATTCTAATGATAAAAGCAGATAGAAAAAACATAAAATGAAGCTTTACAAGCACAGAATGTATTCAACTTGGCTTAGAAACACTTGACAGGTACAACTTATGTTAATGAAAGTTTATTCAGTGATTTAAAGTGAAATTCATCATCTTTATGTGATAACTCTTGTAACATGATTACTTTTTGGAACACTTTTAGGCTTTAGGCAGTTCCAGGCCCTGGCATTTTCAGTTAATTTTGTAATTTACTACAATGTCTAGGATAACCCATTACAACATAGTCTATCTTAGACATGTAAGAAATGCAAAAATGATTGTAGTTTCTGTGAGTTTACTTTTAATTGAATATTTCTTGGATTGTTCTAGGTACATCCCACCCAAGCTCTAGAACAGATACAAGTATGATTCAGATGTTTACTGAGCAGGTGTCCTGGAACTATTCTAGAACCATCCCACATCATTTTTGGAACAAACCTTCATTGTTCTGAAACCATTCTTGAACTATTCTAGAAAATTCTAGAATTGTTCTGGAACTCTGGTCTAGAACTGTTCTGGAATGTTTGTGGGACAGTTCTAGAATGTTTATGGGACAGTTCTAGAACGTTAAGTGAGACAATTTTTTCAGAAGAATTGTTCTGGAACTGTTCTAGAATTATTCTAGACTAGTTCTAGAACAACTCCAGAACAATAGAAGGGAACTGTTCTCAATCTATTCTAGAATATTTGTTATAGAACTGTTCTTGAACAAGTGGTCAACAAGACATGGAAATTCCATGAAACCAGGTTTTCTATAATGGAAGGTGTTTGATTAAGAATTAACAGATCTGTCAAATCTTTCTGTTAATAGTTAATCAAATCTAGTAATTCAAGTAACAGGGAATATTTCTATTGATGAATAATCATAAGTACTTTGTCAATTAAATATATCACAATTTTATCTAACAAATTATACCAGTTCAATAGAGTCAATCGTGTGTTGATGGCCTCATTTATTAAGAACATATAATAGATAACAGATATTAAGCAACCTTTTGTTGTAAGCAGCCACATTTTATGATCCCTAATGCCAGGTTGATAATCAGTGATCTGCCTCAACCCTTTACTTGATAGTAACGCGTTTATGCCTTTGCAAACAGACTAGATCCAGGGCCCGAGGTTATAAAACTTATTGCCAAGTTATTTAATATGGAGCATATTTGCGCGAAGTTATATATCTGTTCCAAGCTATTTGAAAATATCTCTATGGATGAAAAAGTTATTGTCCGGACAAGAAAAGTTCAACTGATGTCTATTTGTTGTCACTGTGATCTTGACCTTGAAGCTACAGACAAAAGTTTTGCATGTGACACATCATATTGATATAGTTCATATTTGTGCCAAGTTATTCGAAAATATCTCTATGAATTCACACAGTTATCAACTTATGGTCCGGACAAGAAAAGTTCAATTAAAGTCTATTTCTTATCACAGTGACCTTGACCTTGAATCTACAGCTTTTTTTTTGCATTTGGCACATCGTCTTGATATGGTGAGTGTTTGTGCCAAGTTATTTGAAAATATCTCTATGCATGGCAAAGTTATGGTCCGGACAAGGAAAGTTGCCGCCCGCCCGCCGACTTCGCCAAACTAATAACCAGGCAGATTTTTACTTCGGAAAACCTGGTTAAGAAACAGTAACAGAACTGTTCTAGAACATCTGTCCCTGAAATGTCTCATTTAACGTAATATAAATGTTCTTTAAATGTTCTAGAATGGTTCTGGGCTTGTTCTAGAGCAGTTCTTGAACATTTATTCTGGAACAATGTTAGTATAATTCTGGAACTGTTCCAGAATATTTCGCAGAGGAGTGCACTCTGGTGCGGGTAAATTTGAGAAAAGCTGCATCTTTTGACAGTAGAATAATGTTAGTTTGCCAGAATTTTGTCTTGGGTCAGGATGTGTTCAAAATTAGGCCAAATTTAAGAAAAATATAGTTGGAAATCAATAGACTACCGTTTTAGCTCATTAGAATGTTTGTCTTGGTTATTTGTAATCTATATTGTTTGGGTTATCACATGTTCATCACCAGGTCGCTAGGCCATATTAAGATAAAACATTTTGTACACTTTAGAAATGACTAAATTATATAATCATAGAAAGCTAGGAGAGAAAACAGTATCCATTAGTTTGGTGTTTGTTTCAATGATGTTCGATATTGAAAAGGTCTGTTCAATTTAGTTCCTTCACATTGAGGGTTTTCTCCCTAGAAAAGTTAAACTCATGCTTTGAAAAATTTGAGAGCAAACACAAACACAAAAAATGCTCATTAAGCACAATTTCTCTATTTGCCAATAGAGGTGACTATTGAGGTCAAAAGAGCTATCACGATAGTATTGCGATAGTAAAATTCATATTGCGATAGTATTGCAACAATCTAGAAACTATTGAAATACTATCACAATAGTTTTTTAACCTTTAAAAGATATTTTGTTTAAACTTGGCACAGGGGAGAAAAAAGAACAAGAGGCCCAAGAGGGCCAGTATCGCTCCACGGCCATCAGGCAAAAATAAAATCTCCAAACAGCCCTGCCCCCTGGTGGCTATTTTTTTTACCAACCACCATGGCTTAAAGGAATCTTGTAGAGTGTCACCCAAGGAATGTTTCTGCAAAATTATTTGAAAATTGGCCTGACACTTTCGGAGGAGAGGATATTTTAAGTTTTCACTATTGCCATATAAGGCAAAATAACCCCACCCCATGGTGGCCATGTTTTTCACCCAATGAACATTTCTACAAAATTATTTGAAAATCGGCTGAACACTTTCGGAGAAGAAGATTCTTTAAGTTTTCACTATAGCTATATATAAGGTAAAATAGCCACGCCATGGCGGCCATGTTTTTTTACCAATCAACATTTCTTGAAGGAATCTAATAAAGGGTCACCCAAGGAACATTTCTACAAAATTATTTGAAAATCGTCCTGACACTTTTGGAGGGGAAGATTTTTTAAGTTTCTCTTTAGCCATATAGGCAAAATAGCCCCGCCCTGTGACGGCTATGTTTTTTTACCAATCAACATGGCTTGAAGGAATCTGATAGAGGGTCACCCATGGAACATATCTACAAAATTATTTGAAAATCTGCTGAACACTTTTGGAGATATATCGAAGAACATTTATTAAGTTTTCACTTTAGCTATATAAGACAAAATAGCCCCGCCCCCTGGAGGCCATGTTTTTCGCCCAATCAACATTTCTTGAAGAAATCTAATAAAGGGTTACCCAAGGAACATTTCTACAAAATTATTTGAAAATCGGCCTGTTACACTTTCGGAGAAGAAGATTTTTTAAGTTTTCACTATTTTTTTCTTTTGGTTACCATGGAAACCAGAATTATGGTTGGATAAAAAACAAGAGGCCCAAGAGGGCCAGTATCGCTCCACGGCCATAAGGCAAAAATAAAATCTCCAAACAGCCCTGTCCCGTGGTGGCTATTTTTTTTACCAACCACCATGGCTTAAAGGAATCTTGTAGAGTGTCACCAAAGGAATGTTTCTGCAAAATTATTTGAAAATATGCCTGACACTTTCGGAGGAGAAGATTTTTTAAGTTTTCACTATGGTCATATAAGTCAAAATAGCCCCGCCCTCTGGCGGCCATGTTTTTCGACCAATCAACATGGCTTGAAGAAATCTGATAGAGGGTCACCCAATGAACATTTCTACAAAATTATTTGAAAATCGGCTGAACACTTTCGGAGAAGAAGATGTTTTAAGTTTTCACTATAGCTATATAACGCAAAAAAGCCCCGCCCCCTGGCGGCCATGTTTTTCGCCCAATCAACATTTCTTGAAGGAATGGAACAGTTCTACAAAATTATTTGAAAATCGGCCCGACACTTTTGGAGGAGAAGATTTTTTAAGTTTGCTCTTTAGCCATATAGGCAAAATAGCCCCGCCCTGTGACGGCCATGTTTTTTTACCAATCAACATGGCTTGAAGGAATCTGATAGAGGGTCACCCACGGAAGATTTCTACATAATTATTTGAAAATCTGCTGAACACTTTTTGAGAAGAAGATTATTTAAGTTTTCACTATAGCTATATAAGGCAAAAAAGCCCCGCCCCCTGGCGGCCATGTTTTTCGCCCAATCAAAATTTCTTGAAGGAATCTAATAAAGGGTCACCCAAGGAACATTTCTACAAAATTATTTGAAAATCGGCCTGACACTTTCGGAGAAGAAGATTTTTTAAGTTCTCACTATTTTTTTCTTTCGGTTGTCATGGAAACCAGAATTTTTAATGGATCAAAAAAATTTGAAGGAATTTAGTAGAGGACATTGAGAGGATGCTTCCCATGAAGTTTCAACCAAATTGGCCAAGTGGTTAGGGAGAAGAAGTCGTTTAAAGGAAAAAGTTAACGCACGCACGCACGCACGCACGCACGCACGACGGACAATTCGCCATGACATAAGCTCGACTGGCTTTCAGCCAGTGGAGCTAAAAATTTAAGGAATTTAAGAGAGGACATTGAGGGGATGCTTCCTATGAAGTTTCAATCAAATTGGCCAAGTGGTTAGGGAGAAGAAGTGGTTTAAAGGAAAAAGTTAACGCACGCACAGACGCACGGACGCACGCACGACGGACAATTCGCCATGACATAAGCTCGACTGGCTTTCAGCCAGTAGACCTAAAAATGGATCCGATGACAATTTGTCGAAAATCGTTCAGATTTGTTTTCTTTATATATGAAAAGTGAAAACTATCGTTAACAATCGATAGTTAAACAAACTATTGCGATAGTTATCGACTTGAAAATATTCTATTGACTTATTGCTATCGAGAGCAAAGCTATCACAATACACCTATCGTTACACCACTATTTGCCAAACTGTTCAATTGACACAAATATAGGCATATATGATAATGCTCCATCTCCAACTAAATTAGGCTACACTTTCAGCATTGATTGCTAATTGACTCTAGAACAGACAGAGAGTTACGCTCAAACGTGTATAACTTGTGTACATACTGACATCGTGTCATTTAAACCTTTGTAAACAAGACTTATCATCTCGACGCTTTAATATATTGCAACAACTACAAAATAAAGCATTTATAATATTGAGATTTAAGAACAATCGATGACCAGTCTAGCGAGCTATTTATAGAACCTTTTGGAATTTCCAGACGCCTTCTACTGCGTCATTGAGGTATTTGGAGTATCATGAGAGTTCTTTGCAAGGCAGATAGAACGTGCAATGATATAAATTATTATCTGCCCAAACATGAAGAAAGATAATATTTACATATTTTAACTCTATGTAGAAATTATCTCGATAAATCTGAAATCTTAGTATTAATCTGGTACCAACGTAGCACTGACATGATTATTATTAATCGGGTCTCTGCATCACTGACGGAACTATATATTTCGGAACTTTAACAGATGCAGGTTAATTGGATTGCAGAAGTGAATACAAGAGGGCCATGATGGCCCTGGAATCGCTCACCTGATTTTCTTTTTTCACTTTAGCTATAAGCCCCGCCCCCTGGCGGTCATAGTTTCCGTCCAATCAACTTGGCTTGCAGGAGAAGAAGATTTTTTAAGTTTTCACTATAGCCATATAAGGCAAAATATCCCCGCCCCCCACCCTGGCGGCCATGTTTTTTGACCAATCAACTTGGCTTGAAGGAATCTGAAAGAGGGTCACCTAAGTAACATTTCAACAAAATTATTTGAAAATCGGCCTGACACTTTCGGAGAAGATTTTTTAAGTTTTCACTATAGCTATATAAGGCAAAATAGCCTCGCCCCCCTTGCGGCCATGTTTTTCGACCAATCAACTTGGCTTGAAGGAATCTGATAGAGGGTCATCCAAGGAACATTTCTCCAAAATTATTTGAAAATTGGCCTAACACTTTTGGAGAAGAAGATTTTTTTGTTTTCATATAAGGCAAAATAGCCCCGCCCCCCTGGCAGCCATGTTTTTCGATCAATCAACTTGGTTTGAAGGAATCCGATAGAGGGTCATCCAAGGAACATTTCTACAAAATTATTTGAAAATCGGCTTGACACTTTTGGAGAAGAAGATTTTTTAAGTTTTCACTATAGCCATATAAGGCAAAAATTGCCATGGAAACCAGAATTCTGCATGGATCCCAAAAATTTGAAGGATATCTGGTGAAGTCATTGAGAGGATGCTTTCTGTGAAGTTTCATCCCAATTTACCCACCGGTTAATGAGGAGAAGAAGTTGACGGACGACGGACGCCGGACAAAAGGCAATCACAATAACTCACCTTGAGCAAAGCTCAGGTGAGCTAAAGAAGTCAACAGGCTGTTCAAAACTGACTATATAAATGTTTTCGTTCTTGTTGTTTCTGTTAGCTTTGTGGCGATTGTCAAACCAATCGACACAAAAACTACATAAAAACTCTTAAAGTCTTGTGATTAAATTTTCGTTCTTTTTTCAATTTTGAAAAATTCAAAATACAGGTACATGTATATAAATTGATTGATTGATTTGAAATTATCATATTTTTCAATGGTATATATCATAACTGCCAGTTCACATTATGATTGTTTCCTGATTTTCTCACACCTGTATTATGCACAACATTCTTCCCACATGGACTTCAGACCATTGGTGAAGACAAATAAAAACCTCTTGTCACTCATTTGAAAGAATGTATGACCAAGCCAAAGTTCAAATTCAAGACCCCTAGATTGATGTTACTGAATGAGCTAGCATGGCATGAGGTATTGTTAGTCGCCGGGCAGAAGCCCGCAACTTATATTTGTTTTAATAGCTTTTTGGAAATGACATGGGAGGAGAGTTATTATTAGAAAAAAAAAAATTTAAAAGTCTTGAACATATTACAATTGTGTTTGTTTAAAAACACTTAGTTATGACACTTCTAAAATGAATTAAATAATACGATGTTTTAAGTATTTGCAGTTTCTTTTTTTTTGACTCGCATTTATGTTTTTTTGTCTTATTTACGAAGACAAAAGAGTCCTTGCTAGACTTGCTGCAGACTGTTATGTGTCAATATCGAGATAAATATCACGACGAATTCTCCTTTTAATAGCAATTTTAACTTTCATGTTCAAAGAGATGTCTTGATTTGTGTAGAATTCATTTAATAATGTTAATCCATGTATATCTAAAATAGGAACTGTTTCTAAGCTAAATATAGAGACCTTTAACATCGAATTTCGCGCATGCGCATTTCGATATGAAAAATCAAGTGGTCAAAATATTATTTTATTTAAGACACAAACTGGTAACAGAAACAAAAATAAGAAATATTTTGAGAAAATATGTCTTAAATATATGCCTGTTTATCGGACGTGAACGTCAAAACGCTTTTTCCTCAGTTCGTGACCTAGTTTCATATTGCCAAAATGTAAAGGGAAGTAACTGGAAGTAAAATGTAAATTTAGAAAAGTGACATGTTATGCAGACAAAAAATGTCTCTCGAATTGTTTTCTTCTTATACCTCACGAAACGAGAGCTTGGGCCGAATGTAGGAGAAAGAAAGATAATATAGAAATGCTTTTTTCCCCTCTCGAATGCAGTGGAATAAAATATGCTCTAAAGCTTTGCATTAATATTTATTCACTTTCTTCGATGTCACAACACAGGGACTAAAATAGATATGACCCTATCTATGCATATATATATGAACGTTAATTAGACGCCGTCGGAAGCCTGCGACTTCTATTTTTAATAGGTTTTCGGAAATCACATGGGAGAAGGAGTTATTATTAGAAATAATTAAATTTAAATGTCTTGAACATATTACAATTGCATTTGTTTAAAAACACTAGGTTATATATATGACACATCTAAAATGAAATAAATATTCCGATGTTTTAAGTATGTGCAGTTTCTTTATTTTGACTCGCATTTATGTTTTTTTGTTTTATTTACGAAGACAAAACAGTCCCTTTTAGCTAGACAGAGATACTTTATTTTCATAAACTATGTAATCAAAAGGCGATCATAAACTACAAACCTTTACGTCTAATTTGTTTACATACGCGCACCTGCTTGCAGCAGACTATCGATATGAAATCACGTCGAATTCTCCTTTTAATAGATAAGTATCAACATAAACTGGTAACAGAAACAAAAATAAGAAATATTTTGTGAAAATATGTCTCAAATATAAGCCTGTTTATCGGTCGTGAACGTCGAAACGCCTTTTCCTCAGTTTGTGACCTAGTTTCATATTGCAAAAATGTAAAGCGAAGTAACCGGAAGTAAAATGTTAACTTAGAAAAGTAACTTGTTTATAAATATATGCAGACAAAAAATGTTGTATGAAAAATTGATTTCTTAAACATCACGAAACGAGTGCATGGGTCGAATGTAGGAGAAAGAAAGATAATATAGAAATGCTTTTTTTCTCTCGAATGCAGTGGAATAAAACTTGCACTAAAGCTTTGCCTGATTTTTTATTTACTTTCATCGATGTCTGACACTTGATCGACTTGATCTTGAAACAAGGTCAACTTTTCGAAAGAATACTCAAACACCTTATTACAGATAGATAGCTAATATTACACACTTAAATGATTAAATATATGTGATATTAAATGTTTATTTGGCTTGAAACAAATTAAGAGAAGAACAAACTCTGATAAACAATAGATTTAGAAATAAAGAAAATCTGCTTTTTCGCACCCAATTAATTTCATACTTGCCACCGATTAAATAGTAATGGGACTAAGCAATTGGCATTTCTCTTGCGCCAAACATATAGTGTATGCATCAACGATTTAGATAAACAATTTAGCTGATATGTTGTTTCAAGTGTGGTCTACTTTTTAAAGCAATTTAACCGTTTTCTCAATCTTTTAAGCGTTTAAAGGTTTTCATTGTTGCTTCAGACATGGAAAGGGATTAATAGCTTTTTATTGCATGTATAATTAAATCCCAAAATATTTGTTGTGGTTTTATTGACAAATACAAAACATCAAAAATCCTGACCAAAAGAAATCCTGAAATGTGTAGATCTATGTGGAATTTCAAAAATCCTGGAATTAGTCCTTAATGAAAACATTATGTGTATGTTAAGACTAATGAAAGTCAAGAATAAATGTGTGTTAAAAAACAAGAGGGCCAAGATGGCCCTAAATCGATCACCTAATTGATAGTAAATTATTAGCAAATATTTAACTGCAAATATTTTGGAAATTTTTATCAAGGAGTGCAAATGAAACTGCAAGGAGTGGATACTAGCTTCTCAAGAAACAGCTTATCAGTAAAGGCCATTTATATCTTGAAATCTAACAAGAACTTTAATAAGAATCGAATTATAAAGTTTTTGTCATTTTTCACCTTTCCTGATGCCGCCTTGCTGCCCTGTTTTTCAACGAAATCAATACGGCTTCAACAGTTCATTTAGAGGGTCACTTAAGGAACATTTCTACCAAATTATCTTGCAATCGCACAAGCAGATTATGGAGGAAAAGGATTCTAAAATTTGGGTATTTTTCTCACTTTCTGATGCCGCAGCAACCTAAAGTTCTCAACGGAATTTAAATCTCTGAACAAATTTGAAAGAGGACCACAAAAGAAACATTCCTGTGATGTTTTGTGGAAATTGGTCTATTGGAATGGTAGGAGTTGGTTGTCATTTGTATCTAAATGTTCAATTTACCCCTTTTGTAATGACGCCTGGTTGATATGATTGTGTAACCAAACAAAACGGCCTAAACAAATTAAATAGAGGATCATCACAGTATGATTCGTATTATATTTTCTTAAAATCAGACAAACACTTTCATAAAAATGAATTATCAAATTTTGTCATTTTGCCCCTTTTCTGATGCCGCCTGACTGCCATGTTTTTCGACCAATCAGTATGGCTTGATCAATTTTTATAGAGGGTCAACCAAGGAACATTTCTACCAAATTATATTTGAATCTGACAGGCAGATTCGGAGGAGAAGATTTTTAAAGTTTGGACATTTTGTCCCCTTTCTGATGCCGCAGCAACCAAAGTTCTCAATGGAATTTAAATCTTTGAACAATTTTGAAAGAGGACCACCAAAGGAACATTCCTGTGATGTTTTGTGGAAATTGGTCTATTGGAATGGTAGGAGTTGGTTGTCATTTGTAGCTAAAAGTTCAATTTACCCCTTTTGTGATGACGCCTGGTTGCTATGATTGTGTAACCAATCAAAACGGCTTAAACAAATCAAATAGAGGATCATTAAAAAATGTTTTTTGTCATTTATTGGTTTCTTTCATCATGTTGAGAAAGTGTGTCAAGTTTGAACAAAATCCATGATCATGTGTGTCACATTCCCTTTATGTGTGGTAAAATGAATACTACAGAGAATGGCTTTTAAATCTGAACTATAAAAACTAGTGTTCTTTATAGAAAAAAAAGAAAAAAACTTATTACTTAATAAACTGCCATTTGTTTCTTTTAAACTGCATGTGATTTTTGCGCAAATTGGTCTGTTGTTTTCGGTTTACTTTTTTCTAAAACTAGAATGGAGTGCTCCCCGGAACACCTGTGTCACCTGCCGGCGCCTTGTCAGAACATTTTTATTTTTGACTGAAAAGGGGTAATAACTCTAATATAAAAATATTTGGATTATCCCCCTTTTGTGAACCCATCACAAAGATTGATATAAACATTTGTCAGAAGTTTCAATCCAATCCTTTGAGTAGAAAAAAAGTTATTTGAAAACGTGATGAAAAAGTGTGACGACAGACAGCGGACAGACAGACAGACAGACGCCGGACCAAAAAAAAAGTAATCCCTAAGTGCCTGCCATGCTACGCAGGTGACACAAAAATTAAGAACAAATAAATACTTCAAAATTTGTTTATCTCAAAGTAAGTTCGGAGTTTAAAAAAAAATTCTTCCATTTAATATGATTACAATATTTGGAAAAGATTGTGGAAAAACAGAAACAAATTGATTGCTTAGAGTCTAGTCAGTCTAACTTAAAAATATCTATTTAATTTTTCTCTATTTTTTTTTTAATTTTTAAGTTTTGTATGCTTTTTAGCCTTTTAACCATTTTCTCATTACTATTTCATTCAAATTCTTTGAAAAGATTTAAGGAATAAATGAGCTCATGCTGTTAATTGCAGGTTTACTTTAGACAGTATCATACATTTAGGGAAAAGATGATATTGATCATCTCCTTTTTCCATAATACTTTCAACAATTGTTTGCAGCAAAGGCATCAAATGTTGTCTGCAATAAAGAAAGGGTTTAACTTTTGTTATTTAGCTGAGAAGGGCCTCTGTATTATTTCTCCTGTGCAACCATAGCAACATCATAATTATTATGTATGTATGGAATCATAATTCAAATGATGACATCATATTTTCAAAATTGTTGTGTTCAAATCATAGCACACAAGTGCACTTTCCACCTGAAATATATAAGGACTTGTATGTTTTTTTACATACGAAACTGTAATTATTTATTTAAAATTCATATGAAATGTTAGTTTTTCCTATATTATTCATTCATGACTTGTATTTGTTAAAGACATGGAAGAATTTCAACTGGAATAACTTTTTTTTTTAAATTTAAGTACATTAAAAACTTTCGCTCAAACTAATATTATTTAGTGCGAAACAGTGTTAACTGCACTCATACACATGATACAGTTTCGCATTCCCTTGTTTGAGGTTTAGGTTAGTTAGTGCACAGACAATTGCTATGTATCTTTTTCATAAAATATGCATCAAATTCAATAATTTAACTGCAGATCTGTATATACATGTATAATTATTCATTTTATCAAAAAAAAAAGAGTTTTGATCAAAATGTTAGTTGATACAGTTTCGCACTAACCCCTCAAGCTAATTTGTTCCTACTTTACTGTCAATTAATATTAATATTAAACTATTAGTTCTATTTTTCCCGTCAACAATGAGACGACATGACATGTTAAATGGATTTATAACAAATTAAATCTATTTTATAACATTATTTTGTATTTATTATCGAAAAATATGTATTTAGGGATCAGCATAGTCTTAAACCCAACAAATGCGTTGATTATGCTGGTGGAACGGAAATATGTCGTCTCATTGTTGACGGGAAAAATAGAACGAATTGTGTTAACCCTTTCCCTCATATGACAATTCTGCAGCAGACGACTTTGAACATATTTTGTCAAACAAGAGGACCATGATGGTCCTATACCGCTCACCTGATTTAATCAAACTTAAAAAGTGTTCAGTGTTCTTTCCTCTATATATGAGTCTATGAAAAACAAGTGACCCCAGGGGAGGGTCATTTTTGACCCCAGGGCTATAATTTGAACAATCTTGGTAGAGGTCCACTAGATGATGCTACATACCAAATATCTTTTAGACAGGAAGATTTTCAAAGTTGTTTCCCTATATGAGTCTATGTAAAACAAGTGACCCCTGGGGAGGGGTAAATTTTGAACCCAGTGCTAAAATTTAAACAATCTAGGTAGAGGTCAACTAGATGATGCTACAATAGTACATACCAAATATCAAAGGCTTGGGCCTTCTACTTTGAGACAAGAAGATTTTTAAAGTTTTTCCCCTATCTATGTCAAACAAGTGATCCCGGGGAGGGGTAATTTTTGACCCCAGGGCTATAATTTGAACAATCTTGGTAGAGGTCTACTAGATGATGCCACATACCAAATATCAAAGGCCTGGGGCCTCTACCTTTAGACAAGAAGATTTTTTAAGTTTTTTCTCTATATGAGTCTATGTAAAACAATAGACCCCAGGGGAGGGGTCATTTTGACACCAGGGCTATAATTTGAACAATCTTGGTAAATGTCCACTAGATGATGCTCACTACATACCAAATATCAAAGGCCTGGGTAGTTTTTCCACTATATGAGTCTATGTAAAACAAGTGACCCCCGGGGAGAGGTCATTTTTGATCCCAGGGCTATAACATAAACAATCTTGGTAAATTTCACCGGATGATGCTACATACCAAATATCAAAGGCATGGGCCTTCTACCTTCAGACAAGAAGATTTTTTAAGTTTTTGTTAATTTCCCCTTTTTTGTTGCCGTGGAAGCCAAAGTTCTGCATGGAATAGAATTCTTTGAACAAGTTTGAAAGACATCCACCCAAGGAACATTCCTGTAAAATTATTTTGAATTTGGTTAAATGGTGTAGGAGGAGAAGTTGTTTGTAGGGAAATGTGAACGGACGGACGACGACGACACCGACGACGACGGACGGTGAGCGATCACAAAAGCTCACCTTGCACTTCGTGCATTGGTGAGCTAAAAATGGAAAATCTCTATTAGAGGTGACTATTGAGGTTAAAAGAGCTCATGATCATGATTATAACTTCATTGTATTGTGATAGTAAATTTCATATTGCGATAGTATTGCAATAGTCTAGAAACTATTGCGATACTATCACAATAGTTTTTTAACCTTTAAAAGATATATTTTTTTAAACTTGGCACAGGGGAGAAAAAAGAAAAACTAGAAATAAAGCAAAGAATCAACTGAGAGTATCAAAATGCTTTACTCAGCATTTAAAATATGATAATAATAATATGCTGAAAACAAACCTGCTGTTTGCAGGTAATAAAATGAAAGGAAATTTTAAGTTAACTGTTAAAACTAGCACAGGAAAGGCTGGAAACTTGAAAGCCTGACTTTCTCAGACAAATAAACGCATGTCTTTTAACACAAATATTGATCCCTCATCAGTTACCATGTGGAAGACACTTGTTACTTAAATCTTCCAATTCTTTTTCAAAAAAATAAGTTTATCAACACATTGGAATCTCAATGCAGAGCGCTGAGCTGTGACAATGTCACCGGCTGTCGAAAAGACCCTTTCGGAAGGCACAGATGCAAGCTATTCTGTGTTTTGACACTTCGTCCTTCTCTTTGACGAAGCCAAAGTGCTGCCATAGTATACCGTGGATTTGGCCTTTTTATTTTTCACTATTTCAAAATTAGCGCTGCATTCGGCCATTGTTGTTGTCAGAGGTATTGATAGAATTAGGTCATTTCTCATACCACCCTCTAGTGCATTTGAAGGACATGTCTAAAAGACGGACCTGTCGTATATTTATAGTAAATGTGCTCGCGAGTAAATAAAATCATCGCCTACCTTAAAAGTATATTTTTGGTGTCAAACGTGATAACATTTGAAATAACAACGATTTGAGACTTCTTCTTTCAATTGACATTACATTTAATTGTGATTTTATATAGCTAGCACCAGCCTTTAAAATTTTCCGGAACTTAGACCTATCCATGATCACAATGACGCTTTTTATATACATGCAAGCATTTAAACTAAAAGATGGATCGGATGACAATTTGCCGAAAATCGTTCAGATTTGTTTTTATTTATATGAAAACTATCGTTAACAATCGATATTTAAACAAACTATTGCAATAGTTATCGACTTGAAAATATTCTATCGACTTGTTGCTATCGAGAGCAAAGCTATCACAAATTACATCGATAAGTCGACCTATCGTTACACCTCTAATCTCTATAATTGAATAGATAACCTATGACTAAAAGTGGAAAACATTGTGGCAAAAGGAGAAATTGCTTGTTTTAAGCAATTTCTTCTTTTGTCACTATGTTTTCAAAAAGCCGTCTGCTGCAGAGGCGTCAGAAAGCGTCTTTATGAGGGAAAGTTTTAAGTGATATTTAATGAAAAAATATGGTTACATGGGTTTTAAAGTCATAAAAAAAGTTGTTTTCGTGACATATAAACTTGTTGTTTTCGATAACTAGCTATAGGATGGGACTCCCTATAACCCTTTCCCTCATACAACATTTCTGCAGCAGACGACTTTGAACATATTTTGTCAAGAAATAGAAATCCTCTATAATTGAACGGATAATCTATGACTAAAAGTGGAAAACATTGTGGCAAAAAGAGAATTTGCTCGTTTTGAGCAATTCTTCTTTTGTCACTATGTTTTTAAAAAGCCGTCTGCTGCAGAGGCGTCAGAAATCGTCTATATGAGGGAAAGGGATAATCGGTGTGCTTACGGTTTTTTTGGAAAAAAAATAATAAAGCAAACTGTAAATTATATCCAGTGTCATGTGTTCCTTCATATGTCCTTGCTAATTAACTTACACACAATAATCATTCACTTCTGTGCAAAGTTCCAAATATCGAGTCCATCCACATCCATTTTGAAATTGACTTTCAAGGTAATCACTCACCGGTGTAATTACAACAAGAGGGCCATGATGGCCCTTGAATCGCTCACCTGATTTTTTTTTTTTTTTCACTTTAGCTATATAAGCCTCGCCCCCTGGCAGCCATAGTTTCCGAATCAACTTGGCTTGAAGGAATCTGAAAGTGGGTCATCCAAGGAACATTTCTACAAAATTATTTGAAAATCGGGCCGACACTTTTGGAGAAGATTTTTTAAGTTTGCACTATAGCCATATAAGGGAAAATAGCCCGCCCCCCCCCCCTGGCGGCCATGTTTTTCGACCAATCAACATGGCTTGAAGGAATCTGATAGAGGGTCACCCTAGGAACATTTCTACAAAATTATTTGAAAATCGGCCAGATATTTTTGGAGGAGAAGATTTTTTAAGTTTTCACTATAGCCATATAATGCAAAATAGCCCTGCCTACTGGCGGCCATGTTTTTTGACCAATCAACATGGCTTGAAGGAATCTGAAAGTGGGTCATACAAGGAACATTTCTACAAAATTATTTGAAAATCGGGCCGACACTTTTGGAGAAGAAGATTTTTTAAGTTTGCACTATAGCCATATAAGGCAAAATAGCCCCCCCCCCCCCCCCCTGGCGGCCATGTTTTTCGACCAATCAACATGGCTTGAAGGAATCTGATAGAGGGTCACCCAAGGAACATTTCTACAAAATTATTTGAAAATCGGCCTGACACTTATGGAGGAGAAGATTTTTTAAGTTTTCATTATAGCCATAAAAGGCAAAATAGCCCCGCCCCCTGGCGGCCATGTTTTTTGACCAATCAACATGGCTTGAAGGAATCTGATAGAGGATCACCCAAGGAACATTTCTACAAAATTATTTGAAAATCGGCCTGACACTTTTGGAGGAGAAGATTTTTTAAGTTTGCACCATAGCCATATAAGGCAAAATAGCCCTGCCCCCCCTGGCGGCCATGTTTTTCGACCAATCAACATGGCCTGAAGGAATCTGATAGAGGGTCACCCAAGGAACATTTCTACAAAATTATTTAAAAATCGGCCTTACACTTTCGGAGGAGAAGAGTTTTTAAGTTTTCACTATAGCCATATAAGGCAAAATAGCCCCGCCCCCCCTGGCGGCCATGTTTTTCGACCAATCAACACGGCTTGAAGGAATCTGATAGAGGGTCATCCAAGGAACATTTCTACAAAATTATTTGAAAATCTGCCAACCAATTTGGGAGAAGAAGAATTTTGAAGTTTTTTCGGTTTCGTTGCCATGGAAACCAGAATTTTGCATGGATCCCAAAAATTTGAAGGAATTCTGGTGAGGTCATTGAGAGGATGCTTTCTGTGAAGTTTCATCCCAATTGACCCACTGGTTACTGAGGAGAAGAAGTTGACGCACGACGCACGACGCACGACGGACGCCGGACAAAAGGCGATCACAATAACTCACCTTGAGCAAAGCTCAGGTGAGCTAAAAAGCATTAGTATGGTAGTCCTGTTGTATCATGTGAGATTTAATGTAACAAGAGCTGTCGGAGGACAGTGCGCTCGACTATTCCACCGCTTATTTAAGTTACTGAGATAATGGACTCTAATGTAGAACTTTGCATGCAAAACATTAACCACAATTTCTTAGTGGGTGATAATTTGCATTATATGCAGGATAGTTTTATTTAACATGATTATTTTCATAGGTGTGATGGTTAGAAAGGGTTGTATAACCTGTACGAAAACTCTGAGCCAATTCTGTACAGAGTCTGTACCAATTCTGGGCAGAATACGTACAGAATTTCTGTTTTCTGTACAGAATAAACACAGACACAGAATCTGATATAAATTCTGTACAGACTTTTTGTTTTTTTCTGTACAGAATCTTACTGAACCAGGTTTTTGTCTGTACAGATTATTGTATCAGACAGATTTTTCGCACTTAGAAAAAAAAGCGAACCAGAAAAATGGACTTAGACAAAAAGTGAACCAGAATAATTGAGCTTAGAAAATTTCTTAAATCATGCGTGTTTTTTTTAAATATTGAGGGACGTAGATAAGCAACTCCACCTGTACACCTGTTATCTGGTTAAAATATGACATGGAGAAATAAAATTTTCCAAATTTTCACATTTTGTAGCAATTAATTAAACTTTGAAGTCACATTTGGCACATGTATATAAAAAACCCATACATATTCTGAAAGCTTAACATTTCAACTAAAGTTAGAAATACATTGAACATCTAGAATTTGTTTGTGTTTTGAATAATGCCTGGTTTAAAAGACACAGGGAATGAGGGATTGTGATTTCTGTATTTTATTAATTTTGTTCCAAATATTGATAGAATGATATTACAGTATTCATAAGGATAAAATATTATCAAAGAGTGTAGCGTATTAAAATATTGTTATCCATTGGAACAGAACAATGTTTAAACTTCCAGAAAATATCTTTGTTATTTTCATATCTCATTTTTCATTTTCATTTCAATAGTTTTGGAGTTTTACTTGCTACAAATGTTACGACGGATTTTAGTGGGTCACACTTACGAACGTGTGTTTATAACGGTGAACCGGAAATTTGAATGACTGCAATTTCAAGACGATGAACGTGCGGTGTTCGCCTCATATTCTACTACCAGGTATGTTTTTTCTGATCAATATCAAATTAAACGTTATAATCTGAGCTTTATTTTAATATAGAAATTCTGGAAATCGGCCTGAAATTGACAAATGCATAGCAATTCTAGTACGAATCGTGTTCGCTACGCGAGTGGCCGCCATTTTATGTCTTTGTCAACACAGCGACAAATCGGTTTTAAAGTCCCGATTAATTCAATAAATACCTCAAAATAATGCGTGTTAAAACAGTAATACATTACAATTGCAATACATATTATCTTTCTAATGAAATTTATACTTTCTCAATCTTCAAAAGATATATTTTCATGATCTTCGACACATCTGTTTTTCTTGGTTAAATCCGTGAGAGAAATATTTAAATCTTCATCGTAGTTTTTGGTTTATAATTCTAATAGATATGATTATTTGTTGAGAAATACCTATCAAATATAATCTTACGTTATTCTGTTCTTAATATTTGATATTTCCACCTTTTTCACAGGTTTTTCGAAACCAGATGTTGAGAGCTTGCCACTGATAACTAGCGTCGAATTCGGACATACTCATTTTCGGATAGTGTAGGATAAAATCTAAATTTTTACAGTAGGACTTATTTGAGGTGTTTTTTCAGTTAACACTTTCCCACACAAAACAAATCTGCAGCATACGCCTTTGAAAATGTCTATGCAAAAATATTTTAAGTCGTCAAAAATGAAATTTTAAATGGGAAAGGAGTAAAATAATAGCAAAATTTAAAACTTCTTTTTTTTAAATTCCAGATGCTGTTACTCACATTATTGTTGGCATGCAGTTGAAAAATGGATCAAGCAAGAAATTCCTGGGCAAGCAAGGAAAGAGAAACAAGACGTTAAGAAACAAAAGATACAGTTTATGATTTAAAACCATTTATGACATTGAATACCAAGAGGAGATGTGCATAATCCTAAAGGTTGTTTAAAAGAAAATATCTCGTTTGATATTGAAAATGTTTGTGTTTAAACTTAAATAAAATATTATGTTACTTACACCATTTTTTTTTGCGAATTTTTCATTGAGAAATTTATCGTTTTGTCACAATGTTTTCAATTATGTCCAATAGTTGAATATCTTTGAAAAACATTGTTGCAGAAGGAGAAATTGCTTGTTTCAAACAATCCCTCCTTTTTCAACAATGTTATCACAGGTTTTCTGGTGCAAATGTGTCTTCAAGTGGGAAAGGAAATATTACTACACATTTTTAGCATTTCTCCATACAGAATTAATTCTGTACAGATTTTTTTCTGGCCAGACTTTTTCTGCTCCCAGAATTTTTTCTGGCCAGAATTTTTCTGCACCCAGAATTTTTTCTACACCGATTTTTTTTCTGCCTAATTTAAATATTTCGCGAAATTCTGTACAGATTTTGCTCTTTGTCTCCATTTGAAAAATCTATTTATAGAATCTGGTTCAACTATGTCTCAATGAACCAGATTTTTTTCTGTACAGAGACTGCTGCACAGTTTCTGTATTTTATTCTGTACAGAATCTGGTTCTAGTCTGCCCAGACTATTTCGTACAGGAACCTTTCAATGGAATGCATCAAGTAGTTACTAAGATATGGACTCTTAATGTAGTTTCACGCAAACCTTTAACCATAATTTCTAAGTAAACAAGAGGGCCATGATGGCCCTGGAATCGCTCACCTGATTTTTTTTTTCACTTTAGCTATATAAGCCCCGCGCCCTGGCAGCCATAGTTTCCGACCAATCAACTTGGCTTGAAGGAATCTGATAGAGGGTCACCCTAGGAACATTTCTACAAAATTATTTGAAAATCGGCCAGACACTTTTGGAGGAGAAGATTTTTTAAGTTTTCACTATAGTCATATAATGCAAAATAGCCCTGCCCTGGCACTGGCGGCCATGTTTTTTGACCAATCAACATGGCTTGAAGGAATCTGAAAGTGGGTTATCCAAGGAACATTTCTACAAAATTATTTGAAAATCGGCTTAACACTTTCGGAGAAGAAGATTTTTTAAGTTTTCACTATAGCCATATAAGGCAAAATAGCCCCGCCCCCCCTGGCGGCCATGTTTTTCGACCAATCAACTTGGCTTCAAGGAATCTGATAGAGGGTCATCCAAGGAACATTTCTACAAAATTATTTGAAAATCAGCCTGACACTTTCGGAGGAGAAGATTTTTTAAGTTTCCCTTTGGCCATATAAGGCTAAATAGCCCCGCCCCCTGGCGGCCATGTTTTTCGACCAATCAACATGGCTTAAAGGAATCTGATAGAGGGTCACCCAAGGAACATTTCTACAAAATAATATGAAAATCGACCTGACACTTATGGAGGAGAAGATTTTTTAAGTTTTCACTATAGCCATAAAAGGCAAAATAGCCCCGCCCCCTGGCGGCCATGCTTTTTGACCAATCAACATGGCTTGAAGGAATCTGATAGAGGATCACCCAAGGAACATTTCTACAAAATTATTTGAAAATCGGCCTAACACTTTTGGAGGAGAAGATTTTTTAAGTTTGCACTATAGCCATATAAGGCAAAATAGCCCCGCCCCCCTGGCGGCCATGTTTTTCGACCAATCAACATGGCTTGAAGGAATCTGATAGAGGGTCACCCAAGGAACATTTCTACAAAATTATTTGAAAATCGGCCTGACACTTTCGGAGGAGAAGATTTTTTAAGTTTTCACTATAGCCATATAAGGCAAAATAGCCCCGCCCACCCTGGCGGCCATGTTTTTCGACCAATCAACATGGCTTGAAGGAATCTGATAGAGGGTCATCTAAGGAACATTTCTACAAAATTATTTGAAAATCTGCCAACCAGTTTTGGAGAAGAAGAATTTTAAAGTTTTTTCGGTTTCGTTGCCATGGAAACCAGAATTTTGCATGGATCCCAAAAATTTGAAGGAATTCTGGTGAGGTCATTGAGAGGATGCTTTCTGTGAAGTTTCATCCAAATTGACCCACTGGTTACTGAGGAGAAGAAGTTGACGCACGACGCACGACGGACGCCGGACAAAAGGCGATCACAATAACTCACCTTGAGCAAAGCTCAGGTGAGCTAAAAAGCAGAAAAAAAAGAAAATTGTTAAAAATTGCTATTACCTTGATGTTTTTGCATGTACGGCATTGAGATTTGCTGACTGATGTACTACAATATATGCACACTATTAATATTGCGAATTTTGTTCGTTATTTTGCATTGTAAAATCTACTGGGTTAGTAACCCAGTAAATCTAAAAATATCGCTGTATATTTATCACGTGATCACTAAAACCGAATTGACAATCTCCTTCGCATAGTTGTCGTTCCTTACACTCACGCATACATGAATGTAATGAGTCGATAGTGTTAGAGAATGCCGAATTGAATCCACAAATTCAAATGAGCAAGAGGAAATTCCACGGAATTTTTAAACGGGAAAACACGGAGCGGACGATTTTTTTAACTGCTTATTTCCTATGAAATAATGAAAAACAAGAGGGCCATGATGGCCCTGGATCGCTCACCTGATTTTTTTTTTTTCAATTTACCCCCCCCCCCCCCTGGCGGCCATGTTTTTCAACCAATCAACTTGGCTTGAAGGAATCTGATAGAGGGTCACACTAGGAACATTTCTTCAAAATTATTTGAAAATCAGCCTGACACTTTCGGAGGAGAAGATTTTTTAAGTTTTCACTATAGCCATATAAGGCAAAATAGCCCCGCCCCCCTGGCGGCCATGTTTTTTGACCAATCAACATGGCTTGAAGGAATCTGATAGAGGGTCATCCAAGGAACATTTCTACAAAATTATTTGAAAATCGGCCAGACACTTTCGGAGAAGAAGATTTTTTAAGTTTTCACTATAGCCATATAAGGCAAAATAGCCCCGCCCCACCTGGCGGCCATGTTTTTTGACCAATCAACATGGCTTGAAGGAATCTTATAGAGGGTCATCCAAGGAACATTTCTACAAAATTATTTGAAAATCTGTCAACCAGTTTGGGAGAAGAAGAATTTTGAAGTTTTTTTTCATTTCGTTGCCATGGAAACCAGAATTCTGCATGGATCCCAAAAATTTGAAGGAAATCTGGTGAGGTCATTGAGAGGATGCTTTCTGTGAAGTTTCATCCCAATTGACCCACTGGTTACTGAGGAGAAGAAGTTGACGCACGACGGACGACGGACGACGCACACCGCACGACGCACGATGGACGACGGACGCCGGACAAAAGGCGATCACAATAACTCACCTTGAGCAAAGCTCAGGTGAGCTAAAAAAGGGGCAACAATTTGCACCATATACAGGATAGAGTTATCTTAATTGGTTGTGTTTGTAGTTGTGCAATTGGTAAAGGTTGTATAAAATTTCAATACAATTTTTCAAGTTGTAACTGAGATTACACTCTAAATGTAGAACTTTGCAAAACTTTAACCAGAATTTCTAAGTCCAAAAGGTCCATAACTTGCATAAAATGCTGGATAGAGTAATCATACTTGATTCTTTACATAGATGTGATGGTTGGTAAGAGCTGTATACAGTTTCAATGCAATGCATCAAGTAGTTACTAAGAGATGGTCTCTTTATGTAGTTGCATGCAAAACTTTAACCAGAATTTATAAGTCCAAAAAGGCCATAACTTGCATAAAATGCAGGATAGAGTTATCATACTTGATAATCTACACAGGTGTGATAGTTGGGTAGGGTTGTAGAAAGTTTCAATGCAATGCATCAAGTATTCACTGAGACGTGGACTCTTAATTTAGTTGCACGCAAAACTTTAACCAGAATTTCTAAGTGAAATAAGGGCCATAACTTGCATAAAATGCAGAATAGAGTTATCATTCTTGATAATATACACAGGTGTAATAGTTGTGAAGGGTTGTAGAAAGTTTCAATGCAATGCATTAAGTAAAATACTGAGATACGGACTCTTAATTTAGTTGCATGCAAAACTTTAACCAGAACTTCTAAGTAAACAAGAGGGCCATGATGGCCCTGGAATCGCTCACCTGATTTTTTTTTCACTTTAGCTATATAAGCCCCGCCATCTGGCGGGCATAGTTTCCAACCAATCAACTTGGCTTTAAGGAATCTGATAGAGGGTCACCCTAGGAACATTTCTACAAAATTATTTGAAAATCAGCCTGACACTTTTGAAGGAGAAGATTTTTTAAGTTTTCACTATAGCAATAAAAGGCAAAATAGCCCCGCCCCCTGGCGGCCATGTTTTTTGACCAATCAACATGGCTTGAAGGAATCTGATAGAGGGTCATCCAAGGAACATTTCTACAAAATTATTTGAAAATCGGCCCGACACTTTTGGAGGAGAAGATTTTTTAAGTTTGCACTATAGCTATATAAGGCAAAAAAGCCCCGCCCCCCCTGGCGGCCATGATTTTCGACCAATCAACATGGCTTAAAGGAATCTGATAGCGGGTCATCCAAGGAATATTTCTACAAAATTATTTGGAAATCGGCCTGACACTTTTGGAGGAGAAGATTTTTTAAGTTTTCACTATAGCCATATAAGGCAAAAAAGCCCCGCCCCCCTGGCGGCCATGTTTTTCGACCAATCAACATGGCTTCAAGGAATCTGATAGAGAGTCACCCACGGAACATTTCTACAAAATAAGTTCAAAATCTGCAAACCAGTTAGGGAGAAGTAGAATTTTGAAGTTTTTTTCGTTTAGTTGCCATGGAAACCAGAATTCTGCATGGATCCCAAAAATTTGAAGGAATTCTGGTGAGGTCATTGAGAGGATGCTTTCTGTGAAGTTTCATCCCAATTGACCCACCGGTTACTGAGGAGAAGATGTTGAAGATTTTTTAAGTTTGCACTATAACCATAAAAGGCAAAATAGCCCCGCCCCCTGGCGGCCATGTTTTTGACCAATCAACATGGCTTGAAGGAATCTGATAGAGGGTCACCCAAGGAACATTTCTACAAATTTATTTGAAAATCGGCCTGACACTTTTGGAGAAGAAGATTTTTTAAGTTTGCACTATAGCCATATAAGGAAAAATAGCCCCGCCCCCCCCCTGGCGGCCATGTTTTTCGACCATTCAACATGGCTTGAAGGAATCTGATAGAGGGTCACCCGAGGAACATTTCTACAAAATTATTTGAAAATCGGCCTGACACTTTCGGAGGAGAAGATTTTTTAAGAATTTTGAAGTTTTTTCATTTCGTTGCCATGGAAACCAGAATTCTGCATGGATCCCGAAAATTTTAAGGAATTCTGGTGAGGACATTGAGAGGATGCTTTCTGTGAAGTTTCATCCCAGTTGACCCACCGGTTACAGAGGAGAAAATGTTGACGGACGACGGACGACGGACGCCGGACATAGGGCGATCACAATAACTCACCTTGAGCACTTCGTGCACAGGTGAGCTAAAAAAGTGCCATAACTTGCATAAAATGCAGGATAGAGTTATCTAACTTAATAATCTACATAGATGTGATAGTTGGGTAGGGTTGTATAAAGGTTCAATGCAATGCATCAAGTAGATACTGAGATATGGACTCTTAATTTAGTTGCACGCAAAACTTTAACCAGAATTTCTAAGTAAATTAAGGGCCATAACTTGCATAAAATGCAGGATAGAGTTATCCTACTTAATAATCTAAACAGGTGGGATAGTTGGGGAGGGTTGTAGAAAGTTTCAATGCAATGCATCGAGTAAATACTGAGATATGGACTCTTACCTTAGTTGCACGCAAAACTTTAACCAGAATTTCTAAGTAAACAAGAGGGCCATGATGGCCCTGGAATCGCTCACCTGTTTTTTTCTCTTCACTTTAGCTATATAAGCCCCGCCCCCTGGCAGCCATAGTTTCCGACCAATCAACTTGGCTTGAAGGAATCCGATAGAGGGTCACCCTAGGAACATTTCTACAAAATTATTTGAAAATCGGCCAGACACTTTTGGAGGAGAAGATTTTTTAAGTTTTCACTATAGCCATATAATGCAAAAAAGCCCTGCCCACTGGTGGCCATGTTTTTTTACCAATCAACATGGCTTGAAGGAATCTGAAAGTGGGTCATCCAAAGAACATTTCTACAAAATTATTTGAAAATCGGACCGACACTTTCGGAGAAGAAGATTTTTTAAGTTTTCACTATAGCCATATAAGGCAAAATAGCCTCGCCCCCCCGGCGGCCATGTTTTTGACCAATCAACTTGGCTTGAAGGAATCTGATAGAGGGTCATCCAAGGAACATTTCTACAAAATTATTTAACAAGAGGCCCAAGAGGGCCAGTATCGCTCCACGGCCATAAGGCAGAAATAAAATCTCCAAACAGCCCTGCCCCGTGGTGGCTATTTTTTTTACCAACCACCATGGCTTAAAGGAATCTTGTAGAGTGTCACCAAAGGAATGTTTCTGCAAAATTATTTGAAAATATGCCTGACACTTTCGGAGGAGAAGATTTTTTAAGTTTTGACTATGGTCATATAAGTCAAAATAGCCCCGCCCTCTGGCGGCCATGTTTTTCGACCAATCAACATGGCTTGAAGGAATCTGATAGAGGGTCACCCAATGAACATTTCTACAAAATTATTTGAAAATCGGCTGAACACTTTCGGAGTTTCATCCCAATTGACCCACCGGTTACTGAGGAGAAGATGTTGAAGATTTTTTAAGTTTGCACTATAACCATAAAAGGCAAAATAGCCCCGCCCCCTGGCGGCCATGTTTTTGACCAATCAACATGGCTTGAAGGAATCTGATAGAGGGTCACCCAAGGAACATTTCTACAAATTTATTTGAAAATCGGCCTGACACTTTTGGAGAAGAAGATTTTTTAAGTTTGCACTATAGCCATATAAGGAAAAATAGCCCCGCCGCCCCTGGCGGCCATGTTTTTCGCCCAATCAACATTTCTTGAAGGAATCTAATTAAGGTTCACACAAGGAACATTTCTACAAAATTATTTGAAAATCGGCCTGACACTTTTGGAGGAGAAGATTTTTTAAGTTTGCTCTTTAGCCATATAGGCAAAATAGCCCCGCCAGGGATTAATCTAGGTTTTTGGGGAAAGTGCCCTTTTGGTAAAAAGGGGATTTTTTTTTCCTAATAGGGGAAAAATACATAAACGGACTGTCTCGAGAATAAAAAGACAGTATAACATTTTGAAGATATTCTAAAGTGTTTTATTTTCACAACTTCATGAAAACTTCGAACAGTTTGTTCTGATCTGACAAGTCTTGATACTCAGTCCAATGCAAATATAGACCAGGAAAAATGACATGGGTACACTATGAACTTGATGACATGGTGGATTTACAAGTCAATTCTCTTTGTCTTCATATTTATGAAGATGTCCACAATTGTATCATGTTCATAATCACTCCACTCTTCTTTCCCTTCTCTACATATTCTCATACACTTGATAGTAATAAGGTGAGTTTGCATTATAGTGTCATAGTGTTTACAGTTGTTATCTCTGAATAAAAAAAATGAATTTAAAAAAAAAAAAAAACAATTAAAAAATTTTTTTTTTTTTTTTTTTTTTTTTTTTTAAGTTTAAAGTTTAGGGGAATTTTAGGGGAAATAGGGGAAATTCGGTACCTTTTTCCCGAGGGGAAAGTGCCGTTTAACGGCAGCAAAATAAAGCTAGATTTGTCCCTGCCCGCCCTGTGACGGCCATGTTTTTTTACCAATCAACATGGCTTGAAGGAATCTGATAGAGGGTCACCCACGGAACATTTCTACATAATTATTTGAAAATCTGCTGAACACTTTTTGAGAAGAAGATTATTTAAGTTTTCACTATAGCTATATAAGGCAAAAAAGCCCCGCCCCCTGGCGGCCATGTTTTTCGCCCAATCAAAATTTCTTGAAGGAATCTAATAAAGGGTCACCCAAGGAACATTTCTACAAATTATTTGAAAATCGGCATGACACTTTCGGGGAAGAAGATTTTTTAAGTTCTCACTATTTTTTTCTTTCGGTTGCCATGGAAACCAGAATTTTGAATGGATCAAAAAAATTTGAAGGAATTTAGTAGAGGACATTGAGAGGATGCTTCCCATGAAGTTTCAACCAAATTGGCCAAGTGGTTAGGGAGAAGAAGTCGTTTAAAGGAAAAAGTTAACGCACGCACGCACGCACGCACAACGGACAATTCGCCATGACATAAGCTCGACTGGCTTTCAGCCAGTGGAGCTAAAAATCAGCCTGACACATTCGTCGGAGAAGATTTTTTAAGTTTTCACTTTGGCCATATAAGGCAAAAAAGCCCCGCCCCCTGGCGGCCATGTTTTTCGACCAATCAACATGGCTTGAAGGAATCTGATAGAGGGTCACCCAAGGAACATTTCTACAAAATTATTTGAAAATCGGCCTGACACTTATGGAGGAGAAGATTTTTTAAGTTTTCACTATAGCCATAAAAGGCAAAATAGCCCCGCCCCCTGGCGGCCATGCTTTTTGACCAATCAACATGGCTTGAAGGAATCTGATAGAGGATCACCCAAGGAACATTTCTACAGAATTATTTGAAAATCGGCCCGACACTTTTGGAGGAGAAGATTTTTTAAGTTTGCACTATAGCCTAATAAGGCAAAATAGCCCCGCCCCCCCTGGCGTTGAAAACATGTTAATTAGAAAATAGGTATGCATGCATGTAAGATCTCCGTTATTCAGTATTTCGAGAGCATAGCTACGGGAACACGTTTCCTCCTTTCTTTATTGAGATTTATTGAGAGGGGGTTGTTCGTGGGCGGCTCGTATTCTGTTTGAGAAATACGCAATTAAAGTCGGTTTAAGAATCTGTTGTCCGAAAACATAAGGAATTGTTTATCTTGTAATATACATGTAAGGTTTTGTTCTGATAGGACACCGACTTGATTGCTGCATGTTTGAATTGAATATTCAAAGTCTCTTTAGAGATAGTACATTAATAAGATTCGTTTATTACTGATCACATTACTGAAAATATTTTATTTTTGTATGTCAACTTGTACGTTAACCGCAATTACATGGGTCGCACAATGCAAAATAGGTGTTTGTTGTTTTGTGTAAATGCTGTTGAGACATTATTATTCTGAATGCAACCTCCACAGTGTTAACAAGATTTTCATTCATTTGGCCTAGTAATCTATATCTTTTTTACCTGATATGACCCATATTCCAACATGGACTAGATAATATCAAGACAACATTCTGACAAATTTCAACTTGCTCAAGGTAAAAATACGGCCTCCGGAGTTTGAACAATATTTTCCTTTATTGACCTTGTTTCTGACCCAATATGACCCATATTCGAACTTGACCAAGATATAATTCAGACAAACATACTGACCAAATTTCAAGCTGCTGAAGCAAAAAATGCGGCAACCAAAGTGTTAACAAGATTTTCTTTCAATTTGGCCTAGTGATCTAGTTTTTGACCCTACATCATACATGACCCATATTCGAACTTGGCTTAGATATCATTTAGATAAACATTCTCATTAAATGTCAAGCTGCTGTTGCAAAAAATGCTTCTTCTACAGAGTTAACAAGACGTTCCTTCAATTCGGCCTAGTGACCTAGTTTCTGACCCAATATGACCTATATTTGAACTTGACCTAGATATCTTTAAGACAAACATGCTGACAAAATTTCAAACTTCTAAAGCAAATAAAGCGGTGACCTATTTTTTGACCCAACATGACCCATGATCGAACTTAACTTTACAAGAAAAACATTCTGATAAAGTTTCATCATGCTCAAGTTAAAAATGCAATATCAAGAGGGTTAACAAGATTACCCTTCAATTTGGCCTAGTGACCTAGTTTTTAACACGGCATGACCCATATTCGAACTTGGCCTAGATATCATTTAGACAAACATTCTGACCAAATTTCAAGTGTTAACAAGATTACACTTCAATTTGGCCTAGTGACCTAGTTTTTGAACCGGCATGACCCATATTCGAACTTGGCCTAGATTTCGTAAAGCTCAACATTCAATCTGCTGAATCAAAAATTGCGGCCTATAGTGTTAACAAGATTTTCCTTCAATTTGACCTAGTGACCTACTTTTTGACCTGACATGACCCATGTTCGAACTTGACCTACATATCATCAAGACAAACATTTTGATATAGTTTCAACATGCTCAAGTTGAAAATGTGGCCTCCAGAGTGTTAACAAGATTTCCCTTCAATTTGACCTAGTGACCTCGTTTTTGACCTCATATGGCCCAGTTTCGAACTTGTCCAAGATTTGATGGAGCTGAATGTTCTGATACACTTTCATGAATATTGGATGCAAAATGTAGCCTGTAGAGTTTTAACAAGCTGAGATGTTGACGACGCACGACACACGACGGACGGACGCCGGACAAAATGTGATCACAATAGCTCACCTTGCACTTCGTGCATAGGTGAGCTAAAAAATGACGATTCTGTTGGTGAGGGGTCAGGGCATGTAGGATTTTCTTTTAATTATGGGTAACAATCATGATGTGTTGTAATTTCTGAGAATATTGACTGTTTGAATAAACTAGCAAATTCATGAAATTTATATCCACCGCTTGCAGGAAATATTGTAGGAATAAAGTCTGCCGAAAGGCATTTAACCTTGTTACCAAGTTTGAAAAACAAGAGGGCCATGATGGCCCTGGAATTGCTCACCTGATTTTTTTTTCAATTTAGCTATATAAGCCCCGCCCCCTGGCATCCATAGTTTTCGACCAATCAACTTGGCTTCAAGGAATCTGATAAAGGGTCACACTAGGAACATTTCTACAAAATTATTTGAAAATCTGCCTGACACTTTCGGAGGAGAAGATTTTTTAAGTTTTCATCATAGCCATATAATGCAATATAGCCTTGCCCACTGGCGGCCATGTTTTTCGACCAATCAACATGGCTTGAAGGAATCGGATAGAGGGTCATCCAAGGAACATTTCTACCTGTACGAAATAGTCTGGGCAGACTAGAACCAGATTCTGTACAGAATAACATACAGAAACTGTGCAGCAGTCTCTGTACAGAAAAAAATCTGGTTCATTGAGACATAGTTGAACCAGATTCTATAAATAGATTTTTCAAATGGAGACAAAGAGCGAAATATTTAAATTAGGCAGAAAAAAAATCGGTGTAGAAAAAATTCTGGGTGCAGAAAAATTCTGGCCAGAAAAAATTCTGGGAGCAGAAAAAGTCTGGCCAGAAAAAAATCTGTACAGAATTAATTCTGTATGGAGAAATGCTAAAAATGTGTAGTAATATTTCCTTTCCCACTTGAAGACACATTTGCACCAGAAAACCTGTGATAACATTGTTGAAAAAGGAGGGATTGTTTGAAACAAGCAATTTCTCCTTCTGCAACAATGTTTTTCAAAGATATTCAACTATTGGACATAATTGAAAACATTGTGACAAAAGGATAAATTAATCAATGAAAAATTCGCAAAAAAAATGGTGTAAGTAACATAATATTTTATTTAAGTTTAAACACAAACATTTTCAATATCAAACGAGATATTTTCTTTTAAACAACCTAGGATTATGCACATCTCCTCTTGGTATTCAATGTCATAAATGGTTTTAAATCATAAACTGTATCTTTTGTTTCTTAACGTCTTGTTTCTCTTTCCTTGCTTGCCCAGGAATTTCTTGCTTGATCCATTTTTCAACTGCATGCCAACAATAATGTGAGTAACAGCATCTGGAATTTAAAAAAAAGAAGTTTTTAAATTTTGCTATTATTTTACTCCTTTCCCATTTAAAATTTCATTTTTGACGACTTAAAATATTTTTGCATAGACATTTTCAAAGGCGTATGCTGCAGATTTGTTTTGTGTGGGAAAGTGTTAACTGAAAAAACACCTCAAATAAGTCCTACTGTAAAAATTTAGATTTTATCCTACACTATCCGAAAATGAGTATGTCCGAATTCGACGCTAGTTATCAGTGCAAGCTCTCAACATCTGGTTTCGAAAAACCTGTGAAAAAGGTGGAAATATCAAATATTAAGAACAGAATAACGTAAGATTATATTTGATAGGTATTTTTCAACAAATAATCATATCTATTAGAATTATAAACCAAAAACTACGATGAAGATTTAAATATTTCTCTCACGGATTTAACCCAGAAAAACAGATGTGTCGAAGATCATGAAAATATATCTTTTGAAGATTGAGAAAGTATAAATTTCATTAGAAAGATAATATGTATTGCAATAGTAATGTATTACTGTTTTAACACGCATTATTTTGAGGTATTTATTGAATTAATCGGGACTTTAAAACCGATTTGTCGCTGTGTTGACAAAGACATAAAATGGCGGCCAATCGCGTAGCGAACACGATTCGTACTAGAATTGCTATGCATTTGTCAATTTCAGGCCGATTTCCAGAATTTCTATATTAAAATAAAGCTCAGATTATAAGGTTTAATTTGATATTGATCAGAAAAAACATACCTGGTAGTAGAATATGAGGCGAACACCGCACGTTCGTCGTCTTGAAATTGCAGTCATTCAAATTTCCGGTTCACCGTTATAAACACACGTTCGTAAGTGTGACCCACTAAAATCCGTCGTAACATTTGTAGCAAGTAAAACTCAAAAACTATTGAAATGAAAATGAAAAATGAGATATATGAAAATAAAAAAGATATTTTCTGGAAGTTTAAACATTGTTCTGTTCCAATGGATAACAATATTTTAATACGCTACACTCTTTGATAATATTTTATCCTTATGAATACTGTAATGTCATTCTATCAATATTTGGAACAAAATTAATAAAATACAAAAATCACAATCCCTCATTCCCTGTGTCTTTTAAACCAGGCATTATTCAAAACACAAACAAATTCTAGATGTTCAATGTATTTCTAACTTTAGTTGAAATGTTAAGCTTTCAGAATATGTATGGGTTTTTTATATACATGTGCCAAATGTGACTTCAAAGTTTAATAAATTGCTACAAAATGTGAAAATTTGGAAAATTTTATTTCTCCATGTCATATTGTAACCAGATAACAGGTGTACAGGTGGAGTTGCTTATCTACGTCCCTCAATATTTAAAAAAAACGAGGGTTTCTAATTGTCGAGTGTCGAGTATCGAGTAAGAATGGTCGAGTGTCGAGTAAGAACGGTCGAGTGTCGAGTAAGAACGGTCGAGTGTCGAGTAAGAACGGTCGAGTGTCGAGTAAGAACGGTCGAGTGTCGAGTAAGAACGGTCGAGTGTCGAGTAAGAATGGTCGAGTGTCGAGTAAGAACGGTCGAGTGTCGAGTAAGAATGGTCGAGTGTCGAGTAAGATAGTTTGAATGAGGAAAGTAAAATAAAAGCTATAGGTTCTACATATATCATTTTATTGGAGAAAAAAAAAAGTTTGGTTACTATTAGCAACACATACACTAACAAATATTTGAATTCACCTGATTAATTATTGTTTAATAATGTAGTGACAAATGTGTATATTATTATATCAATCCCAACTTTGAGTTGTTTATTAACACAAATTGAGGTCAATGTTGTGTCATTAAAGAATTATTTCAGCATATGATTAATGTAAACCCTTTCCCTCATACGACAATTCTGCAGCGCACAACTTTGAACATTTTTTGTCTTAAGATAGAAATTTCGATAATTGAATGGTTAACCTATGACTAAAAACGGAAAACATTGTGGCAAAAGGAGAAATTGCTTGCTTTGAGCAATTTCGTCTTTTGTCACTATGTTTTAAAAAAAAACGTCTGCTGCAGAGGTGCCAAAAAACGTCTATATGAGGGATAGGGTTATATAAACAAGGAATATTAAACAAGAACAGTTACTGACTTGGTTGAAGATGGGAAATTCTTTAGAGAATTATGTAACTTAATACCCAAACAGTCAAACCTCTGATAGTTAAATATTCCTGGATTAACATTAATCATATGCTGAAATAATTCTTTAGTGAGGGATTAAGAATGGTCGAGTGTCGAGTAAGAACGGTCGAGTGTCGAGTAAGAACGGTCGAGTGTCGAGTAAGAATGGTCGAGTGTCGAGTAAGATAGTTTGAATGAGGAAAGTAAAATAAAAGCTATAGGTTCTACATATATCATTTTATTGGAGAAATAAAAAAGTTTGGTTACTAAGCTACACACATACACTAACAAATATTTGAATTCACCTGATTAATTATTGTTTAATAATGTAGTGACAAATGTGTATATTATTAAATCAATCCCAACTTTGAGTTGTTTATTAACACAAATTGAGGTCAATGTTGTGTCATTAAAGAATTATTTCAGCATATGATTAATGTAAACCCTTTCCCTCATACGACAATTCTGCAGCACACAACTTTGAACATTTTTTGTCTTAAGATAGAAATTTCGATAATTGAATGGTTAACATATGACTAAAAACGGAAAACATTGTGGCAAAAGGAGAAATTGCTTGCTTTGAGCAATTTCGTCTTTTGTCACTATGTTTTAAAAAAAGCTGTCTGCTGCAGAGGTGCCAAAAAAACGTCTATATGAGGGATAGGTTTATATAAACAAGGAATATTAAACAAGAACAGTTACTGACTTGGTTGAAGATGGAAAATTCTTTAGAGAATTATGTAACTTAATACCCAAACAGTCAAACCTCTGATAGTTAAATATTCCTGGATTAACATTAATCATATGCTGAAATAATTCTTTAGTGAGGGATTAAGAATGGTCGAGTGTCGAGTAAGAACGGTCGAGTGTCGAGTAAGAACGGTCGAGTGTCGAGTAAGAACGGTCGAGTGTCGAGTAAGAATGGTCGAGTGTCGAGTAAGAACGGTCGAGTGTCGAGTAAGAAAGGTCGAGTGTCGAGTAAGAACGGTCGAGTGTCGAGTAAGAACGGTCGAGTGTCGAGTAAGAATGGTCGAGTGTCGAGTAAGAACGGTCGAGTGTCGAGTAAGAAAGGTCGAGTGTCGAGTAAGAACGGTCGAGTGTCGAGTAAGAACGGTCGAGTGTCGAGTAAGATAAACTGAATGAGGAAATGGAAAAAAATATAGGTTCTACATGTATATATCATTTTATTGGAAGAAAAAAAAGAAGTTTGGTAGTACATTCAAGAACACTTACAAATATTTGAATTCATCTGATTAATTTATTATTATCTTGAGATAAATGTGAAAAATCTTAGATTAATCCAAACTTTCAGTTGCTTATTAACACAAATTGAGGTCAATGTTGTGTCATTAAAGAATTATTTCAGCATATGATGCTAGTATTTACCAAGGAACATTAAACAAGAACAGTTACTGACTGGGTTGAAGATGGGAAATTCTTTAGTAAATTATGTAACCTGATACCCAAACAGTCAAACCTTTCTGATAGCAGTACACCTCAGCATGATTCTAGTTAATCAGTCTGTAATGGTCAATGACATCCTATTAAAGTGAAAGGCTAACAGTTAACAGAGGTAGCAAAGACATTTGCATGATCATTGTTTATTTTGATATCCTTCTGGCAATTAGATGTTTGACCATTTATACTAAGCAAAAAGAAAACAAAAGAGAGTTAGTTTTCCTCTTGTAGCTTTGTATGTCCTTCTGACTATTTTTTTTTTTTGTCTCAGTTTTTATTTTTAATTTATAAATACTGGTCTTATTTTTCCCAATTTCTTTAATTTGTTGATACAACAAAGAAAGGGGTCAAGTTAAGTTGGTATTTGAAAACATAGTGATAAAAGAAGAAATTTCACAAATTGTGCAATTTCTCCTTTTGACACAATGTTTTCAACTTCTAGTCATAGGTAATCCATTCAATTATTGAGATTTTCTATGTTTTGACAAAATATGTTCAAAGTCGTCTGCTGCAGAATTGTCGTATGAGGGAAAGGGTTAAGATATACACTGTCTTCTTATAACTTACACAAGCTTGTTCTCTTTTGTAGATTTTGATCAGAAGGAGCAGTTCAGAGATGCAAGCATCCAATTCTATGTCATATAACTTAATACTTTCCTAGAAATATACGCTTTTTGACGCCTCTGCAGCAAACAGCTTGTTGAAAACATAGTGACAAAAGAAGAAATTGCACAAAATGTGCAATTTTTCCTTTTGCCACAATGTTTTCCACTTTTAGTCATAAGTTATCCATTCAATTATAGAGATTTTCTATTTTTTGACAAAATATGTTCGAAGTAGTCTGCTGCAGATTTGTTGTATGAGGAAAAGGGTAAAATATTGTTCCATACATAACTGTTAAGAGTTTATAGTTACATGTATATATTTTGTTTTACGTTCCAGAATTTTCTAACTGGACACTCAACCTTTCTTACTCGACACTCGACCATTCTTACTCGACACTCGACCATTCTCACTCGACACTCGACCATTCTTACTCGACACTCGACCATTCTTACTCGACACTCGACCATTCTTACTCGACACTCGACCTTTCTTACTCGACACTCGACCTTTCTTACTCGACACTCGACCCTCGACCAAAAGTGACACACAAAAAAAACACGTATGATTTAAGAAATTTTCTAAGCTCAATTATTCTGGTTCACTTTTTGTCTAAGTCCATTTTTCTAGTTCGCTTTTTTTTCTAAGTGCGAAAAATCTGTCTGATACAATAATCTGTACAGACAAAAACCTGGTTCAGTAAGATTCTGTACAGAAAAAAACAAAAAGTCTGTACAGAATTTATATCAGATTCTGTGTCTGTGTTTATTCTGTACAGAAAACAGAAATTCTGTATGTATTCTGCCCAGAATTGGTACAGACTCTGTACAGAATTGGCTCAGAGTTTTCGTACAGGTACAAAATTATTTGAAAATCTGCCTTACACTTTTGGAGAAGAAGACTTTTTAAGTTTTCACTATAGCCATATAAGGCAAAATAGCCCCGCCCCTCCTGGCGGCCATGTTTTTCGACCATTCAACATGGCTTGAAGGAATCTGATAGAGGGTCATCCAAGGAGCATTTCTATAAAATTATTTGAAAATCTGCCAACCAGTTTGGGAGAAGAAGATCTTTTAAGTTTTCACTATAGCCATATAAGGCAAAATAGCCCTGCCGACTGGCAGCCATGTTTTTTGACCAATCAACATGGCTTGAAGGAATCTGATAGAGGATCACTTAAGGATCATTTCTACAAAATTATTTGAAAATCGGCCTGACACTTTCGGAGAATTAGATTTTTTAAGTTTTCACTATTATCCATATAAGGCAAAATAGCCCGCCCCCATGGCGGCCATGTTTTTCGACCAATCAACATGGCTTGAAGGAATCTGATAGAGGGTCATCCAAGGAACATTTCTACAAAATTATTTGAAAATCGGCTTGACACTTTTTTTTAAGTTTTCACTATATAGCCATATAAGGCAAAATAGCCCCGCCCCTTGGCGGCCATGTTTTTTTACCAATCAATATGGCTTGAAGGAATCTGATAGAGGGTCAACTAAGGAACATTTCTACAAAATTATTTGATAATCTGCCAACCAGTTTTGGAGAAGAAGATTTTTAAAAAAAAATCATTTCGTTGCCATGGAAACCAGAATTATGCATGGATCCCAAAACATTGAAGGAATTCTGGTGAGGTCAATGTGGGGATGCTTCCTGTGAAGTTTCATCCCAATTGACCCACTGGTTACTGAGGAGAAAAAGTTGACGGACGACGGACGATGGACGCCGGACAAAAGGCCATCACAATAACTCACCTTGAGCACTTCGTGCACAGGTGAGCTAAAAACGGTTCACATTTGTGGCAGTAATTGCACAGAAACAGCAACAAACAACATTTTTTGTTAATCAAGGGGCCATAACTCGTGGACACCGAATAAAGTCAGCCGAAGAAAGTGACGATAGAACTTGGCCTAGTCCTTAAGGCATTTTACGCTGTTACCAAGTTTGAAAAAAAACAGCAACAAACCACAATTTTTGTTAATTAAGGGGCCATAACTCCACTGAATAAAATCCGCCGAAAGTGACGATCGAACTTGGCCTAGCCGTAAGGCATTTAACCTTGTGCACATTTGTGGCAGTTATTGCACGGAAACGAAGTGTGACAGACAGACCGATGGACAAAAAAAAGTGGGGGATAAAAATTGTAGTATTTGAAAGTCGTGATAACGGGGTTTCCCGATGGAATCATACGATATCCGGTTGCGCGCGCGCAACTTAGAAAACACCAGTTTTGTGTTTACCTTGGTATTCACGATAACAAGGTATTCGTAGAACCTACTATACCCCCAAAATAGTGTTTGCTTTTAGGTGACACATAACACTAGCTTTCGGGATATTTGGATTTTGGCCAGGGTCAAAAATAGAAATAATGACAAATAGTAAGTTTTGGGTACATTTTTGGGTAAATGGTTGATTTTGATGTTTACAAATGTGAAAAGTAAGCTCTAAGCATGGGATTGAATTTTTCAGTTAAACCCACTTCTCCTTCCGGTTTGACAACACTGGTTGCAGTCTCAGCTAGGCATGAATTTAGATGTAAATTTGAATACCAGCTTTCGCGTCCAAAATTGCTTGAAAAGGAGCTGCATGGTAACGTGGTATTTCTGACTGCATCCACAGATTGCCTATTGTTTTGAGAGAATTAGCAGCTCTTCAATTTTACACTAACCCCTGCGTTTTTGATGGGTAATTTTTTGAATAAACTTATAAAGGGTTAAATTGATCTTTCTGTTCTACTTTTTTCACCCTGTTTCAGACCACTTTTGTGGCCAATTCTTTCCATAATATGGACTGAGAGTGTGACTTCCAGTCATTTTCCTACAATTCTGGCACTCCTTGATACAGGAAAACTCTTTTTATCAAACCAGTATGGATATTATGAGAAATAATGAGAGAATAAAAGTTGGAGTGTCCCAGGAAACAGAAAATCAGCTTTCAACTTAGTCCTTCAAGACAAGACATCGCGTATGCTCATTTTTCATTTTGTTATTATCCTGCATACGCGACCAATAATGACAGATGATAAAACGAGAAACCAAAAGTCTAAATTATTTGGACTTCTTTCAACTGTGTTATAAATACCACGTACCTTAGCTAGTGTTGACACTCTAAATAGCCAGTCCCTAGACTTACTGAAATCGACCTGAATACCGAAATCCACTGAAATCGACGTCAAATTACTGAAATCGACCTGTATTATTGTTGTTTGTGTTATTTAATAATCAATGAATTATTTATACTATAGATATATTAATATGTTTCTTTCAATAAAATATGAAAAAAAAAAGATTTTTTATGAAATCGACTTCTCAATGTCCAAAATAACCGTTAGAACGGCAACGGTGTTGTGTGCGATTTGAAAATCTATGAAAGTTACTCCAATTCTCGGTAATCTCCTTATCGAATTAACAGAGAAGAAAGTATATAGGTGTTAGACCGTTTCTTTCACACAAGAAAAGGTCTAACACCTATATACTTACTTCTCTGTTAATTTGTTTATGATATCTGCTAAAATGTAAGGTGAAGAGGGGAATATATTATAAAACTAACATTGGTTTTACACAACTTTATTTTTTAAATCCGATATGTGGACAATTTCTTTAACTAATATTTACATAGAATACATCGTATGCGATTGTAATATCTCGCCATACCGCTATTTCTCTGTTTGGAGACATCCGTGCTTAAATGAACCATATCAGAACAATAATGATGTGGCCAAAAAATGTCCTTGAATTTCACAAACTTTTCTTTAAATCTTTGTTCGAGTAATTTATTTACTTTTTTCCTTTGATTTTCAAAACATTCTTTTGTCAAACCAGGGCATTTGGAAAAATCTCCTCTAGCCAAAATGTTACCAACATACACGTCATGCATTCCTTGCTGTACAAAACATTCCACGATTGCCTCTATGCGCCGAAAAATGTCATAAGGTGAGGAATAAGGCGATATATCATTCCCTCCAATATGCACGAAAGCAACTCTAGCTTTACATCTCTGAGCTCTGTTTAACATACGGTTATCCATGTGGTCAGTTCGTAAACCGCCCTTACCGAGAAATAAGACATGACCTGGAACACCCAGATTGTTTTTGCAGTGAAGACTAAGTCGGTAATGTAACTATCACCGAACAGCATGAATCTATCCATATTGATACTTTGATGAACATTTCTACAATTCTCTGTTTATAAATTACTCATCATTATAGAAGCTCTTTAATTAACGGACATTTATCACACTTTTGTTAAAATAAATCGCAATTATCAATCATTTAATTGTGTTTTAATCCAAAGTAATTACACAATTAAAATAATCTTTCTATCAAAAACGCCGAACGTTAAGGGTCGATCATACCTTACTCATCATTATGCTCTTTGAAGCACCGATATTGTTCACACTTTGGTTAAAAACTTAAGAACTGGCCGAATTGAGTCTTCGCTCATATTTTAATTGCTTTGAGAAACATCTTTATAAACACATCACTTTTTCATTGTTATATCATATATGTATACTTATTCTGTCAATGTTAATTCATTTCAAAATTTTGTGTCAGTGTTATATCGTTTTATTAAATAAAAAAGATTGTGTCATGTCATTTAGGAAGTAGTTTTCTGTGTAAAATCATTTATAATATTGTGTCTATCATATCTTTTTAAAAACAATCTGTGTTTTATCGTTCTGATTTTATTTCTGTGTTATATCTGAAGTCTGTAATAATGGGCGAGTTTCCATGTGTTATTTGCTACCAAGAGTGCATTTCTGACTCAATTCAGTGTCATTATTGCAAGCATTGGTCTCACAGCACGTGTTGCAGGATTTCAGAGGAAGACCTCAAATCTTGGTCTCAAGTTCAATTAAAATTTGTGTGTAAAAAGTGTGGATTTAATGGGGATACATATGATGCCAGTGCAGCCCTCACAAGGTAAGTAACAATTAAAAAAATATATATATATTCAAAATTGTTTTCAATTCAATAGATAAGTTAAACGTTACTAAAATTCGTCCCTACTATCACGAATATTGAAAACATTGTGAAAAATGGAGCAGTACTCCTTTGTCAAAATTGTTTTTAATTAAATAGATAAGTTGAAACGTTACCAAAACTCGTCCCTCCGACTTCTACTACTATCACGAATATTGAAAACATTGTGGAAAATGAAGCAGTACTACTCCTTTGTCAATTTTTTTTTAATTCAATAGATAAGTTAAAACGTTAACAATTCCCTCCGACTATTCGCAAATTCTACTATCACGAATATTGAAAACATTGTGAAAAATAGAGCAGTCCTCCTTTGTCAATTTTTTTTTCAATTCAATAGATAAGTCTAAGAACTTGACATATGGGTCCTTTGTCAAAATTGTTTTTAATTCAATAGATAAGTTAAAACGTTACTAAGACTGGTCCCTCCGACTTTTTGCAAATTCTACTACTATCACGAATAATGAAAACATTGTGAAAAATAGAGCAGTTCCCTTTGTCAATTTTTTTTTTTCAATTCAATAGATAAGTCTAAGAACTTGACATATGGGTCGGTATTTATGTAGTCCAAAATATTATTACAGACTTGCATTAGAGAGCAGTAATAACAGACGTAATGCTTTACTTCAACAAGCAAGAACAGAAATGAAACTGGTCCAGACATACATGCCCGACTTACCCAGTCAGGAACATGCGTTATATACCTCAGAAAGAGACGGTGAAGCTGTTAAAATTTTGAACATGTATCATCCTGTTATGAATTTAGAATATACTCCATTGAAAACTGTAGGTGACTGTAATTGTATGTATAGGGCAATATCTTTGGCATTGTGTGGTATTGAAGATTTTCATGTGTATTTAAGGTTACTGACATGTCTAGAGTTGATTTTAAACAAGTCATCTTACTCCACCAAGTCGAAACACAATGACTTTATAAATGATGTCAAGAGTAGTCCATATGACACATTAGTTGCAGATGCCATCCATGATACGTCTTACTCCAAACTGGCACATATATATGCATTGAGTGCAGCTTTGAAACAACCAATAGGGTCATACTTCCCACCTCAATTTAATATGGAACTTTCTGCAGCTTTCACACGGACTGTGTATGGTAGGCAGGTTTGTGCAAAATCTCAGTCAAAAGTCAAACTAATGTTAATGTGGACATCAATGTTCGCACCAGTTATGCTAGATAAGTTCACTGCAAATCACTTCGTTCCACTTGTGAAATGCGCAATGTATGTTGACACATCAAATGTCAACGTAACTTCTCTTTCAGATTTTTCGTTCATTTCTGACATGACGAACTTGCCGTCTGTATTTAATGTCACTGAAATTCTGTCCAACAATAGAAGTTAAAATCAAATGCGATCTCCGCCTCAGTCTCGGAACGATTCATCAGATTCCGAAATTATCTCAGATCTTGGTCATTCTGATTTTTGCTCCGAGACTGATGGAGAAGACGTTATTGAGTGTGCAGCAGCAGTAGATATAGATGATTACATGGAATTTCAGTCTTCTCCAAATCCAATGTCTCAGAACGATTCATCAAATTCCGAAACTGTTGCCGAAGACGTTAGTCAGTCTTCTCTCGATGAATTTCCATCCATTTCGGAAATGCCGAAATTGATGTCTTTACCTGATGTATGTAAATTGCAAAACAGCAATAAAATAAATCATTTGCAAACGCCGCCTCAGTCTCAGATCGATTCATCAAATATCGAGTTTATCTCAGATCTTGGTCATTCTGATTTACGCTCTGAGACTGTTGCAGAAAACGAAATTGAATGTCCGGCTGCAGTAAATATTGATGAATGCAGAGGTGAACTGGTAACGGGATTTCAGCCTGTATCACATTTGACACAACTGCTTAAACAAAATGTAGTCGGTTTAGATAGAATACCGACTGGGGTAAAGGAAAATATGTATTTTGTCCTAAATAATACGGAAAATCAGAAAAACAGAGATACCCAAAAAAGGAGTAACTTTTCAGATGACTGCGGTGTCTGGGACAGTTCTTCTGCTTCATCTCCAAAGTCATATTATCTGATTTTGTCAAATGGGGACACTAAAGAAATCTATAAGAAGAACGAGCTATTTTGTTTCAAAATACAGGTAAAAGGGAAAACAGAATATGTTCTTTTGGAAAACCAATCCACAATTGATAATGTTTTAGTTCTCCATAGATATTATACTAAATTAAAGATGGACAAGACATACAAAAAACGAGTTTTATGATTAGGAGAAGGGGGTATTACTAGCACTCTTGCCATAGTCGAATACATAGGTAAGTTTCCAGGCTTTTCTTCGTATGGTAATTCATCGGTTGGAAAAGAATATATTCGTACACCTGCGCATGTAATGGCTGAGATAACAAAATTGACAGGTAAGCAAAAACCCCACCAAATACTGAATGAGCTAACCTCAAAGTTTGATGAACTTACTCAACCAACTGGACTTCAACAAATATATGATAAGCAGCATAGGTTAAAACGGAAACAAATTAATGTAGAAGGACATATTAATAACTTTGCCGACCAGATCAGACATTTAGAAAACATGGTGTCCGAGAATGATCCATTCGTACGATCTGTCATTCACACTAACGGAAAAACACCGTGCATTATAATATTATTGTACACTGATGAGCAAATGGCCGATTTGAAAAATCTGTGTTGTTCCGGCAGAACGGTATTAGGTGTTGACAAAACCTTTAATTTGTGTAAAATGCACGTGACGGTCACGTGTTTCAAGCAAATGACCGTTACTAAAACTAATACAGGTACTAATCCCATATTCTTAGGCCCTATGTACATTCATGATAACAGTGACTTCAAAACATTTAGTCATTTTTTTCAATATCTCAAAATCAATTTGATAGATGCACCGCAAAGCAAACTGGTGATAGGTACTGACGATGAAAAGGCATTAGTCAAAGCCATCCAAACTGTTTTACCGGAAGCAACTCATGTTTTGTGCACACGTCACATTCAGGAAAACGTGATACATTTCCTTAAGGATGATGCTATTACAAAAACACAGCGCGATGACATAATACATAAACTGTTTGGTAGTGATGGGCTCGCAAATGCCGATGATGCAAGTTGTTATAACGCTAAGTGCGAGGAATTAGAGACCGAATTGTCCGGCGTATCTTCAAAGTTTACGCAATATTTTCAGAAAAGACTGAAAACTCTACTGAAAACAAAGGTTAATGATCCCGTTTGCAACAATTCAATTGCAAAGAACTGGACAAACAATAATTGCGAAAGTATGAACCACGTTTTGAAACAGACAGTTGATTGGCGGTCTAAAACCTTGCCTGAATTTGTGAAACTGGCGTAGGCTATTGTCAATGGTCAATACCGGAATATAAGAAGCGCGATTGTTGGTACGGGTGAACTGCGCTTGTCTGATAACTGTAAACAGTTTGCAAAAACCAAACTTGGATGGCTTGGAATGTCCGAACAACAAAGAAACAACCATTACACTAAGTTAAGGAAATATGTAAATCGTGACGGTAGAATAATAAGCTCAACTGACGGGCAAACGCATGTACTCGGTCCAACAACAAACGGCAAAAAACCAGGTCAAAGGAAAGATAAAGTAAATTCTAGAACTGTGACTGTTGACAAAAGGCCAAAATTATAAAACAAGAGGCTCATGAGGGCCTATGCTCTACTGGTATGGTTCTTTGGTCATTATCAATCCAGAGCATGTATGTATGATGAAGCTCGGATAGTAAATGGAGGCTCTTTTGTGCTCACAAGCTGTATTATAGCAATTTTTACAATTTCATGGGCCATAATCCAGTCTTGCATGGGCGGATCTGGCTGATTTTCAAAAGGAACCAAGCTCTCATCAATATTTAACTACTATCTAAGTTTGGTGAAGATCAGATAGTAAATGGAGCCTCTATTGTGTTCACATGCTCAATTATAGCAATTTGGACAATTTCAAGGGCCATAATCCAGTCTTGCATAGGCGGATCTGGCTGGTTTACGAAAGGAACTGAGCTCTCATGGATATCTAACTACTGTATAAGTTTGGTCGAGATACAATCAAAAGTGAAGACTGTATCGTGTTAACAAGCTATTTTATAGAAATTTTGACCATCTCAAGGGCCATAATCCACTCCAGTCATGCATGGGCGGATCTTGCTGGTTTTCGAAAGGAACCGAGCTCTTATGGATATCTAACTACTGTATAAGTTTGGTTGAGATACAATAAAAAAAGAAGACTGTATTGTGTTAACAAGCTCTTTTATAGCAATTTTGACCATCTCAAGGGTCATAATCCAGTCATGCATAGGCGGATCTGGCTGGTTTTTGAAAGGAACCGAGCTCTTATGGATATCTGACTACTGTCTAAGTTTAGTTGAGATACAATCAAAAGTGAAGACTGTATCGTGTTAACAAGAAATTGTTTACGGACGGACGGACGCCGAACGCACGCACGCACGATGGACAAATCGCCACGACATAAGCCCTTCTGGCCTTTGGCCAGTAGAGCTAAAAAAATTACATCTGTTAGAGATTCAGGCTCATACTAATGTTTTACGGGAGATTTCCTGGTTTGCAAGCTCTATGTTGATTTATAGGTTTCTCGGGTATGGATGGCCCCGGGTCCAGATGTCGGCAATGTCTGCATGCTAAACAGTGGTACAGACACGGCCGGTAGCTGGGTGCTGCTGCTTGGCCATGTTTTGAATCTCTATCAAATGAAATGAGTTTGGTAATGTACATAAAATAAAAACTAAACATGGAGCTCTGTGTAGGGTCTTTCACGGCCCGTGACCTAGTCGGGCGCACAGACTCTATTTCGGTAATCGAATATGAGATAACGGATAAAGGGAAGGAAATGAAATACATGTATAACAAGCAACCGTTTCACCATTTTATATGTTAGGTATCTGCTCTCTGTATTATTTTAATAAATGTAGCCTTTTATATGTTAGGTATTTGCTCTCTGTATTATTTTAATAAATGTAGCCTATAGATGTGTTTTATTGTTTATACGTGAGAAAACTGTAAATGGAGCTCTGTGTAGGGTCTTTTACGGCCCGTGACTTAGTCGGGCGCACATACTCTATTTCGGTAATCGTAAATGAGATAACATGATGTATGCTCTGTATTAACTATTATACATGTATGTATGACGTACTATGTGTTTTATTGTGTGTAAGTGTACTTTTGTTTGTAGCATTGCCATCTTTTCTAATACATGTAGCCTATGTGTTTTATTGTGTTCTAATACATCTTCTACCAAGTAAATTTCTGTCTATATTATATCGGTGGCTATTTTAATGGATGAATCCTTTGTATTTCATTGTTTATTTTTTTGATATTTGTCATATTTTTTGATGTATGCTCTGTATTATACATGTACTATGTGTTTTATTGTGTGTAAGTGTACTTTTGCTTGTTACTTTTTTGTAGAATTGCCATCTTTTCTAATACATGTAGCCTATGTGTTTTATTGTGTTCTAATTAATACATCTTCTACCAAGTAAATTTCTGTCTATATTATATCGGTGGCTATTTTAATGCATGAATCCTTTGTATTTCATTGTTTATTTTTTTGATATTTGTCATATTTTTTTTAAAGTATAGTTCACTTCTGGTTTAATGATATGTATTTTTCGTAACTTGTATATTTTAATATAAATTTAATGTTGGGCCATGAGAGAGTTCCTCCCCGTGGTGTGGCCTGGATATTACATTTCGCAAAATGCTTTTATGAAATATATGAATTATATTTATTTTTCTTTTGGAAACACCGATTTTTATTCTATTTATTGAGAAATGTAATAACTAAACACTCTTGCATGTTATGTAGATTAGTTAATTAAAATCCCTACAAATTAACAGAAAATTAAGTATATAGGTGTTAGACCTTTTCTTTCACACGTTTCAATACGGACCCCTTTCGATATCATAAGGAGATTACCGAGAATTGGAGTAACTTTCATAGATTTTCAAATCGCACACGACACCGTTGCCGTTCTAACGGTTATTTTGGACATTGAGAAGTCGATTTCATAAAAAATCTTTTTTTTTTCATATTTTATTGAAAGAAACATATTAATGTATAGTATTAATAATTCATTGATTATTAAATAACACAAACAACAATAATACAGGTCGATTTCAGTAATTTCGGTATTCAGGTCGATTTCAGTAAGTCTAGGGACCCCTAAATAGCTATTTTCAGAAGATGCTGTATAAGGGTCACCTTCGATTTGACCACCTAGCTCTGTCAAAAAACGGTGAACATGTGGGTTTGTTTTGCTTTTTTCGTAGTTCTAAGAATAAACTTTAGTTTGATATAGGTATTTAATTTGCTAGTAACGAACCATAACCCATAATGCCATAATGGTCGTCTATGGAAAATGAATTCCTTCCCTTTGACCTAAAAGTTTACATTTTTAAGCCGTGGGAAAATCACATTCCAAAGGGATGACATCTTGCGACCCATTCCCTTTAAAACATAGTTGACTACATGAATACTACAATAATATAAAATAAGGAAAAAGCATATAACTAGAATAACAGATGCAAATATATTTATCCCTCTCTCTTTCTTTTAACAGAATGCAAATCTCTCTCTCTCTCTCTCTCTCTCCCTCTCCCCTCTCTCTCTCTCTCTCTCTCTCTCTCTCTCTCTCTCTCTCTCTCTCTCTATCTGACTGTCTGTCTCCCTCTATGTGTGTGTACATGCATGTGTGTCTGTCTCTCCCCCCCCCCCCTCCGGTTTTATGTGTGTGTGACACCCCCCCCCCCCCCCCCCCAACCCAACGCGCGATATATCTCTCTCTCTGACTGTCTGTCTCCCTCTATGTGTGTGTACATGCATGTGTGTCCCCCCCCAAACGCGCGATATATATATATATATACATCTCTTTCTCATTTAAGTGTAAAACACGAATTGAATTATCAAATATAAAACATCAATTATCAAGTTTTAAGTGGATTATATTTACTGAATTACACAAGGTAGGCTTGCTAATAAGTACAGTAAACCAGTTTAAACATTAGGGTCCTTCTGAGATAAACTGCAACATTCATGGACAATCATACCAAATTTTCAAATCCATTTTTTTGTAATAATTGCTGTTTAGAAATCTAGTTCAATTATTTAATTTTGCTAATTTGGACATTAAAAGATAGTTATTACACATTTAAGCACAAATTTGGATTTTTTTCTGTGGCGACCGAGCCGTTATGGATGTTACCTTGACACCACTGAAAATGATGAAACATATCGGTAAACAAAACAAAATCACCCCAAAGTGCTATTGATTCTGTTATTCCTAAACAGATGAACAAATCAGAAAATAACTTCCTTTGTTATAAGTAATACATATACAAAAAAAATGAATATTGACATCATGTTACGGACGTAACTGAAAATAGAAAACTTTTCTTTGTTTAAATATGTCAAAGTGACTTTTATTTTCCATTATGCATTTGCAAAACTTTGGTGAAAGTATAAAGCTCAGTTGGCCAAGATCTTAGTATGTTTCCCATTGTGAAATATGGATCTTTATTATCTGAATCGTTATGGACGTTACCATTGACATTTTGACACATGCATCAAATAACGTCCATTCAACCATGTCAAGCGGTAACGTCCATATCATTTCTTAACGACTCCCCACCAAGTTACAAGTATTTTAGTATTAATTACAATGCTGTAATATGTAATACTAAATATTTGTAACTTTGTGAGAGACTGAGAGTGCTAAGTAGCTTTTAACTTGCTTTTAAATCATTATAAAATTTGTAAATATTATGTTTTGTGTGTGTACATGTAATCAATGCCTTAACCCACCTTGTGCTCAACTCTTGCACACGTTTATTAAAACTGCAATCAATGCCCTAACCCACCTTGTGCTCAACTCTTGCACACTTTTATTAAAACTGTAGCTGTAGATTAATGTACCTTATCCCGTTCCTGTACTAATCTCATACACTTGTGTGGATGTTGTGGTTTGGTTATAATGTAGTACTAGTTAATCATTCATATTGATAGAGAAAATGTTGTATAAATTTCTGGTTGGGTTTTTTGTATTCACCATAAAAGTATATGTATATCTTGTTTCAATAACAATGGTTTTACTAAAAGCTTACAGTGAATTCAAAACATGCAATAGAAGTACTTAGCAGTCCCAAGTCTGTATAAAAAGCGGGAGGGAGGCATTATGTTAAATGCAAAATTAATAAGAAGATAATTGTACTATTTTGTTGTTTTGACTTAAATATGACATATGTGAGGATATCCATACTAATGAGTGTATTAAGTGTGACATTAATTACCAATTTTCAAATCAGTTCAAGACTAGTTTGCTTGACTTAAATCAAAAGATAAATATATCAACTTGTAGAAAATAGTAACAGGAAGATAAAATGAAACATATTTATTGAAAAGTATTTTTTTATTATAATTATTAATATTATTAAATGTTATTATCATCTTTGTGTTGTTTTGTTGTAGCTGAATGTCATCATTCACCATATTCCATTGAATACCCAAGAGTGCTTTGTAATGCATAGAATATATACACTTCTGGAGGACCATGTTATTTAAGCTTCCAAATGATCATATGTTTATAAATGATCCTGAAATGAGTAATAAATTCTAGATCCTGAACAAGTTATTGATGGAGTATCGAGGCATTTATTGATGTCAGAGTACACTATGAAATGGCGTTCATCGTTCAGTATCCATGATCTTTTGCACTTCCTAAAGTAATGGACCCATATCCCCAGCAGCGAATCAGTCTCGGCATCAACAACCTGAAAAATTCAGAAGTGAACTTTTTATAGGTTTATCAAAATTACATTCATATATGCACTAGGCCTATTAGGCGTTTCAAATTCTAATTCATTTATCATAAAATTTATAAAGATAATATATATCTAAATCCTCTAAATTTATAACAATACACTAGTCTTGATATTTACATTTAATTATTAAAATCTGTAAATATGCCGCTATTGTAAATAGTTGTTGTACATTTGAATATATGATGATTTCAATGTGAGATTTCCTAGAAAACTTATTTTCTCATTCTGTATATATATATAACAATACACTAGTCTTGATATTTACATTTAATTATTAAAATCTGTAAATATGCCGCTATTGTAAATAGTTGTTGTACATTTGAATATATGATGATTTCAATGTGAGATTTCCTAGAAAACTTATTTTCTCATTCTGTATATATATAATTGTATATATATTAGCATACATGTACATACTCATATTGTTTCAACCAAAAGTAGACTTGGAACCTTGGTTATCAGAGTGGACCCAGATTTGACCAGCCTGCATGAGTGCAATTCAAGAATTTGGTCAGAGCCAGTTTCTGACAGTCATGTATGATTTGAAAACATCTATGAACAAAAATCAAAGTATTGCTTATGAAGCAGGTTTAGACAAGGAGAAACAACCAACTCAATAGGGTTCAACCCTTTCTCTCATACAGACGCCTATTAAGCCTTTGCATTTATTGTGGCAAAATGAGAAATTGCTCATAATGCTTCCTGAAGACTTAACCAGTACTCAACCCAAAGGCAGAACCCACTTATAATAGTATATGAACCAGATTCATTTGGCCTTTAACCCTTTCCCTAATATTGACGCTTTTTGACGCCTAGGCAGCAGACAGCTTTTTGCAAACATTGTGACAAAAGAAGAAATTGCTCAAAATTTCTCCTTGAATGTACAATGAAAAATGTGGATCATGTTCAAACCCCAAGGTCACATTTCGCATGACATGGTAATATGAAAATCAGTAATACAATTAATGAACAAGAACATTAAATCAAAATCAAAAATTAAGAACATGAAAATAAGAACTTTCAAAAGAAACACCAACATTTTGATTAAGTATTGTGAAAACATAATTATCCATTGGGTACTCATTTTGTAGATTTACATTTAGGAGAACTTTGTATTTTTGCCTTTCACTTATTATTACTGGTATAAATCCATAAATCCAAGTTGCAAAAATATGCCTTTTTTTATCATACCCATGAATATAAATGCTTTCACATTACTTACATAAATGATTCAATACATGGCCTCTAGACTACAATTCAGTCTATAGATTAAATCATGTGATCAATTCAATGATGAGTTTAAATTTAATTACAACTGTAAAAATGACTTTTAACACAGTTTTTACTATGTAATGTTTAATCAAATAAAACTACAAGTCATATGTATATAGTTATTTTGTCAGTAGATAAGAGGCCATGAATTTCATAGATATGTTGAGGCCATGAACATACTGAATCCAAAAACTTAGGTCTAACTAAAATACTTACTACAGCTGGAAAATTTTGGTTTCCATGAGATACCAAAATATGTGTTCCTACAGTGTACCTGTGTATTGATAAACAGGAATCATTCTGATTTTTCTGTTGGGTGTAAAGTCCATTATTCTCTAGACATAACTCATATATAATTATATACCATCAACCATATTACTAAGCTACCAGCCAAACTCCGGTAGCTCAGTCGGTAGCGACGCGAGCTGTCAATCCAGGAGTTTTGAGTCTGAATCCCAGCTCGACCAACATTCTTTCCGACGTTTGACAAAAGTGACTGTGACATGCTTCATTGTCTTTCACCAATGGGCTGTTTAACTGTCTATGTTGAAAAGCAGCCAGTTGCTTCAAAATTAAGTTGTGTGGTGTACTGGTGTGAGAAAACCAGGAAATGCATGAGTAGGTGAACAGGTTGCCGTGATATGACTGATAAATTATTGAAAACGGCCTTAAACCCCCAATCAATCCACCAACTAGGCCACCATAATTATATTTATTCTGAAATAATCCAGTAAATTTAACTCACTCGATTTGATCAAGTTTATGAGCAGTAATTAATGTTATATGTAACACAGAGAGTATAAAAACAGTCAGCTGAATAACAGTTGGGTGTTTTATGGCCACCATACTTTTGATTGTAACTCACCTTATTTGATCTGTTAAGCCTAGATCTTCATCTATGAGTTTTTGGCTTGGTTTTTCATCATTTGAGCTTGGGCCTGGTTCTTCATCATTGAGGGTCAGGCCTAGTATGTCATCATTGCAGCTTGGTTCCTCTGGTTGTTCATCCCTGAGGACTGGTTCTGGTTGTTCATCCCTGGGAATTGGGCCTGGTTCTTCATTCCTAGGGGTTGGGCCTGGTTCTTCATCCATGGGGATTTGGCCTGGTTCTTCATCATTGGGGATTGGTCCTGATTCTTCATCGATGGAGCTCAGGCCCGGCACCGGACTTCTGTCAGCCCTAAAAGATATATAAATCATCAGTTTCCACAGGGCTTATCTATAGCCGAGCCCCAGTAGCTCAGTAGCTTATAGATAAGAGCATCACAATTCACATGAATCAGTTTTTAATTTGTCGTTTGCAACTTCTTTCAAATTGGAAGTCTAAATGAAAATGTGTCGTTTTGTAATGGGTTAATTTATGTAGACCTGACAATTGTGTATTAAAAATGTATGGTGTATTTATTCTGATAAAAAGATGGACATATGTAGATGTGTTAAAAGGGCAATAAAACCAACAGAAAGTGTCTACCAACTACCAAACTCCATGCATCACAGTATTTGGAGGGGAATATAGTACACATTAAAGACTTTACACCATTATTGAGCACAACGGGTTGAGCAGGTTTATCTTGAAAAAGTGAAATTCAATGTAATACTTACAATGCTAAAATACTTGTCTGATCAAATGGTTTTTCATCATTTGAGCTTGGGCCTGGTTCTTCATCCATGAGGGTCAGGCCTAGTATGTCATCATTGCAGCTTGGTTCGTCTGGTTGTTCATCCCTGAGGATTGGTTCTGGTTCTTCATCCCTGGGAATTGGGCCTGGTTCTTCATTCCTAGGGATTGGGCCTGGTTCTTCATCCATGGAGATTGGGCCTGGTTCTTCATCATTGGAGATTGGTCCTGATTCTTCATTGATGGAGCTCAGGCCTGGCACCGGACTTCTGTCAGCCCTAAAATATATATAAATCATCAGTTTCCACAGGGCTTATCTATAACCGAGCCCCAGTAGCTCAGTAGCTTATAGATAAGAGCATCACAATTCACATGAATCAGTTTTTAATTTGTCGTTTGCAACTTCTTTCAAATTGGAAGTCTAAATGAAAATGTGTCGTTTTGTAATGGGTTAATTTATGTAGACCTGACAATTGTGTATTAAAAATGTATGGTGTATTTATTCTGATTAAAAGATAGACATATGTAGATGTGTTAAAAGGGCAATAAAACCAACAGGAAGTGTCTACCAACTACCAAACTCTATGCATCACAGTATTTAGAGGGGAATATAGTACACATTAAAGACTTTACACCATTATTGAGCACAGAAGGTTGAGCAGGTTTATCTTGAAAAAGTGAAATTCAATGTAATACTTACAATGCTAAAATACTTGTCAGATCAAATGTGAAAGGATCATCAAGTATCATAGGGAACTCGGCGTCCACCACCTGGTCAAGCAACTCGGCGTCCACCATCTGGTCAGGCAACTCGGCATCCACCACCTTGTCGGGCAACTCGGCGTCCACCACCTGGTCAGGCTCATCAAGTATCAAAGGGAACTCGGCGTCCACCACCTGGTCAAGCAACTCGGCGTCCACCATCTGGTCAGGCAACTCAGCATCCACCACCTGGTCGGGCAACTCGGCGTCCACCACCTGGTCAGGCTCATCAAGTATCATAGAATACTCGGCGTCAGAAGACCTGAAACAAATATCAGAGGGCTTTACATTAAATATACCTGCTGTGGATTCATGCACTGCCACTTGCGGACAGACTGATCTGAAAACATCTCTCAAGGACTCTGTTCTTGGTGTACATTGATTGAAATACTGAAAAAGTACCTGTATATAATTTAGCAAAGCTTAGTACCTCTGAGAACTTTAAAGGGTAAGGCTAGAAATGTCAATGGAAACAGAGCTCATTGGCTCATTACTGATGTGTTTGTTATTCATAAAATTGGTTCGAATCCCGGTCGTGGTGGGCCAATTTCTCTCACCTCTAAACTATGAGAAAATAGGCAGTGGCTAGGAAAGAATATTGTGTGTACTGGTAAAAGAAAGCCAGGAAAACATAGGTAAAAACAGCATACACAAATTAAATGTTCATAAAATGCTCACCTTTCAGTTCTGTCATTGTTATCATCTGAAGAATTTGTCTCAGGCTGTTCATCTTGTGTAGATACTTCGGATCCGCTATTTTCTGACCCTTCAAACGTTTCATTATCAGCCTCGGATGAATCAGAAGACGAGTCCTTCCTTGTTTGTCCTCTTCTCCCTCTTGTTCTGAGTCGCCCTCGCCCATGTCCACGTTGCATGCGACCTACAGTAAGTATAGGTGATCTCTGGTTAAGTCCACCATTCCCTCTGCCACCCCTTTGTCCCCCTCTAGTTCTAACACCCCGTACTCTACCACCCTGCTGTTGTCTTCGATTTAGGCCGCCTGCATCTCCTCCTCTTACTCCAAACCGTCTGCCCCTGGGTTGTACACCTCGCCTCACGGCTCTATTGCGTTGTACTCTGCGTTCTCCTATTCTAAGTAAATGTTCTTCATGCCAATTGTCTACATACTCGAAGTTTCTGCACTGGCCATGACCAGTTTGGCATGCATCACAGAAGCAACTTAGTTTCCTTGTTAGAACATTCATGCTGCTATTGGTTTTAACACAGTGCAGACCGTGTGTACCCTTGACCGTCTGTGCTATTCGCTCTGGCCTATTTCTAGGGATGTCTTGTTTTAAAACATGAAACATTGTCCGTTTGAAATGTAGATGGTCATCTGTATTTGGTCGGTCTTCTTTGGTCAGTTTGTTCTTGGTAAATTCATAAAACTCGAGAGAATTGTTTATGACAGAGTCTTGTCCCATGACTGCTCTTCTGGCTGCACTTTTTACAACAGCACCTGCACCATCGCAAGGTCCTTTCCCATGTCTAGAGCCATAAAAATGCCGCTCAATGGGAAATCCAAAATCTTCAAGCGCATACGAAATGTCACAAAATGGAGTGAATGATTTATATTGACTTGAACAGCCATCTGAGTATTGAACTTCATGCTGAATATCGAGTCCTCTGCTCTCTTTCAAGTGTTTGGTTGCTAAAGAAATGAATTTGTGGACAGCATGGGCATCATGTGTTAAATCGTCACTGATGTATATAATGTCCTCCTGGACTGTCTCCTGACACTTGTGGCAGTTGTAATAGGCTACGACAGGATGAATGGTCACTTGTTGATGGTACCAATGTGCTGTTTGAATTTCCATCTGACTGACGCATGCATAATTCTCTGCAAAATCGAGATTTAGGACCAACCACTTGTCAGGAATGTCCTTTATCAATCCACTGAACTGACTCTGTTGCCATCTTGCGTTGAATAAATGTTTTGCTAATCTTTCCAGTTGATTCATTAATTCAATAACTGTATCGGTCAGACCCTTCCTGTGCTTCACCATAATCACCTTTGAAACAGTTTTTCCGTGTTTATTTACAGTCCTAAATGGATCCCATCTGGTGTACTCCACAATGTCTTGACCATGTTCCTCAAGCAAGGGCTGTAAATGAGCCATCAACAGATCTGTTCGACAATCAGCACATTCGCGATTTACACATTCCAGCTTATGGAAAGGGCTATCTCCTTTATCGCATAAGGTGATATTAACAGCTTTGTATCTGTCCCTTATTTTCATGTCTGGTTTTTCTAATTTTGTAGCCAAGCTGTTCAAAGATCTTAATTTCAAATCCACATTTGTGCACACCTCACATAAACAACTGTACCATGGTTGATTCTTTGATGGTTTGATATTTTGGGGTCTTTTTGCAGTGAAAGTGGAGAAACTTACTTTAACTTCAGGATATTCCTTTTGGAAGCCATCATACACATCCTTTAAAGGTCTGTCTAAAACTTTTTTGGCGGTCTGGTCTTTCACAGCTTTCTTGTCCGGCAAGGTTGTCGATACACTTGGTTGGTTGTAGTAAAAGTCTAGCTTCTTCCTCGCATCACTGCTTAGACAATCGCTCCTTTTAGCTCTTTCAGTATTGGGGTCCTTGCATCTCGCTATGTCAGAAGCAGTAACATTAAAGATAAGTGATGTCGTTCTGGAAAGTTTGTATTTTTTCATTACTTTCATTGCCCATAGGTACTGCCTTTTTAATGACTTCTTTTCTTGCATTTGTTGTCTAAAGTGTGCAATCACCTTCTCTCGACATAGGTTTTCCTTCCTCTTATTTGGGCTGCATATTATTCCACGGTTTTTTAAAGCCGTCTTCTTTCTTGGTGTTGCTTTCTCCATAATGTATGTTAAACTTTCTGCAAATTTATCAGCAGCTTTAGGTAACTTACTTTTTACTCTTGATGCAGCTTTCCTCAATGCTCCTTTTGTGAATACAGAACTTAATGATTCTGAAGACTCTGCTTTATTTATTTCAGGTGACTGAACAGTCCTTTGATCTCTTCTATATTCTTTGTCATATTCTTTATTTCTTCTCTTTTTCTGGGATGACTTTCTTAGTCTGCATTCAGTCTGTTTTAGTTTCCAATATGCTCTGGTCTTTTCTCGTTCACTTCTAGTCTGTACTTTTTTAATGCTTTGTTTTGGTTGAAGACCCTTTTCTTTTAAACGCTGCTTGTAACGGCGTTGCCGCTCCCTGGATTGTTCTCTGTCGCTTTGCTTTTTTTCTTCTGTTCGGTTCAGTCTCTCATTACGCTTTCTTTCCCTCTCCTTCATTTTGTAATTATTCCACAATTCCGGATTCTTCTTTAGATTTGCTCTAAACCTTAAACAAAAAGGAGATGTTCTCTGAAGAAAGAGAAAGCAAGCAAACACATTATTAATTGGTGTGCAATTCTTGGTTTGTTCACTTGTAGTGGGACACATGCAAAAAATTAATATCCTTTTTCTTCTTGAAAGATATTGGTTGTGATCAGAATACACATGTGTGTCTTCTAATCACAAGCCCTACCCTTCATCCAAATTCTTATCATGCTATTTGATTATTTCATTATGTTTGTAATAGTTTTATGTAAATATGCATTGAAATAGTACTGAAATCCTGTTGGGTATGGATCATGATTAGAATACATACATGTGTGTGTTTTCTGATCACGACCCCTACCGTACATCCACATTCCATCATACTACTTTATTCATTCATTTATTCTATTTACAATATACATGCAGTAGTAGTAAAATATTGTTGAATATATGAATTGTGATCAGAATGTGTGTGTCTTCTGATCACAATCCCTACCTTTCATCCAAATTCATGTCTTGCTACTTAAATGCATTCACTCAATTGATATACAGTACTAGTAGTGAAATTTTGTTGGGTATGGATCGTGACCAGAATAAATGCGAGTCAATATTCTGATCATGGCCTCTACCTTTCATCCAAATTTATATCATACAGATCATGCTACTGTATTCATTCATTTTCTTTGTATCATGTGTGTGTAAAATACTGTACTTCAAAATAAACTGAATGGAAATGAAAAAAGGTGTTGATTTACAGATCTATGGTCAGATTTTATTGACAGACAGACGAATTGAACATAAGATCAATAGAAAACTGCCTTATAACTACCATCCCCCAGCTGTTGTATAATTCATTAATAAGCTTACCTTGCACCTCTCTCTGCTGGTCCCATAGTAATTAGTTTCGGCTTGTCAGGCGGCTTACATTTCGCTCTTCTCTCTCGAATATATCTCTATATAAACAAATGAGTCAAACAGTAACATACATTTAAAAAGAACCTTGTGGACAGTTTCAAGCCAACTACATGATTAAAATCAAAAGTCAAACATCATTAGAGAATTAAACTGGTTTAAATAGACTTTTTTAAAAAGTGACCATCTATACTATTCCTTTTGGAGTGAGATTTTACGTTATGGATGTTACCAACAGGCCAGTTACCTGGTCATAAATAACGTCCATACAAATATTTGACTGTCAAAAGTAACATACATTTAAAAAGGACCTTACCAACATTTTTAAGTCAAAGTACATGATTAAAATCAATAGTCAATCATCATTAGAGAACTAAACTGGTTTAAATCAAGTTGTACACAAAGTGACCATCTGTGCTATTCCTTTTAGAGTGAGATTTTACGTTATGGATGTTACCAACAGGCAAGTTCCCTGGTCATAAATAACGTCCATACAAATATTTGACTGTCAAAAGTAACATACATTTAAAAAGGACCTTACCAACATTTTTAAGTCAAAGTACATGATTAAAATCAATAGTTAAACATCATGAGGGAAATAAACTGGTTTAAATCAAGTTTTACACAAAGTGATTTTCTACGCTATTCCTTTTAGAGTGAGATTTTATGTTACGGATGTAACCAACAGGCCATTTCCCTAGTCATAAATAACATCCATATTAATATTTGACTGTCAAATAGTAACATACATTTCAATATCACTTGTTCAAACATCCATTTCAAACGTATTTATAAAAATCATTGGTCAGACATGAAAAGAAAATACAATAGTTCTACATCGAGATTTACGAAAACCGATCACCTCTCTGAGAATTGTTACTCAGCAAAATTAGTTATGGACGTAACCAAACGACAATTTCACTCGTCATCAATAACGTCTAAACACTTTTTGTTGCGTCAAAAATTACGTACATAAATGAAACAATAATAAACTCGGTCATTATGAAAGTGTTCAAAGTTCTAATCGTTCCTTTAAAAAAATACAAATGCGAGCGACATAAAATGCATAAATGTATGTGACAATTCATATTGTTTGCATTATCATGAAGCACTAATGTTGAGTACGTAATTTGACATATAATTTTCAGTCTAATAATGTCAAAAGTTCACATCCGTTTATGTTTTCAACTGAATTTACATCGATCGGTAGTTTACAAGTCTGTAGATACGTGTTGCGTACACAAATCCTTTAACCAGCATAAATTAATTATTAATAAACACTTAATTATGCATCATTTGTGCTCCCAAACTGTTATTATGTTTGGTTATGGACGTGAGTTCCTGCAGAAGTCATGACCGACAACACTTACCTCCATTTTGCAGTCGCCAGAAATGCGTGGTCTTCACAAAAACTGATGACGTAGTACACGCATTTATTACGAACACAAACGGCATTCGGCCCTCGCTGTATACGACCCACAGCGTGATTTAACCGGGATAGTTATGGACGTCACTTTTTGACCGACAACCGTCGTATGTTCTACAACACTTGTGAGAACGTTAATTCAAGTTTTTTCATGCTTTTGAAGGGTTTTCATTGCTAAAAATGGTTTTAAATAGCACACTGCTTTATATGTTGTAAGCATAGTAGCGTTAGAAATCATATGAAAAACAACATAAAATGTTCGTTATTTTGACCGACAGGGTAACGTACGTACAATATTTTTCAAAGTCTAATAAATATTTAAGAACACATAAAAAACAAAGAATAAGTTTATTTAATCTCTAAAACATTTATTGTCAACAGTTTAATAACAGAAAAAAATGGAAAATGCACATCATTAGTCATATTTTCACATTTCAAATTTCCAGCTGATTTTGTCACAAAAAACGTCCAAAAATAAGGGTGTTTTTGAGAATGAAAAATAAAAAAAAAGAAGAAGATGACCAGTAAACAATCTGAAATTGTTTATTATATCATTTCAATGTATTTTCTTCAAATTAAATCTTCCATTTTAATTTTGTTTGTTTTCAATGATGTAGAATCTTTTATCAGAATGACCTTATATAGGGTGTTGCAGATTATCTCAGAAGGACCCATTAAAGAAAAGAGAGAAAAAATATCTGAATGACGCACGGAAACAGTTGTAGGATAAACACTGCTAGATAATTGTTATCAAAAGTGTTAAATATGTGGGTCTGGTCATCATAAATGAAACTAATATAGATCAATTCCTGAATTAATTAATTTTAAATCATAAATAGAAATATATGAATTAACTAATTTAAAAAATAAATGACGGAAACCAAAAACAAATTGATAAGATTTCTATCGACTGAGTGTACAAAACAACACGGCAGACTAAATAATGTAAACAAAGGTGGCAGGGGACCCCTAAACTTGCAACTTTTCAGTTTGTCCGGACCAATAAATGTTATTTGAGAAATTCTCCAAAACAGCATCCATCACAATGTCAAAACTATATCTCAATATATGGCATATAACAGTTTTTCAAAATCATGTAACATTTGAGCAACTCTATAGAACTGAACACAATTTCAAACCCTGTGTATTCTATCCCACCTACCCAAAATGAGGGCTAAAATGACACTATTTCAGCAGATTTTCTAATCATGTCCTTACTTCCTGGAAACATGCAAAAGAAAAATTGAAGCACACTTACTTAATAATCAAGCAATGCATAACCAGGAAATGTATGCAAAATACCATGTCATCAGTATTCTTCTAGTAGAAAAACTTATTAGAAATACCTGAATTCTCGTCACACAACAGTCTCAAATGATACTGAGATTGACCTCCCCTTGGAAAGCTATTCAACATGATATGAGCTAGCATATATACAAATGTTCGTATTTTCTCCACATTTTGTATGCATCAATTGATAGAAGTCAATAAAGAAATCAATGCCATATAGTGTTATATAGTTATATAGCTCTGTCAAAAAACGGTGAACATGTGGGTTTGTTTTACTTTTTCGTAGTTCTAAGAATAAACTTTAGTTTATTATAGGTATTTAATTTGCTAGTAACGAACCATAACCCATAATGCCATAATGGTCGCCTATGGAAAATGAATTCCTTCCCTTTGACCTAAAGTTTACATTTTTAAGCCGTGGGAAAATCACATTCCAAAGTGATGACGTCATGCGACCCATTCCCTCTTAGTGTTTTTTACTACAATACTATGTTTGGTCATAACCCTTATTATATATCATAGATTACATACTTATTTGGTGGGATTCACTCTGTGATTGAAGCTCTATTCCAGTATACCCTAATACGACTCTCCAACATATTTTCTGTCTATTTTTATCGTTGTAATATTCCCCCGTCTGCAGACAATCTGTAAAATCACAATCTACTGTCTTACAATACCAAATCAGCTGCAATCAATACATTGTATGGGGTCAAAGTATATTTAATTACCTACCTCTACAGTAATTTCATTCCTGATGTAATTTTAATTCCATTTATATACATTTAGAAATCCATTATTTTAAAACAGCAACACGCACATTGTGAAAAATCTATTTTTAGACCTATTAACCAACATCACATTTACAGAGTGATTTCCCTTTGACCATACATTAATTTTCATTGCGTGTCTGGTGGATGGCGATATCTGCGTCATTTACGAAGGATCCTCCCCGACATGTTCTGTTTGGGGTGCGCGCGGGTAGGGGTATACATCTTGAGGTGGGGCACCTCTACTGATTCCCTTTTCAGTCCAACACAAATTTTACTTTTCGTAATTGTATATATGCGTTTTTAGGAACTTGTCACAGGTGAGCTAAAAACGCTGGTTGATACAATTTGTGTTGTTCTCAAGGATATCCTTCGCCTGTGTCCAAATAAGCATACACGGTCGCTACTTATGGAGCATTAACCCATATCATTTGATAATCGACGACTTGTGAAAACGCTGTGACAAAGGGGAAACACTTGTCACAATGAGCTTTGTCTCCATTTGCCACAATGTTTTGAATTTTGTGATTTAATATTTATACTTTCTCTTCTAAAGATCTTCCACATTTGTTCAAGATGTTTTCAAAGTCATCTACTGCAAATTGATTGAGAGACGCTCAGGAACAATTGGGTATTCGCTAATAAATCCTAGAAGCTTTCTAAAAACTTCCGAAAATTACAGTTTTCCTTTTAACAGAATTTCGTCTAGATGACCCCTTCGTGCATAAGTGTCACATAACGCCTAGGTTTGATTTCCTCGATCAGCGTTCAGTTGTATGTTGGATTGAAGATCAGGGCTCTGTGTTCGATTCCTGCCCAGCGATTTTGGTTGACTGCAGACACATTGTCTTTACTTGTACAAGCAGTAACGAATTACTGGACTGTCGCCGTGATATCATCGACGTCAGTCGATTTATCTTATGTTTTTCAATGTTTTCAAAAGGACGAAGATATTTTAATAACAATAACTCAATAATAGTGATAATGACAGTGATAAGTTGGGCTACTTTTCGAACAATGTTTTCAAACTGTTGACTTCCTATGATTTACGCCAGACTCTTCAGTACGTCTTCATGTGATGCTCAAAGTTGGAGATCTGTTTTTGCCTAACACGATATCTATACTTAATCCATTAATGTGTATAAATAAAAAACACAGCAAGTCAAAACTTTATAGGATATTATAAAACATTTAATAATTGCATTGGTCTTTAAAACATAGTTGACTACATGAATACTACAATAATATAAAATAAGGAAAAAGCATATAACTAGAATAACAGATGCAAATATATTTATCCCTCTCTCTTTCTTTTAACAGAATGCAAATCTCTCTCTCTCTCTCTCTCTCTCTCTCTCTCTCTCTCTCTCTCTCTCTGACCGTCTGTCTCCCTCTATGTGTGTGTACATGCATGTGTGTCTGTCTCCCCCCCCCCCCCCCCTCCGGTTTCTGTGTGTGTGACCCCCCCCCCCCCCCCCAACCCAACGCGCGATATATCTCTCTCTCTGACTGTCTGTCTCCCTCTATGTGTGTGTACATGCATGTGTGTCCCCCCCCCCCCCCCCCCAACGCGCGATATATATATATAGACTATATATCTCTTTCTCATTTAAGTGTAAAACACGAATTGAATTATCAAATATAAAACATCAATTATCAAGTTTTAAGTGGATTATATTTACTGAATTACACAAGGTAGGCTTGCTAATAAGTACAGTAAACCAGTTTAAACATTAAAGAAAAGAGAAAAAAAAGATCTGAATGACGCACGGAAACAGTTGTCGGATAAACACTGCTAGATAATTGTTATCAAAAGTGTTAAATATGTGGGTCTGGTCATCATAAATGAAACAAATATAGATCAATTCCTGAATTAATTAATTTTAAATCATAAATAGAAATATATGAATTAACTAATTTAAAAAATAAATGACGGAAACCAAAAACAAATTGATAAGATTTCTATCGACTGAGTGTACAAAACAACACGGCAGACTAAATAATGTAAACAAAGCAATGCATATTACTGAGAGAGGGTAATCACGTGACTCGGTAACCATGGTACCAAAAGAACATTCATGGAACACGTCCATGTTAGATTAGTGTTACTATGTAACAGTGTATACATTAACCAAGGATGGGATATTATAAAACTCTGACTACAGTTACATGAGTAGACAGCTGGCCATTACCGACATATAGTCTATCTCTGTATACACAAATAGCTGAGGGCCTCTTCGAATCTACCGACTTTAAATCTACGAGAGTCTTGAATCTCTTTAAACGAGAATTGAGTCGGTAAACTTTCTCGTGACCCGCGGCACAAATATAAATATTATTGTTGTCTGGGTCTACACTGACCCCCCATGGCCCTGACCCTTCTATTGTTTTGTGATAGACTACTTTACCCTTATCGTTCATACAAAATACTTTGTCGTTATCCGGGTCAGTTAAATAGAACCTTCCGTGACAAACAGCGAGATAAGGAATAAACGCACGTGCTGAAGGAGTGTTTATGGTTTTTATCGTGACTCCGTCTGTGGACATCACGGATAGAAACCAGGGACCAGAAACAAGACGGTACTCATCATTACAGAGGACAAACAACTGATCTCCACTAGACTCTATAGCCCAACAGTGTTTCTCCGTTTTTATAGATTTAGTGATTACGGCAGGATTTTGTGTTAAATTAATAATCAATATTATACGTTCCCTTGGTAACGTAATAGCTACCATACATTGTTTATTCGGCTCTGCTGGGTTCGTCACGGACATATCGGCCATTACGACCTGCTCAGTGGGTTCTCGTTTATCCTTAATTTCTGTAACACAGAAAGGTTTAGACCCAAACCGTATATAGCGTTGTAATATGTGCGAACCAACACTGAATACTTTAATACAATGATTATTAAAATCACAAAGAACCCACCTTGTGTGATCCAGTCCACATAATCCAGTTATAAAATAATCCTCACTTTTATCCAATTCATGTTTAACATTAACTTTATCGACCACAGAAACTTCCTCTCTATCAAACATTTCCTTTCTCTCACTTTTTCTCTCGTTCTTACGTTCCTTCCTCATTTCCCCCAGAAAATCTCTCCTTCTCGGTTCTCTCTCGCCCCCCTTACTCTCTAGTTCTATCATACGATGGGAGTTATCATGACTCTCACTACATTCACCACACATATATTGTTGACATAAATAACATAAAAATAAAGCAGTGATTTTAGTAAAATTTAACTGAGAGCATATATCACAAAAAGCGTTCAATTTGGTTTGTTCATTCAACACTTGTTTTTCAGTTTGTAATGTCTCCTCTCTTATTTCATCGAATGAAAGGTTTACATCGAGTTCATCTTGGCCGGACCTCTTTGTTTCGGCCATTTTGGTTTGAGCCTGTGCCATTTTACTGTAAAAGAAAGTACATGTAGTTAATTGTCCATTTATAAAGAAAAGGTAAGATAATATTTCTAGGAAAAAAATGATTTACCAGAATATCTTATTCATGATCTTGGTCTTAACTAGTCTAATAGTTTTATTTGAAATTCTAATACAATTTGTTCATGATGTTAAGTTCTCAGTGTTATCCCTGTGAAAATTGTAGTAAGGTGATACTGAATGACTGTTAACGGAATTTAACTTATTAACCTTTCCCCCATACGACAATTCCGCAGCAGACGACTTTGAACATATTTTGTCAAAAAATAGAAAATCTCTTTAATTGAATGAATAACCAATGACTAAACGTGGTAAACATTGTGGCAAAAGGAGAAATTGCACGTTTTGAGCAATTTCTTCTTTTGTCACTGTTTTCAAATAGCCGTCTGCTGCAGAGGCGTCAGAAAGCGTCTTTATGAGGGAAAGGGTTAATGCCGATTATGATAGTATATGCCATGATGAAAGGAATGAACCCTTCGGTATTGATGACAAGTGTGGAAAAAGATCGGACTGTAAAACCCCTATCTGATCCATATTCACACTGCTTGTTAGACTTTTCTTGGACTTTTCAATATGTAAGTTTCAACCAGTGTAGATTCAGAACAGATTAAGAGAAAATGCAGTTTTATTTGGGTGTACACGGGTGTCACATATCTTACTGTATGGTTTTCCCCGAGCAAATATCATATCTGATATATATTCACACTGTTCATTAGAAGATGGATGTTTCCTTTCATAGTAAGTTGCAATCTGTGCAAAACAAGATCAGATAACATGAAAGACTAGTTTGAGCTGGGTCTACAGTGAAGACAAATATCCTTTCGGTTGACTTTGACTTTGATCAAGGATCCTTTTTCTACAACAATCACTCAGTCTACTGTTAACATATTCACAAATTATAATAACAAATCTTACCACTTTTTGGTCTGTTATCAATACACAATAAATAACCAAACTCGAAGACCACCACAATGTAGATTTACTGACTGGCTGAAAACATAGGAATAAAAGACAATTAAAGTTAAATCACATGCTTTTCAGTATTTTATTGTGAAATATATCATTTATATCCTGATTAACTCATTGTTTCACAGACAAACTGAGAATAATTAATTCATCAGATGTTTGTTCAGGGTTTACTATGTGTTGTGAACTGTCAAAGAAACGGGGCTGGTAAGACAGTATATTTTATTCTAAATTTGATATGAAATCATCATGCAACTAAAATTAAAGGACTTTAAGTGTCTGACCGACCGTGTATATTGACATTTCTGATTTCAGGTTCAGATCACCCAGTCCCTTTATTAAATAAGTCTTATCTGAAACGACTCAAGTTGGCTGAATTTCCTAACAAACTTGTGTACGTAGTGTGTGAACTAGTTAGATCTTGATAAGACTATGTGGATACACATAGTAATCTGGATCAACACTATTCGCAAAGGCAAACGAGTAACTTGTTTAGGGCACGGTCCCTATACAGACAGTGTTGCTTAAAGCTATATTTTATGAAGAACATGCACTCTTAGAGATCTATGATGTGTTTGATCTAGTGGTAAGTATCTTATAAAACCAATATCTTATAATCTATAGCTTTTAATGTTTTAAAATTATTTCATAGAAAGATTTATATCAATAATTGCAAAAAAGAAGAAAACGCAAATGCACTATATTTGACTTACTCTCGATTCTTTTCTTTAGACACAATTGCCCGAACACCACACACAGATCACTGGTTTATTTGCAGACTTTCTGAAATAAAATAAATGACCGAGTAATAATTTAATAAATGACAACAATGTAAGACTAAACGAATGAATATAAATAAATAATATCTTTTAAATGAGGCGTGCTTTAGGACAATATACAATACTACATGGTCATCTTAACATGTTTTAACAAGCAATTATCAAAGATCCATTTGGATCTATCTGCGAGTATCTGATCAAACCATCCACTGTCTAACGGTCTAATCGTCAATCTTGATCGTCTCTCTGACGTATAAGGGACCAGTGTAAACGAGATCAAACTCCTTGGATGCGCAGGGTGATCAGGGTATACACAGATAATAAAATTGAATGAATAAACTGAAGAATGACATAAACATATTAACATGCACAAAAAAACAATACCTTTTTTCTATCGAGCTAAATAAACCAAGTAGATAAACGTGATTATTTCAAAACAATGAATCTGCAGTCAACACGTCTAGATGCTCGTGTCTAAAAGAACGCTACGGTCGAGTTTCATAATGACGTCATTATTCTAATGACATCAGTAATGACGATTCTTATCATGCGCAAGTTTGTACTTTACTGGCGTTAGTCAATATGAGTCGTTCCACGAGAAAACCAACATTATGGCCTCTGCGTAATGTACCGACCTAGATCAGCATGCGCAGTCCACGAAGGCTAATCTAGGCCGACACATTCCGGCTCAGGGAATAGAGGTACAGAGCAATGACTCTTGAAGTAGAACATTCACAGGAGGCGAAAAGTGTCTGCCCAGATT